>JALBCR010004258.1:790000-1171719 GCA_030710515.1 Abscondita cerata
AAAATCCCCGCATTGAGTAGTGCTATAAGTCAAAGTTGAAAGTGATCTTCTTACAGTACCCCCTTTATTAAATGTATGCTTTATTTAATCTAGAAGCAATATCAACGTCATGTTGCTTGCATCGAGTGGTTTCATATGGTGTGTGTAAGGTTGTCATCGTCAATCCACAGTTATAGGATAGAAGGTAAGTTTATGATAAATAAAGGAAAAACCTACAGTACAGTTGAAGCAAAGGCCAGACTTAGCTGAGGAGAGAAATTTCAGAATTGCCATTTTTCATATCAGCAAGAGGTTTTCTTCTCTTGATCAGAGTCGTAGTTTCTATCCCGACACAAACATTCAGATAAACACTCATATAAGTACCAAACCAAGCACTCGCTGTTAGAGCATAAGGCGACGGCTTGTTACGCTGCATAAACTGAGATTGTTATTTCCTGTGCGAACCCCTAAGTCTCGACTTTACAGAAGGGCAAAAAATGTGAAGTCATTTTGGTCCGCGGAAGGAAAACTTCCTACTTTCTATTGAACTTGATAGCGTTTTCCCACCAGGGAATGCACTCGATAGAAGTGTTTACCCAAATGCTAATATCTCATTATACTATGTAGAAAACATAAATGTTTATTGATTGGAAACCCATTACAAGTGATCTTGCTTTTAGTTAGTTTTGTTGAACCTTCTAAAGAAGTACGAGAGGGATTTCAGGCAAACACCATAGTTTTTAGTCGACCAACGTTTGGACTGGATTAGCCCATCTAACAATGAAAGTTTTAAACCATTAATTGTTAGATGCCTTGATAAAACTAGGCTAATCCAGTCAAAATGTGAGCTGACTATAAACTATGATGTTTGCCTAAAATTTCTCTTCCATTTCTCTTCACAGTTGAAAAATAAATAAATGTTTATTTTTGTACTTTCCATTTGCATCATACGGAAAGCTATAACATCCATGAAACTCTGAATTCTGGAATATATATATTTTTTTTAATAGGCTTCTAGGGATTGTATAGATTGGCATATGATAGAAATTTCTGACTGTATTCATCTAGATTGAACCAACAAACTCAATAACACTGCCAAGTATTTCTCAATTGCTAGTAGTATCTTGTCAAAAATTATCGATTTTAGTAATTTGATTTTTGAATAATAAGGGTTCTATTAATCGCATTCATTAATTTTATGTAGATTAACAATATTTGTTATGGGAAACGACAACAAAATCATTTTTGTGTGGTATCTTGCAGACTGGTAATGGTAAAATTAACAATATAATAGAAATTGGTGTTTTTTTCTACTTTGGTAAGCAACTACTTATGTGGTGACAATAACTTGCAACAAAAATATTAAGAATTTTTTTTGTTTACATTGAAATGGTATTAAAAATCAGATCAATTACTGCCAGTTAAGTATTTAAAGGAAGTGAAAATGTATGAATTACAGTAAATTAAGAAATTAGGGAATGCAAATAATTTACTGTTTTTAATATTTTAATTATTGCATATCGCTTTCTTTAAATAACACAATTTCTTAAGGTCAATAAAAAATGTAGTAAAGTAACTTTGTTGCTTGTATACACAAGTTTTTCATAAATGATATTAATCGTAATAACGAGAAGTCTTCGTGCTAAAAACAATTACACTACAAACAACTACAATTTTCTTTCAATTCACTTAATTTTGATTAAATTTCTTCGTAGGTAGATTTTGTAATCGTAAATATTGGTTAATACCCCCAAGAGGAAGTATGGCTCAAAGGGTAATTCGTTTGACATATAATACTGCTGTGTAGAACACCAAGACGTAATTTATAATCAAATGTAATAATTCAAATTTGAGTTAGTAAATTAAATTCTTAATGTTCACTAAGCTACCTACAAATTGGTGCAACCCCCTACCGAGTGAAGCTAATGATGAGCTTAATTTTGGCCTACATTTTAATTTCCGTCAAGAGCTATTAACACATACCAAACAATTTAAAGGGAAAAACCACTCTTGCATTTCTAATAAACTACTTTTATAAACCCTCTTTGATCTACCGAAAAAAGATGCACTAGCTTTATGCAACCCCTCGATTTTGTTAATACACTGTTAGACAACTAAGGGGTAGTTATCCAAATAAAGAGATTTTAAAATTAAGGAATGTTATTGCAGTTCGTCCGACTTTCCGGTATTTGAATTATCTTTGGAATAGTATACATTTGTCTATCTGTGCATGAGGGTACCTATGTGATTAGATTTGTTTAAAAATACGCGTAAAACCACCTGCAAAATTATATTTACCGAAAAGGTTTTAAACCCCTAGTGCAAGACGTAGCAGCTGCTAACAACACCTACGGTCACCACGGTGACGTCAGGGTGCAGCTGTCGTATAGTTACGGCTGGTTTCTTTTAATAGGGGTTGTTGGTATACGATTAGATTGCGTCTGTGTAATAGATAAGTACGGACACGCGAGATAGTTTATATGCTTCGTTTAATGTAGGCATTTGATTTTTTATTTCTTTGATCACTTTAAGATATACGTAATAATTTGAATGATAATTCCTGTCTTTTACCGATTTAAAGGAATTGCAAAACTCTAACATCAAAGTTTTTTTTTACATTTGGTCCTTTACTCTACCAACTGCAAAAAATTTAGATAGTATAGTACATCAGGATATTTTACTACATGCAATTATGGAACTGAGTTCCAACTTTGTGTTCCACTTATGAAATAACTGTGGAGAAACTTATTTTACATCTATTTTAAGCATGGTAAGAAACAGTCTTATTAAAAAAGGTATAGCATCAAAATATCTATGGTACCAATACATTGAATTGAAATAAAAAATAATGAATAATGGCGAAAGCCGAATAAAAGTTAAAAACTACAAAATATTATCAAGTATAAAAAATTAAATGTGGCCACTCTATGCATTTTTCTAATTACATAGAATTTTATAATCTTTGTGTTATTTTTTCTAATTGTTACGTCAAGCTCTAGTTCTTAGTTTTGTAATTGTGTCAATATTTCGTTCGTCAGACAAAAGAGTTGAAATGATAATTCTTATGTCAAAGAAAGTGACTGTGCTACAGAACCTGCTCGAATTTTCAATGAGTTGCATCACCAAACAAGAATATTTTCTATTATGTAGTGTTCGGTGTTTGCTAGAAGATACAATGTTCTAGATATATGTAGATGTTTCTAGAATGTTTTCACAACAGCAAAGGTTCATTCGGATTCATACGTGAGCCAGACTGTTAACACATTTCTAGAGCCGGTGTCTATAATGAAACTTAAGAGAAATAATCCTCTTGGCAAAGTAGTAAAAGTATTGAGGAACGAAGTTTACCAAAACTTATGTCACATGTCTCAGAAATAGTCTATATTTAAATCCATTTTAAAATATCTGATTCAATGCATATGGTTTATTTATTTAATCGTATGGTACATTTTAAATATAGTATTGTAATGTAAGTGTTATGTATGGTGCCCCAGAAGATCAGTATAAACCTGTACAGTGTGGTGACGAAACCGTGTGCAATTGTGGATTGGTTCGTCTTGGCAAAGCATTTACTTGAAGGTTTAGGAAAACCACTAAACCACTAAAACCTAAACATGCCAACCTTTACCCACCCTAGTATTCACATGTAATAATATTAATTAAGTGTCTAATGTGATTGTGTTTTGTGAAATTGTGTTCTACATTTTTTCCTAATTATCCGGGAGGGTCTTGATGACCAGGTCCGGAAACCAAAGTGGTGATTCTCAGGAACAACATGGTTTTCTTGTTGACCATGGAGTACTGTAAGGTACTGATCACCTTTTATATTTTATATTTGCACCAAAAACCTCTTAAAAAACACAAAAAAAAACTCTGAAGAAAATTGACGTACGTTTTGACGTTTAATTTCGGAAACCAAAGTGGTGATTCCCAGGAACAACATGTTGCAGTGAATAGAAAGAATAAGCAAAACTTTGTGTTGGGGAATTTTGCACCCAGTATCCAGAAAAGCTGAACGTCTGAGAAGGAATACTATGAAAACAGCTACAACAAAATTACTTCCCGTTGAGGTTAACTTACTTCCTGATTTATAATAGACACATTAAGAAAATGCAATACTACAAGACAACACACCTCTCAAACGCAGCATTTCTACGTACAATGGAGTGATTTGTAACCTAGCATACAAACCAACATAAGACGAGAAACCATTCGGTTAATCAATTTATAACAGCAAGAACGTTTTCAAAAATTTTTGAAGTCCCTCAATCGCTAGAATAACTCACTCATAACTTTGTCCATTATATAACTCGCATGCTAGAGTTTTTGACTTTGAGCTCTGAACTAAAATTTTCCAGCGGTTTTCTGGTGAACACGTCTAGGTATAATCAGAAGCATAAGAGTCCCATTCATTATCGGACTGGCGGATTGGTTTTGGTTTTTTTTGTCCACCGACCGCTCCTTTAATGCAATGTTGAAATTACAAAATCAAAATGCCCTTTGAAGACAAAATTCTGTTTTGGGAGGAATTTATTTTCCTATACCAAGAAAATCATTTTCTATATGGGGTATAGAAAGTAACAAATAGTGTAAGTTTCTAGAACTAACCGAAGAGAAATTACGGACGAAAACTTTATAACTTCTCCATGTTGTCAAATAAACCTAAATACTAAATTGCTCCCTTTTTTGCAACCAATCAACCAAACAAGTTTTCTCTATTTGTATTTTTCAAATAAAATAATTGAACCAACAACCAAAGCAACTTTTGTCCTTTTGCAGAATGTCGGAGGCATAATGAGTATCTGGAGCTCAACGCGTTGACTGTATAAATGAGCTATTTTGCAGGGTTCGTGTCTTTGTAATTATTGAAGTTTCCAATAAATCAAATCAGTTCTAAGTAGCTTGTGGGAAAGAAAATTTAAAAAAATGCCGTCTGTTTTTTCTTCCCTATTAATTTATTGTTTCTGTACCCTGCAAGTGAAGAGAGCTTGAGTGACAATAAAAACAAACCTCACATGGCCAATGCTGCATGTTTCAAAATAAAGAACCATTGCACACATTTTGAAAATAAAATTGTTGAAGGGGTGCTTACTACTCTGTAAGTGATGATTGTTAGATACTCAAAGTTCCTTTGAATTCTTTTCTTTGCTGATTGAAAATCATATCGTCTTCCCATTTACGTAACGTATCAAAACAAATAATACCAGACCCCGTATTTTCTATTAAGATTATTAAAGAGGTGACACTACCCTTGGCCGAAATTTTGGGATTTTTGCTTCATCCATATGGTTTTCCCATAACATTTTAGTATGGAGTTCCTGTATATACATTTGGCCAAGATCTAATTATTAGATCCATTAATTTTTATTAAGCATTTGGATTACTATGTTAATAAACAATTTTTAATGTTTTAGCTCTATTTAGAGGCTACATATCACATTCATTGTATACTGATATCAAAAATGAGTGTACGTGCTGCTTCATAAATATTATATTCCAACCGCCTCGTAATGTAAGTAAGGGGTGTTAATTAAGGATTTTCCTCTAGTTTTTTTTCAGTGTAATTTTTTCTATGCCGCTCTATTCTTTTTTTATAATTGACAGCTGTCCATTAGTTGTCAATTTTGAGGTTACCTCAGTATGCATTTTAGTTTTCAACTAATTCCGCGAAAACAGTTCGATTTTCACAGAAGCTACTCTACCATCCTCCAGTAATTCACATCAGCAATTCCACACTAGAAAGCGTTTGACAAGGTTGACCAGCTCTACATTATTCGCCATTTGTCTTGTCATTTCTACTTCAATGACGCAGATCGTCTCCAACTTTTTACGTAAACAATGCATGGTACCCGACTGCTGATTGCACATCAACTGCGAAGATGTCCTATGGAAAAACGAATTAAATACGTCGGCTTGGCTATAGACAAGGAGTTGCTAATTTAAAAAAATGATTTTCACATTATTAAAACAGTAAAGAATGTAAACCCGTTAGGGAAAATAAATTATAAAGGTTTTCTTAACGTTTAAAACAAAATATAACTTTTTTTTCTGGGTTAGTAGTGGGTATTTTCACCTCTACTGAGTATTACCGCTTGACAGCTAGGTGGCATACTCTCTATAAGGTGTCTTAAGTTGTTTTGGTCCAAATTTTTACCAATTTGTTAGCACGGGGAGAGTAGCTAGAGGGGAGACCAGCACAAAGTCATTACCAAAAAAAGGCGCAAATGGGACGGCATGTTTATATAAGCGAACCTCTCATTTGGGTTTCAGTACCCTCGCATATGTCTATCATTCTTAGGCAAAATCTGGACTCATCGGTAAATAAGGCACAAGTCCGATCATCATTAGTTCAATTCTAACACAAGTTAATCTTGTTTGTCGATTCTGCACGGTCAAACGTGGGCCTGAATTTAATTCTAACTTAAGATAACATACTTTGGTCTCTGGTACTTTGCCATCTACATCGTAGTCCCAGAGCCGCGTGATAAGTGGGTTGGTGTGGACCGCGATGATCGCGTGAAGTTTGTGATGATGACGATCGTTGCGGAAAAACCAGGGAGCGTCTGCGATGATGCGGAGAATCTTATTTTGAAGAACTTGGAGTTTTATTATGTGAGTTTCGGCAGCTTAGAACCAGGTTTCTGCTACGTACATCATGTAGGGAGAAAATCATCTATAGCAAAACGTCTCCTTGTTATATCTGCACTGACTTGTACGTGATGGTCAATTGTCAGTTGCATTTAAAGAGTTCAAAAAAACATGCGTGTTTCATTCCTCTCGAAGAGAGGAGAAACAGACACGCTTGCTTGCCCTCTTCTTGAGAGGCGGGCTGCTCTAGCATTTGGTAGCTACTTGACCCGGAAAGGGGTGCACGTGTATAAGTACGCATGCGGTAGAAACCTTTCAAGTAATGCACGCAGCAGTCGTAAATAACGGTTTTGTGCGGGGATAGTTTTGGATTACCTTTATTGTCACAGTCTTCTTTGATGACTATCCTTCTTCTGTTAATTTTAACTCCTGTACGCACTTATCGGGGCTTAAATTGTGTGAAATGCGATTCATTGTTAAGCAATAATACCAAGTAATTTAAAACATAAATAAAATATAATCCTATTTTTTAATAAAAACTCATATTTTTTAAGTTTTTTTATTTTTCTCAGATACTCAAAAATAAAAGCAGAAACCATTAATATCTAAAAGCGAATGCTCTATTATTCACCTGCTTAAAGATTTTAGGCATCTACAACAAAATTTTTTTTTTTATAAAATATAGGTGGTGCATTAATTTTGCGGGGAAGTGTAGTTTAATTGAAAGGTATTTCAAATAAAAATTACTAATTAAATTGAAGAAATTCGGATCCATAATGTGGAATTGGTCAATTATAATTCAGTAAAATTGAAGTAGTGATCTTGAAATCGATTTTTATTGGCCAATACTAGATTAATAATGATGAAAAGGATTTAATTAACAGAATTTAACTAGTTTCGACAAACAGAATAAACAAATGTCATCTTCGGAAAACTAATAACGGTCAAACATATTAAATTAAAATTTGAATTAAACTTTGTTACCAACAGTGTTGTAATGTACAAAAAATGAGCAACTAAAATTGTACATAGAAAACTTTTTTAAATAACTTTTTTCGATATCTTAGACATAACACAACTTTTGGATTTTTTAGGAAAAAGATTAAAATTTGACAGAT
Organism: Abscondita cerata; assembly: GCA_030710515.1. NCBI lineage: Eukaryota > Metazoa > Arthropoda > Insecta > Coleoptera > Lampyridae > Abscondita > Abscondita cerata. The sequence continues at coordinate 797,686 of JALBCR010004258.1, forward strand.
ATCACGTGACTACTATTTGTTTTTTCAATTGTCATCTTGTTCGAAGCAAGTTACGTTTTGAATAAAATTCTGTCACATTGTCTGATAATAATAATGTATTAGTTAATAAATTACTAAAATAAGACTAATAAACTTATAATCAGACCAATTTTTATTAGTGACAATTAATTGTATCTAGTTTTGGCGGGAAAAAATAAGAGTGTCATCTTTAGATAAAAAATTAAACTTTTGTAGATTGTATACTGACTTCCAGAAAAATTGCAACACCTAGAAGTTTTTTGCCTGTTGTTTCCATAGCACATAGTAAGAATAAATTTGAAGTATTAAACCATTTAGTAACTGTCGAGTTTGCAAATTGTTGTTGTTTCTTCACAATTTCATACTGAACTTGAAAACAATGCCGAGAGTACGTCAACATCAACATTTTGTCCAATTAAGTGATTTTGAACGTGGCCGTATTATTGGTATAAGAGAGGCCGGACTTTCGTTAAGAGAAATTGCTCGTCGTGTAAACCGAAATGTTTCATCGGTATTGAGATGTTGGTCCAAATGGTCCGGGGAAGGGGTTCAACATTGTCGCCGTGGATCTGGACGTCATCGAAGGACTACAGAACGCGATGAACGTCGCTTAAGAGATAGATTTTCAACAACTCGATCAATTGCAAATGATTGCATGAGAGGTACAGGACTTAGGATGTCAATGTCATCTGTTTGTCGCCGGATAAGATCTTATGGGTTGCGTTCATATCATCCATTTTTATGTCTTCCTCTTACACCATTTCACCGTCTACGCAGACTAGAGTGGAGCAACGAAAGGAATAATTGGGCCCAAGAATGGCATCAAATTGTGTTTAGTGACGAGTTCCGATTTTGCTTGTGGGCCCACGATGGTCGTAGGAGGGTCAGATGGATGCGTGGGGAACGTAAAAATCCAACATTTTTTGTGGAACGCAACACAGCCCTCACCCAAGGAGTTATGATATGGAGTGCAATATGTTATGGTAGCAGATCACCCTTGGTCTTTATTGGCGGCAACCTTAACGCACCTGGTTACATTACTAATGTGCTACAACCAATTAGTCTTCCATATCTTCAGGGGCTGCAAAATCCCATTTTCCAGCAGGATAATGCGCGCCCTCATACAGCAAGGGTTACAACACGGTTTTTGGAAGAATCTAACATTGCCGTCCTCCCATGGCCTGCTCGGTCGCCTGATTTGTCGCCAATTGAACATGTATGGGATATGATTGGTAGGCGACTTCAGCAACGGATTCAAGAAGCTTGGGATGATATACCACAAGCAGCTATAGATCACTTAATTGATAGCATGCCAAGCCGTCTAGATGAGTGCATTACAAATAGTGGCGGAGCAACTCATTATTGAAAAAACTTTTTAAGCTTTTGTTCTTTTGTTTTTAAATTATAATCATCATTTTGTTTAATGAAAATACACGTTTCCTGAAAATTTCGTTAAAATCGTTCAACAACTTCTAGGTGTATATAATAATTATGTGAAAATGATTTTATATGAAATAGCCAAACTAGTTACAGTTAATTACTAATATACGTATTGGTCCAACTCTAAGTTTATTCATCTTACTTTATTAAAATGTTTATGGCTGTATTTCTTTACAATTGCACTATATGTTATTTTTACATGTTGGTTAAAATTATGATCCATAAAAATTGAAAAATCTATTTTTTTTTAAACTCGAAGATTAATCACAATACAGCGACTTTGATAAATTTTACTTAATCCATTCTTTTGGTGAAACAAAAACAAAATATTTTAATGTAATACTACGACCTCGTTTTCATATCGAACGGATTGCTCTTTCTTATAGTAATAGAGGTAATCAAATATTGAAATTGTATTTCCATTAAAGCCAAATTCTAAATTCTATTGAAATTTGGGTATTGAAACCTTTAATAAAGTACAAAGTAATAACAAGATTGAAACGGTAGAAAACTTACTTTTATTCGTTCAAAATGAAATACTAATAGCCAAGTGTACATCAAAGAAAAAGGGTAAAATAAATAACAAAATGTGAAATAACCACGAATTAGTGCTACTGTGCTTACTACTTAACTCATTATCCGGGAATACGTATATGCTTTAAGCGTGCATAACGATGTAACGAGCACGTTACAATGTAAATAACAATGACAAATAAATTTGAAACAAAGTACATGGGAAAAATTAATATTCGTCGATTTTACCCGTGAGATTTTTAACGGAATTTATTTTGAGTATATCAACAAAAAAGCGATGCATTGTAAAGAGTACAAACCACCAGAAGACAAGAACAAAGACAAGTGGCCTATCATTCTCTCAGTAAGGGGTTATTGTATAGTTCCAAGTTCAAGATCATTAACAAAGTGCGGGTATTTGTAGCCATTAGGGTTATAAGTGTTAGCAAAACTAAGAATTTCTAACCCTTCTTCTTCTAAATAATACGGGCTAGGTTAGCAACAAATACGAATGCGTAGTAAATTAAAAGAGCCATGTGTAAACATTTTTTCGATCGGCGATATTGTCTGAATTATTAATCATTTGATGCGGGTAATACAAGAAGCCACAAACAATGCAAAACGATTACAGTGCGTTTAATGGTTTTTTTTTTCAAATCGGACAAGCCTAAGTTCATGAAAAGCACCTGTTGGAATTTGCATTTCCGATTCAAGTTCAAGGACCCTACTTCCTTAAGGTGTTGTCCTCAAGTGTGACACCTGCTGAAACTATTTTAATCTTGAGCAGGTTCTACTTGGATCTTTATAACGGGACCCTTCGTTCTTACGTAAAAGAGGTACCTCTTGTGACGTCACCCTACTCAGGAACGTATTAGTCCTTGCAAACGTCTGGCAAGTCGACCAGCTATAAACAAATGCTGAAAAAAGACCTTCTAACGCAGCCACAAGGCATGAAACCATTTAAATTCAAAGCGATTTACATATTGAGTTGCTAAGGATAAAGATGACAATAGAGAGAGCAATGCGAACGTATATAGGTGACACATAGGCGCGCATACGTCACGGCATGTGTGCATTTTATAGAGGGGTGCAACCCTCACAGCTGCCAGGCACGTGGGTTCCCGTTAGGGCGCACACACCTGGCCTAATCATTCTGATTACACATACAGACTTTTACTTTTTTTACGATCTTTGTTACAACAACCTTGAATTAATTCTTTTATATTTACACACAACTTACTATATGAATGGTTCTTTAGAATTTTTGTTTTTTATTGTGCTTGTGGAACAACTTGTTGATTGTAAATTTATGGTTTTGCCTCTGACCTGCCCCATTGTACAGAGAATACTGCCGAAAACAGACAGACGAAAACCATAACATGACAAATGTAATCGGCATTTTGACTTTTAGGAGGACTATGAGAAGAATTATAACACAAAAATCAATATGAGAAATTCTGTTTTTCGCCAGGGTAGTCTGTCACTTCCGGACTCTTTCTTTGGAAGATTGGGGGATAGGGTGTAAAGCAAAAACACAATGTTGTGGTCGATGGCGACGTTTCGCACCTTAATTAGCGCATCCTTCTTCGGGCCACTGTTTATTATTAAGAAAAAAAAACGGTAAACAAACAAACAATGGAAACACATTATTGTTTTAACAATTGTTGAAGGTTAGAATATAATTAGTTACTTTATGTTTAAACAATACTAAAGATACATAAAATAGTATATCATGCAACAAGCTTTACAAACAGCATTTTAGACACGAGATTTAGTTTGGAACGAGCGAAACGAGTGTCTAAAAAACGAGAAATATAAATAGAAGGTTTATAAAATTACATACCATACTTTTTCCACGATTAACACAAAAATACTAAAGTTTGAAAATTACTTTACTTCACCCTATCAAACACGATAACATTAAAAATATTGAGATTGACAGTGACATAAAAACGTTTTGACCATTTAAAACTAACCTCAAATAACTGAGAAGTGACATAATTAATTTGAAGCTAAGTTCAGCCCGTTGCGAAATCCGTTGTTGTCAACTTTATATTGTGACTAATGGCCGTATGCACCAACCATATACAGGATGGTGCTTAAGAAACGAGTCATAGGTTAATGGTTTTGGTATCAAAATGAAGCTAAAATTAGTCCGTATAGCTGTTGCTATTAGGAGTCAGCTGAATTTTACGTTGTTTTCAAAAATTTATCAATAAAAATAAAAGTAGGTTTTGATAATGAAAAAAAAAATAGTATTGGGTTGCCTAAACAATCAACATTTCTACGTTTTGACAATAAGGCTGAAAGGAAAGTCATTAATAAGCAAATAAAAAGCTTATATTCTCAAGGAACAGCTTCGAATGATATTAGAACTAAATTAAATAAATAAACATCAAAATTACTAATTTTTATTTATTCAGTATTCAGCTGATTTCTGATAGCGAGCGTTATGCGCAATAATTTTAGCTGCGTTTTGATACCAAAACCATTTTTGTCACTTGAAAGGGCGAGCAGGAATTCAAAAAAAAAAAACAGTTTACAATGCTAAATCCCTATGGCCCGTTATAGTAGCAATAATTCACCATTCGATAGTCATCGAAAAATAAGTCAATATACATACTTTGATTTTTTTCAAAAACGTTCCTCAAGAAAGATACAGCCCTTCAAAGTTTAGTTTTGAAAATTGTTTTTTTGTCATAACTCTCAGGTTATTGAAGCGATTTGGACAAAATTTGGTAGAAGTACTTATGTAATAGATACTCATTACTTGACAATAGTAACTTTGAGCTAAACTGTCTAGTGACGTAGATATAGGGGGGGTGTCACTTTTCCTCCCCAATTTTTACGTCACTGTCTATTTTTAATTAATTGATTTGTAGGTCGATCTAGAAAAGAAAGTCACTCTTGTAAAATTTTGATTGGAGGTTTGATTTACGAGATAAATGAGTTTAAAAGTTTAAAACACTTTTAAAATAGTACCTATGGAAATAACCATAATGAAGTAGACGATAATATGACACTTGTCAGGATTTTCTAACGTTAAAAACAACAAAATGCACAATAAACAAAACAGATCACAAATAACTTCATACTTGCAGTTGGAAATTTTAGGCAACTCCTCGCAAGTAATCCAATACTCGTCGTATATTTTGAGTAGTGTCTTTGTAAATTCTCTTCTGAGGTAGTGCTGGATTTCCAGCAATTGATTATTCTTTTTTCAATCGATTTAAACTCACTTTCTTTTCTAGAGCATTTAAAAAATTTCATATTCTGGGATATGCAGTTTTAGTATTGATGAAAAACTAATGCGCCACCCTTCAACAGAAATATTGAAAACCAAGAAGAACCATGCGATGCTGCAGTAAAAAAGATTTAGCACCCGAAACAATGATAAAAGAGGAACCTATTGTTACATCTGTACTACTGTCGGTAGGGTCTAATTGTCGTTCCTCTATTGTTCCACGCATCCCATTGTCGCTCGTACAATTGTTGAACGAGTCCAATTTTTACGCGTCCAATTTCTCGTCTAATTGACGTAAAACCGTGCCAGGTCAGATAATGTTTGTTTTGTGTTTTCTATGAGAACAGCTACAGAACAAAAACATGTTAAGAACCATAAGTGTTGCGACATCTAGTGTCGACTCGTGTTAACGTAACATGTACGAAAATGCATTCGTATTAAAGTCACATCTGTCGACAAAGTTGTTTTAATGTGAATGCATTTTCGTACGTGTCACTTTAACACCAGTCGACACTAGATGTCGCAACACTTATTTATTGTATATGATGTGCCCTCAGTAGAACGCATTTGTACAATAGTGAACTTACACTTGAGTTCTCTCACTCCTGAAGAGTCCCAAAGGACGAAACAGCTGTCGAGTGATGCACAGTGTTTGTTTGCTATTGTACAATCTTTTGCGAACTTACAACAGGGGATTTGAGATTTTTAATTTTGGCAACACTTAGTTGGCTACAATAATCAAAGGATCAACACTGTTGTGAGAACATTAGACTATGGCGATTTAACTTAACTTGCCTTTATACAAAATTGGATCTTTGATAAGTTATAGGCTTCACAGTGGACTTTTAAATTAAAAAAAATTTATAACGTAATAACTTAACGTTGAAATTAAAGAAAATATCAACTGTGCTCAAAAATTTGACGAATATAGTTTCACAATATAGATCAGCAAAATGTCATATTAACTAGAATTGTGAAAAGACATACATATATTAGTTGGACGCATGCATACCTAATCGTGATATTGTATATATATATTTATATGACGTTTCCTATACAAATGTTTTGTCCATTGGAAATAAAGTTACTATTACTATACATCAACTTAAATGAAAACATTTCTCGGACAAAAATAAATCGTTTCATAATAGCTATTTATGTTAGCAGTGACAAAACGCATGATTTTTTTAAACAAATGTGATAATTGCACAGTGGGCGTAGCGAAGCCTGTAATATCACATGAGTTACAAAAATCATGTTTCGTTATGTGTAACATACAATATTTTTTAATTTTGAAAAAATTAAATACGAAAAGTGGAAGATTTTGACACCTTCTTTGATTATGAAGAATGTCACTTTATATGTCAAAATCTGGCCGTCCGTCGGCTTTGATAAATCGTAGACGTCAAAAACAAAAGGGATTTCTATTAAAAAATCGAGTAGAAGACTTCACGTTTCCCACACAATTTTGAAGAGAAAAATAGCCAAAACTAATATAGTTTACAGAAAAAAATATTTAGCTGCACAATCATTGTAGACAACGAAAAATATTTGACTATGTCGAATTCAGGTGTTACGGAAAATCATGGTTTCTGTACTGATAGTATCCAAGATGTCTCCTCTGACGTAAGATACATAAAATATTTGAAGATAAGATTTTCGTATGGTACGTCATGTTGGACATGTTGACAGATTATACAAAAGAAATCATAACAACAAAGATTTCATCTACTGGCCGATTTGGCTTCTTGTCATTATCCAACATTTTTTTTTTTTATTAAAACGTACGTCAATTTTCGTTTTTTCGTGTGTGGTTTTTAGGGGTTTTGGTGCAAATATATAACAATATGGAAGGTGATCAGTAGCTTACAGTACTCCATGGTCGACAAGAAAAACATGTTGTTCCTGAGAATCACCACTTTGTTTCCGGACCTGGTCATCAAGACCCTCCCGGATAATTAGGAAAAAATGTACAACACAAAAAAAAACACGATCACATTACACACTTAATTAATATTATTAAATGTGAATACTAGGGTGGGTAAGGGTTGGCATGTTTAGGTTTTAGTGGTTTTCCTAAACCTTGAAGTAAATGCTTTGCCAAGACGAACCAATCCACTATTGCACACGGTTTCATCGCCACACTGTACAGGTTTATACTGATCTTCTGGGGCACTATACATAACACTTACATCACAATACAATATTTAAAATGTACTATAAGCCCCTGAGGGGCGTTTGTGTACGATGGAGCTTATAAAGCCTACAACAACGACCAGTTACAGAGAAGAATTTTCAAAACCTCAAAGAATTTGACGTTGCTACTATTGAATACTTAATGAGAAGCATTCTAACAAAATGTTTGCCAAATAAGGTTCTGTTATAATTATTTTAAGAAATCATTTTGATTTTTATGTCAAATAAAAATTTGTTTCAAAGCTTTCGTTCTACACGTTATTTGAGAATTTTTTCACTTAGGAGAACCAAATTTGGTAAAAGTTCTAAGTGAAGTTAAATTAGAGTGATTTTAAAGGGTTGTCTTTTTGATGATTACATTCTACGTCTACGAGATAGTTGAATTATCAAAGTCAAAACTATGTTTTTTTTATGATGCAACGCTAATTGTTATCATTACTCTGGCAATCATATATACAGTGTATCCCAATCTGAGTAGTGTTGTATGGGCATCTTTGTTATAAATAAAGATAAAGACTCGGTTAAATGGGCAATGTTGTACATATTTACATGCCGTTTGAGATGCCAATGAAGAATTTCGATCCGCTCCGAAGGTATCTGGAAAAAACCGAAAAATGCTATTTTGGAAAATATTAATTATTACGATAGCTACTAAAAAAAAGTTCCTACAAAAGTTTCTCCACCAATGAAGGCAAACTGTAATGTACTTTCAAAAAGATTATCGTAAGAATGGTTTTGGAGATATTCTAGAAATCAAGAATGTACCTACTATCGAAATTTCACTACGATTAGTTGCAAATCGACAATCAACTAGCACTGGACAAGGATTTAAGAAGTGCCTTTGCAAGAAGGGTTGTAGTTCATTAAAATAGTGGCTTAAAAAAGCACCCGCAAATTAAGGTGCGAAACGTCGCCATCGACCAGAACTTTATCTTTTCGTTGAGTTAAATTTATTAAATCCTTGAAAATGTATTGTAGGTATAGATTAATAATTTCCTTCAAAATATTGTAGTTATACCATTGATTACAATAGAGAAAAATCTTTATTATTTATTTTACGACCAAAAGTCATTCTTAATAAAAAGTTCTGCTTTTTGAGAAAATGAATTCACGATAAGAAAATTTTTGATCACATGTACAGGGTGTTAACAAATTAGGAAAATTACCATTATTTATTATTTTTACAAAAATTTTCTAAAACTAAATTATTTATAAATTAACGTTAAGTCTGAATACTAATTTTTAAATAAAAATTTTAATTTTTAAAAATAAAATTATAAAAATAATATTAACTTAGCGGAAAAGTGTGTCGAGTTAGGAGCTAGTCGTGTAGAATAATAAAATTTGAATAGTAAATTCAAAATTTGTATTTAGAATTTACTTTACTTTATAAAAAACTGTTTTATAAAATTTTTATAAAAATTATTAAATAATGGTACTTATCCCTTGAAGCATATTTATACTCTCCTAGTTTATTAACACCGTGTACATGTGACATGTGACCTACAAATTTCTTATCGTGAATTCATGTTCTCAAAAAGCAGACCTTTTTATAAAGAATGACTTTTAGTCGTAAAATGAATAATAATTTTTTTTCTCTATTGAGTATCCCAATCCGCGGACACACTGTAGATAATTGTAAGGATTTTTCCATGTGGAGGGATGAAATCCAGAACCATTACCTTGGTTTCAATTTGCCGACGTTTTTCCCGATCTATGCGCTCTTTATCAAGGTTCAACTTAGGCTCTAAATTGAAACCAGGCTAGTGGTCTTGTGTAATTGCGTCAAAGTAACCAACCTATCCGAATCTTCTTAGAAAAAGAGCGCAGAATTCTCAGACTACCCTGGCATAAATGTACCGTTGTTTTTCTTAATGAATAGTGGCTCGAAAAAGCACATGGAAATTAAGATGCGAAACGTCGCCATCTACTAGAACATTGTGTTTTCGTTGAGTTAAATTTATTAAATCTTCCAAAATTTATTGTAGTTATAGATAATTATCCTTGTAAGAATTTCTTCATATGGAGGGATGAAATCAAGAACCACTACCTTGGTTTAAATTTGGCGACGTTTGCCCGACCTATGCGAACTTTATCAAGGCTTCTTAAAATTAGGCGCTAAATTGAAACCAGGGTAGTGGTCTTGTGATGTTGCGTCAAAGTAACCAACATATCTAAACCTTCTAAGAAATAGGTCATAGAACTCTCAGACTACCCTGGCAAAAATTCATCGTTGTTTTTGTAATAAACAATAGCTCAAAAAAGCATCTGTAAATTAGAGTGCGAAACTTCGCCATCAACCAGAACTTTGTGTTTCCGTTGAGTTAAATTGATTAAATCTTCCCAAATTTATTATAGTTATATATAATTGTCTTTGTAAGAATTTCGCCATATGGAAGGATAAAATCAAAAACCACTGCTTTAGTTTCAATTTTCCAACGTTTTGCCCGACCTTTGCCGTCTTTATCAAGGCTTCTTGAAGTTAAGCTCTAAATTGAAATTACCTAAATTATTTTCGCGTCAAACCTATCCAAGAAAAAGAGGACAGAACTCTCAGACTATTCTGGCAAAAATTATTGTTGTTTCTTCTTAATAAATAGTGGCTCGAAGACCACCGGCAAATTAAGGTGCGAAACGTCGCCATTGATCAGAAAATTTGTGTTTTTGTTGAGTTAAATTTATGAAATCTTTCAAAATTTATTACTACTCTGGTTTGCCGACCTATGCGGACTTTATCAAGGTTTTTTAAAACTAGACCCTAAGACACCAACCTATCCGAATCTTCTAAGAAAATGAACACAGAACCATTTTTTCTCCTATTGGTGCTTATTCGGGTCTAGGCGATCATTCTAGCAATTGTAATTTTATTTATCGCAGCTCTGAAAAGTGCCGTAGTTGTTAGGGAAAATCATGTTTTAAAGTTTTTTAACCAAGAGATTCTCCCGCGACCTGGACCTTGTTTACGCGGGATTTTTTTTTTGCAGTATTTGTTGTAGTAAACCATATGGATACTATCTCTGTGGTTTTATTTATTCTACTTCTTCGTTGGTCACATGGTCAACCCGCGAGATCTTGCAGTAAAGTCACATTTGTTGGACCATAGAGGTCCATAGAGTAAAACGGAAAAAACATAGCAGCGAAGGAGTCTTATTTTGGACGTAATAGTAAGAGATAGCTTTTAAAAACTGATGCCTTTTTGATATATACAGTTCTTGCCTTTTCTATGCGGCAACTAATTACTTGTGAATGATCCCGCTGATAATTTAGGACAGTCCCTAAGTATGTATACTTATTAACTCGTTTAATGTGTTGGTAATTGTTTATTATCACATCTTTATGTGGGATGTTGTTTTTACTAATTTCCTTGTATTTAGTTTTATTTAGATTTATATCAATCCCATATTCTCGGTTCACTTCTATCACACTCGTCATAACCTGCTGTAAGGCTTCTACACTATCTGCGATGATGACGGTAACGTTGGGTAAGACGCTTTCCATTTTTGAGTATTCTTACGTTATTGTTTTCAAGGACTTAGTTACATGTATTCAGAATAGATATTGAATAGTAACGGTGACAGGATACACCCCTGTCTTACTCCACGCAATATGTTTAAATCTTCGGATTTGTCTTCGTCTACTTTTATGTATGCCATTTGATTCCAATATAAATGTGTAATTATCCTCAAGTCTTTCTCATCTATCCCAACATATTTAAATATTTCCATGAATTTACCGTGTTGCACTCTATCAAAAGCGTTGAGATAATGAACGAATCAAGCGTACACATCATAATTAACATCCCGATATGTTGGAACCGTGCCTGTATACTAAAAAGCGCCTTTCTAGTACCCTTTGCCTCGCAAAATCCAAACTGCATCTCTCACATGTGTTCTTCACAAACAGTGTAAATCTTTCTATGTATGATTTTCAGAAATGCTTTTAAAAAATGACTCATGAGGCTTTGCCCTTGGTTTCTTTGGTATTGTATAAATTCTGATTTTAGCCATTCATGCAGGATATTGCTTGTTTCGTAAATGTAGTTAATATGTGTAGTTTGTTTGGTGCCATGTCGTCTAAAAGTTTTAAAAATTCCGAGTGGAAATTATCTGGTCCATGGGCTTTTCTTAATTTTTTCTGTCTGATTGCTGCTCGAACTTCGCCAGTGAGAGCTTGATTTATTTTTAATTTGTGACATTTCTGGTCGTATGTCGTCAAACAATTCTGTAACGTAGTTTTTCTAACCATTTATCTTTTGTGGTTTCTCTATAATAACCACATCTGTACTGTCCACTATTTTGCTTGCTATTCTTGATTTATAGCACCTGTTTCTTCCTTAACTTTTTATGTACATTAAAGCTATCAAATTTTGCCTGTAGGGCGTCTATTTACTTACAATCTTCCTCTATTATTAGGTTTTTGGCTTCTCTTATTATCTTTGTATTTGTTTATGAATTTGTAAAATGTGAACAGGAAGAAGAAATTGAAAAAAGGGAAAATAAATATAGAAGAATATAAGAAAATAAGAGCAGAATTCAAGAATAGATGTGAAAAAAGAAAAGTGGAATATCGCAAACCCATGGAAAAAAAGATGAAGAAAATAAGAAATGAGGAGTAGGCTTGGGAATTTGTAAATCGAATAAGAAAAAGGAAATAGAAGAGAACTAGCAATAGATAGAGAAAAATGGGAAAAACTCATTAGAATTATACTACAAGGAAAAGAAGTTAAAATATTAGTAGAAAATGGGAAAATATGAGAAAAAAAAAGAGAAGGAGAAAAACAAAAAGAAGAACTGGGTGGAGGCTTTAAGAAAGTAAAGATGCTTATCATGTAAGAAAATTAAAGAAAAAAGAAAGTAATATAATCGCACGAACATGGAGTATACGAGAAAAATTATTCGGTATAGAAATGGAGAGAAGAAAGTGGTTATTGAAAAAATAGTAAAAGTGTGATGATGTACGTAGCCAGAGATTTCAGGATGGAAGGAATAGGAAGAACTGGAGAGGATACAAAAGATTTTGGAAATGGAAACATCAGGTAAAAAAATAAGAATACAAGCAGGGAGGAGGAATGGAAAATAGAAAGGGTAATGCAATTTTATATGAATACTAGTGAACCAAGCTCATTCAGACCAGAATGGGCTTAGAATAAGTCGGAGTGAGATAAGAGCGTTGGAATGTGTCTATATTTCCTTTAATTTTCAAAGATTTGACCCCATCAGCTAAGAGTTCAAAGGTCAGGTCTAAGCCTAAGTTTACCGCCTTAAGCTCCTAAAAAAAATAAGCCATCAACCATCAAAATCGGTTGAGTAGTTTTGGAGGAGAAGGCGGACAAACAAACAAATAGGCAAACAAACAGAAAAACAAAACTCGATTTTATGTGTATGATTGGAAGGAGGTAGAATTGCGAAGAACAAAGCATGGAAAGAAGAGGGAAGAGCATATTATAGAAGAGGAGGTTACGCGACAGAAGAATACAGAAGATTGAGGGGGGAAGGAGAAAGGATGGAAGAAAAGATAACACCAAGGGACAAGGACAAAAGATGAAGAAAGAATGTGGTATATGTGGGGAGTTATAAAGAGATTGATATCTATATTAATGTTCATATGTTAATGTTCCAGAATAAAAAATTTTGTAATAATCATCTCATCTCATTTCATCGATGCCCTTCATTTTTATATTTATCGTTTTTATTTCTTTGATCACGTTATGTGTATTTCCTGCTTGGTATAAGGTTTTCACGTTCCATGTACTTATCTTTGTGGCTGACCCGGAGATTCTTAGCAGTTTCTGACATTTAAGGTCTGCTCATATTTTGTTTGTTTGCGGCCATGAATGAATGAATATTCTTAAGACTTTATCAACCCAATGTACAGCCATATCAATCTTCATGATTTCTGGCTGTAGTCGGTATTGGAACAAGTAGCTGCCGTCGACCTACTCCGGGTATTTGATTTTCTCGGTACCTCCCATATCTAGGAGGCATTCCTCTATACGCCACCTGAGGAGGCTCACGATGGGGGACTAGCAACTCCACACTGGACAGAACTACCACCCTGACAAAGATCAAATCCATCAACAAGGAAGAAAGAATAAACCGTTTCATACTATGAGAAATTCTGCATACTGTAATAATTTGTTCATAATTGTTTTAAAATAAAATACGATTGAATGACAAAAGGTAATTATCGTAAAAATATTGCGTTCAAATGCCAAAAATATTGTTTTAATAATATGTTTACTCATTTTTGTCTAGATTATTATTATATACTTAGTAATAACAATATCTTTATCTGACGATAGGAACTTCGATGTTTGACGTTCAATTGCACAAAAAATTATTATTCTTTTTTAAATTATTTAGGGTTGAATAAAAAACGTAAATATATGAAATATTTAGTATTTAAATATTTATTTAATTTTGATGTTTTTTTTTATTTGTGATTACGATATATGTATTTTTAATCATTACTGTCAAGTTTATGTACAAAATTATCTACTAAACTAAAATAACAAAATTCTCGAAATTTATTAGCAAATTGTGTACCTGGAAATAGAAGAAAATGTACCAAATTTTTACAATTGCTATACGTATACACACAACTTTATCGAAGTCACGCATGGGATTTATTTAATCACTTATTAAAGTAGTATCTTTTTGTACAAGATACTTTGGGTATAGTTTAAAAAAATCACGTTACTTTTAAAACATAATTTTTACAAAACAATCTGGAGTTATTAAAAGTTTTCATTATTTCTAAAAGAACGCGAAGAAGGAATTTAATTATTTTAAAATTTAATTTTATTTCCGACACTTGAGTTGCTACTTGTAATGAAAATTAGCTCCATTATTAAACAACAGTTAATAAAAGCTAGCTTTCCATTAAATAATGAAACGACACGAAAAAACCTTAAATTGAAAGATATTTTCAATTACAAAAAGTAATAAAATTTTGTTTTTGATGAAATTTTCAAACTTTATTTAAAAAATAAATAAAAATGTATACGTGTAACGTCTCGTTTTGTGCCGTTGGATGCTTTACCGTGTTTCGCAATTAGGACATTTTTTATTAAATGAGTTTTGTAAATACAGTTGCGTTTTATATTTTTTTAGTTGGGGTTCTATACGTACAAAGAGGAATGATTTTAATTTTGTATCAAAAGTAGCGAGTACCTATAGGTATATCGGAACTGAGAAATGGAAGCTTATGTTTTGCAATTCGATATGATAATGTATCGAGCTGTGCCTTTGGGGATGTGGTAAACGTATCTAATTTCATTTATTGATAATCATCTCTACTTTGTGTATACAAATACAAATAAATTTAATTTGGTAGTTAAAATTACAGATGTACATTCATTGTTTTATCTACTCTATCTTCTATACATATGGTTTTATTTGTACTTTAGTATTATATACCGGTTATTTATTTATTTTTTGTTTGATATTATTTTACATGTACATGTATAATTGAATACAAATAATTGTAACATTAGAAGACAATCATTTGAAAAAAAAATATCAAATAATAAAAAAATAAAATTGGATATAGATACCAATAAAAATTGCGGGTAATTATATTTAGGTGTTTTAACCCAGTTTAAGAGACTAGAACAAATCGTTAATGAAACAAGAAAAAACTTACTATTGTTTTAAGATTTCTTTCGGTCTAGAATCGGGCTTGAAGTATCCGACTTCTAGCTGTCCACATTGGAGTTTTTATTAGGTTGTTTCAAGTTTTTTGATTTTGTCGTCGTGATGAAGTCTCTTACTATAGCGGACGAAACGGTGCCAATTCTGGTTACCAATTTGACACGGTCAACATTTAAAGATTTTGTTTTTATGGTCGCACTTTTCTAATGAATGTAATAAATAACAGTCGGCTTAAACTGACTTCTGACCCCTTCTATTATACAGGGTGAGCCAAAAGGTAGAGTAGGATTTAACATTGAAATAACTTAGTGAGTTTTAAACCAATATCATTGATAATCCATGCAGTCAATGTTTAACATACGAAGATTATGTATGGAAAACAACATCCTTCAAATGACCTCCATTTGTGACCAATTCCTTAGAACGTCTTCTTGTTGATGTTTCTGGTTCTTCTTCGACACTGGCTCTAATTCTTTCAATGTTTTTTTCAGTGCGAGCCAAACGTGGTCTGCCGGTAGGTGGAAGGTTCATCACCCTCTAAGGGTGCTATTAGTTTTCGAATCATCTTCGCTGAGGGTCCTTGTCTGGCGTGGAAATGATTGCAACAAGCTCTTTGCGTTAGAACAATGGACCTGTTATTTAAAAATAAAATTCGACTATTTTTAGTCGTTCTTGCTTTGTGTAATTGGATGTTTTGATAAAATGTATAAGATATTTACATGCCAAATCCTACTCTGTCCTTTGGTATAAAGTATTTCCGGTTCTGCATTCTTATTTTTTTTGTATTTTTATTCAGTCCCTTACTAACTCAGAAATAATTTGTATTTTTTATTTTTTCCTTTCATATTTTATTTCTCGTCATACTACCAAACGGCCTCACCAAATCCATGAACGTTAGGTCCACAGCTCTTGATCTCGCCAATATTTTGCAAATAATTTCTCTTTCTAAATCCATTTTGTATCTGTAATGATGTCTGTTGCACTCTCTTCCTGTCCTATTTCTTAAATTTTTTCGCACAATTTCATCAGGGTACTCAATGTATACTCCTCGGTAGCTATTGAGAACTTTGATAGTTTTGTTTTCTTTACATTCAAGCTTTTCTCCAAACTTAACGGTTTTTTGTTACATTCTCTTACAGTATTTTTAACTTTTACTTTTTGCTTCTTCTTTTCTTTATATTAGAGGAAAAAAAACTAGTGAAGAAGCTTTTACTGCAGCCTTGGCTGTAGTTAATAGTCAATTGGAAAAGGTTGACTACTAAATTAGAGAAAAAATCTGGAGTACATTTTTGTACATATACTTTTGACGTCACAACCAATGTCGTTGCGTTACGTTAAATATAAATCAGCTGAATTTCAAGACGCTTTTGGACAGCTGAATAATAGAGTTTTTAATTGTTTTTAGTTTGGTATTGTATACGATATTTGTACAAACTTACATCGTTGCAAGTCGCTATCAGTTCATCGACTTCACCTTTACATACAATAATTTTTTGCTATTTTCTTAATCTAGTTCGAAATTTCATTATCTAGAAAGTTTTGTAGACAGTACGTGCACAAAGGATGATAAAAGTACCATTATTTCTGTTTTAAGTAAGTAATTATTTTGATCCGACTTCTCGTCTTCGTTTCCATCGTCGCCCGTTTTGTAACAATATCTTCTGATTCATCTCAGCTAGTCCGGATTTATAGTCAGCCGAGACCTTCAGATATTTATGTTTTTATTTAAGTAAATATGTGAACAATACCAAATTCAAAAATGGCTTTGAACCTTATGAAGTAAATTAAAAACTGTCGCGCTGTGTTTTTGTAATTACGTGTATATTAACTCTCGGTGCGCTTTTAATTCATTGAACGTACATTTTGTGCGTATATTTAATTTATTAATGCAACGTAATGATAAGAATTGTGTATTCGTCAGATTGTTTCGATTTGATTTGTATGAGCGTAACGCAAATAACATTTAATTATGTAAGTTGTTTTATTAAGCGATCACGTGATCAATTTAATTTTTCACTATTTCAGTAGTATTAATTCCATATATATGTTGTTAATTTTGATAAATGTATGTCTTGATTTAAATACAATAAATCTTGTAAATTTTTCTTAGTAACGAGCTTTTTTATAATTAATTTTATTTTATTTTTATAATTTGCATTAAACAATTTTATTTCTTTTTGTCAGGAAGATTCGAGCCTTCTGAACTTTTTAGTCAAAGATTTCAGGCTAAGCGGACGAACAACCACTTCGAGTTTATTGGCGACGACGTTTCACACCCTTATGTTGAGGTGCTTTGGGCCAATGCCAGATCTCATTGTTGTTTTTGCATAAGTTAGTTTTAATAATTTTAAGAACAACGTCTTCTTTTTTTTTGGTTATTTCGTGTACTGTATTTGGAACTTAATCAACAACTCCGTTTTCTTCGCAGAACGCAGATCGTTACGTGTTACTTGAGTCAAGATTTCTTGTTTTTTCTTCCTACCTTTGGATTTTCTGAAACTAGGGTTTTTAAATATGAAATAATAGTATATTATTAAATTAGTTGTATAAGCAGTCTATTGTTCAACGAATTTAATACAATATTTTTTCCAATTGCTTTATTATTCTAGTAAATGTAAAAAATTTCTATGCTGAATATAGTCACTTATATAGAGTGCGCTGCTAAAATATTATTCAACGCTTTTGCGTGTAATAAAATTTTTTTATTACACTCAATTGAAAAAAAGTAAATTACATTTTATTATAATGATATGAATACTTTATTTTAAAAATGCATTATAAGTTGCACATTTCACTTTAGACAAAAATATTAATATAAAAGAAAAAGCAAATATGAAGACGTTATTGAAATATAAATTTCGACATACTCACTTTATTCCCGCGTACTTCCACCCCGAAATACTTTCCTCCCCGCGTACTTTACTCCTCAAGACACTTTACTCCCCACTACTTTCTTCACCGCGTACTTTCATCCCCGTCCATAATAAAAAATAACAATAAATACATGATTAAAACAAAGGAGTATATGCACTTAGGAAACGGTTTTTTCCAAGCCCTGTAGATTCAATAGCACGCAATACCCCTCTCCAGTTCTTTTTATATTTTGTAGCGACATATCTGAACTTTTGATTAAAATAAATTTCAAAAAGAGGTATTGCGTGCCACCAACGTTATTAAGATTTTGGCAGGGTACACTTTTTCTATGTAAAATGCATGGTTACTAGTGCACCTGCCTTCATAAAAGGCTAGAGTACATTAACCCTTGCATTCTAAAAGTGTTTCTTACGTGCCCGATGAACAAAATTGATTTTTGTGTCACTACGATGCCGCTCAATCGGGTTCATTTTTTTCTTAAGCATGAATCTGCATAATCTGATTTTGTCACAATCTTTCTAATGTGTACAACTCAACTTTTCTGGCAGTGTTCTTCGTGTTTATTGTTTTTGCTGAAATTACACTCTTTATGAAATACCAACGTCAGACCCCTTACAAGAAAATATTGTGTTACTTAACAAATAACTATTGAGACAACTAATACATTGTGGTTTTCATTTTGCCAGGCATATTCTTCGAAAAGAGTCTGGGTACATCTGCTGTTTAAAGCCTTTATGTAGCTTACTTTACGGTTTATAAAAGATAAAATCACATTTCTCTTTTTTACCAAAATATGGAAAGTTTTAGGTACTCTAAAGTAAAGAGTACTACATGGTCAACAAAAAAATCGTGTTCCACTATTTTGGTTTCCGAACTTGGTCGTCAATACCATCTAGGATCTCAAGAAAACTACAAACTCATCGCATATTCATTTATAACGGATTATCAAAATTTTACAAATTGCTAATAAAATGTTATTGTTTTCTTTATCAAACTGTTCAGTCTGGATTAGTTTGTTCAAATAAGCTTATGCATAATTTTGATTTTCAGGCCGGTTGATAGATACTTCGCTTTCCACAACAATTTGTTTTGTCTGCTCATGATATTTCTGCACTTAAGAAACCATAAATCTTAGCTGTTTAGTGACTGTAAGTAATGATAGCCAAATGCTAGATCAAGACGAAATTATATAGGTCTTGGTCTTGCTCTTCGTCCTTTATTGATATTCTTAATTTACTCTTGGTTTTGCACGCAATCTTAAACTTTTCAGCTAAATATACTGCTTATACAATATGTCCACTTAAGTTCGCACAATATGGGAAACTTTTGGACACATTGAATAAATAATTTAATGATATTACTATTCATGGCAGAAAACGTACATTTTTCTTTAATAAACGAGAGTTTTAGAGACATTTGTAACAAATAAGATTGGTGCGACACCTAGTGCAAGCTCGTGCTATTGTAACATGTTCTAGTATTCAAAAAGGAAGCCTGTTACAGAACTGGATGTTGATCATATTTCATGGTCGTGGATGCTGATGTGTTAATGGTGGTTGTTGATTGTGTAAAAATTTTAGAGAACTGTTAAATCTAAGAATTGAGGCCGTAGTCATTGTTAAAACAAAACGTTTTCCAGTATTGGACCGTGTCGAAAAGGCAACCATAGATGTCAATGTTTTGCCACCTATCGTAAGAGGCTTCATCAGGGCTTCTCATTGCAAACGGTTATAGCAAGCTAGTTATCCAAAAAGTCGCTCCTATCCTCGCCCTCAAAGTTTAAAAGAGATTTCTTCTAATACTTTAGAAACAATTCTAGCCTTTCTACTTTACATCCAAAAGGTTACTGATCGAATAGGCAAACTTCTCGTCGAAAAAACGGAATTAAACCTATTTTTACATTTTCTAACAAAATCTCACAAGTTTTACCTTCCCCTAAGGATAAGTTTTGGACTCTTTTTTCTTAAGGTGTATATCGTATTCCTTGTTCATGTGGTTTAGTGTACATGGGTGAAACTGGTCGCTCTATTAGTACACGTATTTCGGAACATCACCGTTGTGTTAAGTTAAAACACGATTCCAAGTCTGCAGTGGCTGATCAACATTTTGTTAATGGTCACAAGATAGATTTTGATAATTCCACTGTCAAATCTTATTTCTTTTTCAATAGAAAAATCAGGGAGAGTAGGTATAGAATCATTACGCATCCCAACAACTTCAATCGCCACCGCAGTTTCGAACTTTCACCTTTGTGGATTTCCATCGTTAACCCCACCCCTCTCCTATTTCGAACTAATCAGCGTCGAGGTTAACGACAGTGTGACGCTTGCTTCTCTTCTATAGGGTGATTCACGACGGACGGCACGCAGTTTTACGGAGAAGCGGCATACATTCGTTAACTTCTGTTACAGTTATATTATGTACGTCAATAATGATTGCATTTTAAAAATATTTTTAAATATACAGGGTGCCCCAAAACTAAATGACATGCATAAGTTGTGTTTTTTTAAATGGCAAACCCTGTATATGATTACATTTTTGAATTTTACTCAAAAATTAAGCTTAAACTTTTATAAGAGTTCTCTATACCTAGATACAGAGTGTAGTAAGTTATGGCCATAGTAGAACATTTTTGTTTTAATAATTGGCTTATTTTAAATAGAACACTCTGTATTTTATAAGCTTATCGTATAGCTTAATTAATTGTCTTTCAATTTTATAAGAGTTTCCGCATCCGCTACTCAAGTTCTTAACTTATTTACGTATTTTTGAAATTTGGCTTGTCCTATGCCGTTCATTCAATTAAATATCCTATCAACACTTCATTTTGTTAATATAAGTAATGCAATAAATGCGTATAGTGTTGTGATTGACACTATATTAACTTTAATTAAAACGTTTATAAAAAAATGTCTACATCCTGACGACTAAAACGTAATGTAACAATAATTTAACTAGAACTATAATAAATGTTCTATGTGATGACCATCTTGTTGAATACACATCGTTATCTTTTTGTACAATGGACGTTTTACATTTTGCGACATATTTGCGACATCTATTTCTTGTTGTGAATAAGTCAGGGTAACGTTAAAATATTTTAACATCTTATAACACAGATTCAGTAGAAATAATTAATTGCCAGTTCAGGAACAATTGCAACATTTCGACAGTAACATTATCCAAAGCCTACCATAATTTATTTTAGATTTGGATACGGAACTAAGCATTAATATTCATACTAAAATTTTTGCCATAAATGTATCAAGACATCTGGACCTCTTATGGAAGGTGCTAATGTTCTGAAAGAAAACTTAGGGTTCTGGTAGAGGCGACGTTTCGAACCCTAAAGTGGGTTGCTTTCAGGTCAATGACTAGATTAAGAAGCGCCTACTTTAGGCTGACAAACATTGCCTCTATCAGAACCCTGAGTTTTCGTTCGGAATATTCGCATCTTCCATAAGGAATTAAGATCTCTTGATGTATTCGAAAGTTCAAAAATAGGTACCTAAATAAGTGAAAAATCTGAAAATTTTAGTAGCCGAAACCCTTATAAAAGGTAAAAGACAATTGATTAAGCTATACCATAATCTTATATTACTATAACTATAAATTATAAACACCCTGTAACGAGATTTTTATTAGTCAATCAGTAAATAGACTGTAATAATTATCATAAGATATTAATTTTTTTTCTAAAACCCTACAATTTAAGAAGAATGGCTATAACTTACTACACTCTGTATTTAGGTATAAGGAACCCTTAAAATTAAGCTTAATTTTTGAGTAGAATTTAAAATGCATTATATACAGGCTGTTCCATAAAAAACACAACTTTGGTATGCCACGTAGGTTTGGAGCACCCTGTATACTTAAAAATATTTTTAAAATGTAGTCCTTATTGACTTACATAATATAACTGTAATAGAAGTTAACGAATATATTTCGTTTCTCCGTAAAACTCCATGGCGTCGGTCGTGGATCAACATGTATAATACGGAGGTAGTTCCTTAATTATCCATATTTCTTTCAGGTTTCGTTGACAAGTTGATTACCTGATTTTTAGTACTCTATTTTAAACTTTCGTTTGTTTATTTCAGCTTTCTCGCCCTGATGAAGCCCCGTACGATAGATGGCAAAACGTCAGCAACTACGGTAACCTTTTCGCCACGATCCAATCCCGGAAAACGTTTTTGTTTTAACAAAACTGTCAAATCGATTGATTAATACTTAAAAATTTTCCATTATCAATATCTAATAGTCGTTGAACCCAATTGATAGTTGGTCTCAATCGGCCTATTTGGCGATGCAGTTAAACTAATATAGGTAATTTTTACAGTGACTTCGGTCTTTGTCTGTTTAAACTTTTTATATAACAAGAATTATTTTGTAACTTGAAAACGCGTCATTTATAACGAAATTACGACAAGGCGAAATAACTTGATAGAGGTTGATTAAATCCAAACATGTTCTAAAAATATACACCCATTAATTTAGTTAAATATGTTTATTTTCGCAATGTCACGTTTATGCAGAAAGTAAAACTTTTGCAGCGTTTATTAATGTTGCGTTATGTGTGACGCGATGTAGTATTCGATATGTTATCAGCGTCACGACGTAGCTGTGAATGACGCCTCACGCACTGGTATGTCGAGACTAACTAGTATTACTGAACCGTCTAATCACAGAAAAATAAACGTATTTTTTCTGTGGTTTAATGCTTGCGAGTATGTAAGTACGTACATTCCGATTAAACTAAGAATGATTATCAGTGAATTTTTTGGATAACCTAAAAATTATTATAAATTGTACAGTAACATTGTGGATAAACTACTGATGCTGAAGGTATCTAAAAAAACCTACAAAAAAAAAATAAAGCAATTGGACAGATACGTATGTGTTACATATTTGGATAAAGTGAAAAAATATTAAGCAAATGGGTGAAAACAATTATTGATATTAGATCGAGTACTCCAGACTAATTTGCTATGATATTATTAACCAATAAACATTTTGAAATCTATATCACTTTAATATGACGTACAAGAATCCTACCTAACTTTAAAATTTTTAATAGCACCTTGTATATATTTTTATAATTTTGAGTGTAGTTTTTCTTTTTTTTTCATGGACTTTAAGCGGACGTCTTGGCGCTACCGTGCAGAATAATTTATGATTTTTAGGTTAAGAAATGAATTCTAATTTTTAGAGGCCATTCTCCACACATATTTGAGAATAGAGGAAATGGATTAGATGTTAGTGATTGGCCTAAAAAACACACTGATTGCCAGTGGCGGCTTGTCCATATGGTCATTTGGTCAATGACCGCCCACAAATTTTGACAATATATAAAAAAATATTAATCATTAGGTGTTTTATTAAAATAGGTAATTTACTCGCAAAAGTCGCAAGTATAATAACTTAAAATTTATCGGCCGTCGTTCGTAATTCATCCTCTTGAACCTTGGGCTGGCGGTGCGAATTGTCCTCATTGAATTAGATCTACCCGTAAAAACTCGAAAAACGTGCAGCGCCCGAATAAACGCGAACGTCCGAAGCAATAATCAACTTTGGGTTATGAGCCGGGTCCCGCAGTTTACGTTGACTTCAAATAGGATATACAACTACGCTCGATTTTTGATTTGATTTTTGCGTGTTTTAAATCAATTTAAGAATTTATATTGATATTTTTTACTGTTGTGTTGTTTTGTAAAAATACTATTTTTGGTTCGCATGTGCATGCGCTATTATGTCGGTAGTGCAGAAAATTAAACAACTAAAAAGTGCTAACAAACTAAATTTTACAAAATTAGTTGAGTTCAAGGCAAGTGGTCGTCCTTTGCCAGAACTAAGTTTACGACAAACTAGCAAAGACAAAAATAAAGATGTTCATCAAAACTTTCGCAAGGTAAGGTACGATTTAGCTGACTGGATATGTGGTTGTGAAGTATCAAACGTATTTTACTGTTTTGTTTGTTTATTATTTTCTAAAGACTCGTCAGACTCGCTATGGTGCAAATCCGGTGTAAGCAATTTAAAACATTTAAAAGAGAAAATAAAAAAACATGCTTCGTCTGCAGGACACATGAAATGCTCGTAAATTTTGCAAGCGTAGGAAATGTTGATATTCTTACACAGCTAGACAATGCTTATAGAAAATCCCTTAGAGATTTTAATGAAAATGTTTCGAAAAATCGCTATATTTTGAACAAAATTGTATAAAATTTTGCGGTGCATTTGAGTTATTTATATTTTTTTAAGGATGCCAATTATTTAAATTAATTTTTGACCTCCCAGTATAATTGACCACGAGCCGCCACTGCTGATTGCATATATCGTAATCAAATGGATTTGAACTTTTGGGAGTGATGATAGACAGACGAACAAACAGATGGAATTCGATAATTTAACTTTTGCTGCTGATCACACATACTTATAGTTAGTGACTCATGAGAAAAAAATGAATTTTCACCAGTGTTAATCTGGATATTGTGGAATTTTCGAGTATGGGATATCTTGCACAAAAGTGCTAAAAGGAGTTTAAGGGATAAAACGATTCTTTACTTTTCACTTGTTTAGAGCTACCACACTATAATCGCAATTCAGAATGATGAAATGTCTGAACGACTGCTAATAATTTTACTGCAAAACAAAAAAAAATGAAAGGATCTGCAAAATAAAAATAAAACCAAAAATTTTATCAGAAAGTAACTGCTTTCACATCTGTGGACGAAGTTGTTTTAGCGCAGATTACTATTCGAGGGTGTTACTTTAGCACGATGCTGCAGTAGACAGTAATCACCACTGCGAATCTTAATTGAAATTACCACTAATATAGCTCAAAAACATGCAGTTTGCACTGTTACTACTAATCATTATCTGCAAAATTAATAAAAAAATATTTCAATAAAAAACTTCCCCATTCCATTTTGAACAAATCGAATGCATATACCTACTACGCACTTACCTTCACAAATATAAAAAGTTGTGTGCAGGATTCTTTCAGGGCTACACTTTTTTTGTAGTTTTATGTAAACTTACTTACATATCAATTTTAATCGTAATATTTCTAGAAAACGTAAAAATTTCATCGTATTTTCCTTCTGTTATAGAAAACCAAAAAAACTTCGTATAATGATTTCTCAGTCGTTTCGGAGATATGAATGGTTAAAATTGCCAGCAAATGGTGGCGCTGGTAACACGTCTTGACTTCAAAATGGAAATTAGATAATGAAGATATGACTTTGCCAGTGGTCACCTTTAAGAAAACAGAATTTTCCCAATTTACTTATTTTTTTTGCTGCATTAGTTATTTTCTTTTTTAAAATGCTGGTTTTATTCTGAGGACTTTTTTCCAAAAATTCTCCATGAAAAGATTGGCTATGAATGAACTCGGTTGACTTAAGATTCCTACTCCATCCACTTGTTCGAAACGGTGAGACATAATTTGAAAAGCTTACTGATGTCATTGGCGAAGATTTTCCTTATGACATCTAGTCATTTCTTTGGCGGTACTTTAATAAACAGCGAGATTACGTCAAAACTTACAAGGATGTGCCGACGTGTGGTATTGATGTCCTGAATTTTGCGAACAAAATCTACCGAGTTTTTAATGTAGCTGTTGGCCTTTCCGATTATAGGGGTTCAATAATATTTTTTTGGTTGTAGGCTTTGGTTTTTAAAAGAACGGTGGCGTTTCCTTTATTAGCTGATAGAATGAGAAAGCTCTTATCTACAATCACACCTTTTAATGTTGATCTTTCTCGACATGTTGCTCTTTGGAAGTTTTGCGTTTCTGAGGACATTAGCCGACTCGATCCTTATCGCTTCTGCGTCTTTGTGCGGTAGGTGTTTGATTGCTGCTTCCATCTGGAGATGATTTATCTACGATTGAAATGTCACTAGAAAACGCCTCATTTGACTAGTACTTTATTATCGGTTTTAAAAAGCAAGACACCTGAGTTTAGAATGTTATAATTTTTTATATGGTGTACGATTGTTTTGAAAGTTGGAATGTATGTACATTATACCTTCTTCGGCAGTTATTTATAAATAAGTCAAAAACCGGGAGCTGTTTTTTTAATTTATTTTACATAAGGAGAGTTTAAAGTAGTGTACCTTCATTATTTTCTGTTTCGATTAAATAGATAGTAATTAGACATTAAAAAATTATACCTATTAATTAGGTAACCAATTAATAAAAACTTTGTATAGGAGTCTCCGTTGCCGGGTTTCTATTTGATTTTATCAAGTTATTCATCATTCTCGATTACAGAGTTTGAATTTTTTTCTCATACTCTGTATAACCAATGTTAACTTTTAAACCATGGACAATTGAGGTCATTTACCGCCCTAAGTGTGAATAAAATTTTCAGTTTTATATTTAAAATAATAGCCTGAATAACCTGAAATATCTGAAAGCCGACATTGACTCAATAAAGTGTTTAAAAAGGAACCTAAAAGAACGGTCAAAACTAATTTTGAATAAATCTACTTTTTAAAGACAATATCAAAGATCCGCGTACTACACGAACAGGCTGTATATTTTTATAATTTTGGTTGTAGTTCTCCATCATCTATATAACGGTCCTGTGAAAATGAAAATCGGTTTATAAATAATTAAATAAATGTTATTTTTGTGTACTATTCACTAAAAAAGTAGTTCGTAACATTGATTAATTAGTATAATAAATCAATAAGAAGCATAGTAAGGGAGGAGCAATACCTTGCACTTCATAGGTTTTTTTGCTATACTTCTTTGAAACGATTTTGAATTTTTTTACGACTATGTTTTGAAGCATGGTTCTGCCAATGTCATTTAATATTGAACAGTTTAGATTATGTACCTAGAAGTTGACAAAAGTCAGCTAAGTTAGCTAAACACATTGCATAGTGCCCAAAAATTTGATGGAAATATCAGAAAATGTTAGTTCTGTTTGTTTGTTACTAATGAAATTTATTACAATGCAATCATTTTTACGCAGTCTTTTTCAGATCTAGTATTTCGTCACATAAGTGCGGCATCTCTTACATGAGAGTGCCAATAAGAGTTTAAGGAATGAAACGATTTTTTATTTTCCACTTGTTGTTTTAGAATCGGAATTCAGAAATGTTACATGTCTGAACGACTCGTAAATAATATTACAGCAAAATAAAAAAAAATTCAAAGATTATGCAGACTAAAACCTTATCCCACAATTTATCAGAAAATTTACGATATCCCATTGCTTTGTAATTAAATGAAAAATGAACCACTCGACAGGTGTTTCGCCCTTTTGGAACTCTTCAGAGTGATAGACCTCTAGTGTAAGTTCACAATTGAACAATATGCAGTTTACTAATTCTTGGTGTTTGTAATTATTATTATCTGGAATATTATTAAAATTTTGAACAAATTGAATTCATATACTACGCACTTATTTTTTAAACTTTAAACTTTTATAAAAAACTTGCTAGCATGATACTTTGAAAGCTGCACTTCTTTTGTAGTTACACGTAAACTTTTTTATAGGAAATACTCCAATACGGCAATTTCTATACACTATTGTAATCGTTAGTATTTTAAGAAAACTTATAAAAATTTCGTGGTATTATCTTTCTAGAAATAATGTTATGGCCAGTGTAGTTAAAAAGGCATGGAAATTCTACTTGTTATAGAAAATCAATAACTTCAGAATTTTTGTAATTTGCAAGACCGTAAACGTTTGCAAATTTGAATTTTCAAATTTAAATTCAACAGAAGTTGCCATAAATAAAAGAAAATATTATTATTAATATGGGTCTAATTCTCAACCGTTTTGGAGATATGAATGGTTAAAGTTGCCTCTAAACGCTGGCGCTGATAACACTACAGGATTTGAATGAATTCGGTTCGACTGACTTGAGTGCGGAATGAAAATTAGTTAATAAGGATAATGCTTTGTAAGTTGCCACTCTTTGGAAAATCGAATTTTCCCAATTTAATTAATAATTATTTTTTTTATGAAAATGCTGGCAGCATTCCGAGGTCTCGATGTCTTTCTTTTCAAAAATTCTTTATGAAGAGATTTCCATTCCATTCACTTGTTCGAAGAAGTCTCTTTTCCACACGAAGTAACTTCTGGTGAGACTGAATTTGATAAGCTTGCTGAAGATTTTCGTCATGTCATCAAGATATTTCATTAGTGGTACTTTGGTAAACAGAGAGATCGCGTCAAAATTTACAATGATGTCTTGAGGTTTGATGTTGATATTCTGAATTTTGCGAATAAAGTTTGCTGGCTCTTTAATGTAGCTGCTGGTCTTTCCTATATGTGGTTGGAGCAGCGATGCCAAGTTCTTGGCCAAGTAGTATGTTGGTGATCCAGCACCGTTCACTATTGGTTTCAGAGCGACATATGTTGTGGATCTCAGGTAGCTCGTAAAGCTTTGGATCTTCAAATTCATTTTCTGGTAAAGAAGATAAGTAGATTGGTGAGTCGCAGTTTTATTTGTGTCAGTCCTCGCAGACACCCTGTATGGAAGGTGTCGAATTTTGATGGTTTGCTCCTCGACCACTCCTATTATTAGTTTATTTTAACTTCAACTTCGACGGCAAAGTCGGTGGCGACGAAAAGGATCAGCAGGATTAGTTAAATTATTTTATTTTCTCGCTTTCCACCAGTGTTAAATACTAAATGTTAACGACAAGTTAATGGTAATGGTTAATGGTAAATCTTCTGAAAACGAGAGTAAGTGGAAAATAATAGCGCAAACGGTAAAAACCACATAGGCCTGTAGAGGATCCTTGCTGAATATAAATCTGAGTTTTTGGGAACCCAACCCCCCTGAAACCCCATAATCGCCAAAAGATCGGTTGTAACTCGCGTTGCCGTGCTTATACAAGTGAGTCAATGTTATTGATATTTTTCGAAATATGAGCTCGAAAATGGGTTTTTCAGAAACAATTGGATTTGCTTGGATTTGCGAAAATCCATGAGTCCATGACTCTCTGAAATTCTATTTAGTTTTTGACGCCCGACATTTTTGGTTCTATCCCGCAAATTGATTAGACCTAGATATTTTGAGTTATAGCGGCACGAAGGGGAAAATCTTCAGCGAGAAAAAACGACGGCATACCACGCCATACTCAAATTGCACGTTTTTTACGGGCAATAATTTTGGTCTTTCGATATGGACCAAAAACTGCTTCATTTTTTCAAATTGGCGGTTTTCGCGAGCAAAACCGCGGAGAAGTTTACACAGCAACACTTTTGAATTCTTCTCGTGCGCATGATGTTTTTGCTTATTATAACTTTGGAAAATCAATATTTTTGAGACATTGGAGAAAAAGTGCTCCGACTTTTAAACAATGCATTTTTACGTGCAAAGTGCTGCTGAAAAGTAAAAACTGTTTTAAATATATTCAATTAAGTAAACTTTTCCCATACTATTGTTGAAGTAAAGCTGCAGGCGAATTTTATTTTAAAGTGGTGTTTCCGAGAGGCCTAATACACTACGACATGTTCAGTTTGAGTATTCAGAATCACTTGATTGTCCGCGGCTGAAGCTTTGGGTACAAACGGGCTGAATCCATCTATTTCAAATACGCATTTTTGCTGTTTCCTTTACGCATTCCTTTGCATTTTTTCTTTGGTCAAAGTTCTCTAACTTCTCTTTGAACTATTTCCTCGATTTCAACAGCAGAATCGGCGCGGTGGTGGCGGTATTTTTGTCTTCTTCTTCAATCTGTGAGCAGTTGGAACCCGCATTCAAACACATTGTGCAAAAAGGATTTGAAATATTCGCCACTCGAACTTATCCACGGCGCTTTTCGCAAAAAACTGTTCAAAAAATTTCCCTTTTGGTCTAATTAATTTGCGGGATAGGACCAAAAATGTCGGATGTCTGACTGAACAGAATGGGTGTCTTTTAGAGACTCTATTTGTTTTTGAAAAATCCATTTTTGAGCTTATATCTGAAAAAATATCTACCTATTTTCCGAGTTTGGTTGAGAGACCTAAAATTTTAGCGCACAAAAACCCCCTTGAAACGATCACATTGTATCGCGAGTTGTAGCCGATTAAAGAAATTTAACCCTTTTCACAATTATGGTAGGGAGAATTCCAGGGGGTGGGGATCCCGAAAACTCAGATTTATATTGAGCAAGAACTATGAGGTTTGTTTTCGTTTGCATGATTATTTCCTCTCAAATGACATTTTGCTTGGATTAAAAGACTACATAGCAAATATTGTTTAATATTTTCCAACAGTTATACTATTCAAGTTTTTCAACTTGGTAAAATTGGTTAATGATTAAGTACATTGGTTGATGCATATTACATAGACAAAGCCTATTTTTTTCTGCTATTTTCCTTAATTAATGTTTAGATTATAGGTTTCTCCTGGTTGTTGGAGCGTTCGGTGGACTTACGAGGATGTGTTGATATCTAGTTAGCCTAGACCAGTTCCTTGCATAAACAAAATATTGCGTTACCATAGCAACGAACAATAACTTATTAGAAGTGTCAGTGTAAAGTTTGACGTCAAAAAAGTAAACCAGAGTCACGCAATAAATTAAATGAAAAAAGATGTCCACCAAAATTGTGAAAATCGAAAAATTGGAGTATCGAGCCATCATCAAGTACCTGTATTTAAAAGGGTTAAGAGGTAAGCAGATTTACGAAGATATGCTTAATACCCTTGGTGATCAATGTCCTTCGTATGCGACCGTCAAAATTGGAAATGCAAGCTTCAAAAGAGGTAAATTTTCCATTGAAGATGATGACCGATGGGAGGCCAGTTTCTGTGTCAGTCCCCGAAAATATCGATGCAGTTCATGACATGATTTTATCAGACCGTCGAATTGGGCTAAAACGGATATCTGAAGCACTGAATATTTCATACGAACGCGTTCATCATATGGTTCACGACAATTTGGACATGAGAAAAATTGCTGCAAAATGGATCCCCAAATGTTTGAATGTTGACCAAAAGCGTAAAGGGTAGAAGCATCGCGTTCGATCTGTGCTCGATTTGAAAACGATGTAGACTTCTTAAACCGAATTGTTACTATGGATGAGACTTGGGTACATTTCTACGATCCAGAAACAAAGCAACAATCGATGGAATGGCGACACTCTGGTTCTCCAAGACCTAAGAAGTTTCGTGTCCAAAAATCTGCTGGAAAAGTTCTTGCTTCAATTTTTGGGATTGCCATGGAGTAATCATGATTGATTTTTGGATAAGGGTAGAACAATAACTGGAGATTACTATTCGACATTACTGACCACTCTACGGGAAAATATTAAAGAGAAAAGACGCGGAAAGCTATCCAAAGGTGTTTTGTTTTTGCAGGACAACGCCCTGCACACAAATCTCATGTTGCCATGCAAAAATTCGTGATTTAGGGTTTGAATTACTAGAACACCCCTTTTTTAACCCTTTTTGGTTTTTTCTTATTTTCACTTTTTTCTTCACTTTAAAAAGGTTAAGGTCGTACATTTTCTTCCAACAAGGAGGTAATAGAAGCTGTGGAGGTCTGGTTTGCAGAGCAAGAAGAAAAAATTTTTTTGAAAGGTCTAGAGACGTTGCAGGTTCGCTGTAATAAATGTATCTAATTAAGAGGAGAATATGTTGAGTAATAAAATATTTTGACATTGAAATTTTGTTTGGTTCTATAGTAGGCT
Organism: Abscondita cerata; assembly: GCA_030710515.1. Lineage (NCBI taxonomy): Eukaryota > Metazoa > Arthropoda > Insecta > Coleoptera > Lampyridae > Abscondita > Abscondita cerata. The sequence goes on from JALBCR010004258.1 coordinate 829,269, forward strand.
AAGAATTTTTCAATATATCCTCGTATTAGAGGAATCGTTCAATGAAACACCATTCAAAGCCTGCTTCTTGACGAACAGGGCCCGTCTTTGCAAAGACATCTGAGAAAATTGGTTCGGTACATGGTGGTTCATTGAACGATTTCTCTAATATTTCCACATGAAGGCTACAACAACCAGGAGAACCTATAACTTAAATTTTTTGGTTTTAAAAATTTTATTGTATAAACAGAACAGAAAATGCCTAAATCTATTCTTACAGGAAAATTGTGGTAATATCACAATAGGTTTTATTTTCAATTAAATTTTACTCTTTCAGATTAAACATTAAATAATCCACATACTTACAGCAATCTTGAAGCTTATAGATTTTTTATTTATGAAATTGCTGAAAATTTATTCAGTTATGAATACTGTTCAAAAATATCAGAATAATTTTATTTTAGCTTTTTTTTTTTTGAATAATGGCATTATTGATAAAAATAGGATTAGTAGCAATGATTTTTATTTGTATGTCATGTTAATTTTAAAAAATTCAAAACTAATTCAATAAGTAAATTTCATTATGAGGAATTTAAATTTTTCTTTCACTAATTTTAGCGGAATTATTCCTTGATAATCTAGAACATAACTTTATTTTGTTACTAATCTCAATGTTTGGAAAAGATAATGTAGGTCATATCTTCTGTTTTTTTAAATATAAAATGTAAAAGCTAAAACATAATTATTCTCGTCTCGTCATAACCGAATAAAGTTATTTTTGTTTACTTCACACACTATACAATCTTAATCTTTTCACAATTTCTAACAAAATGAAATGATAAACTCATTTTTATACACTGTTTTTGTAACACTTTAATTGAAATCAGTGTAGGAATGAAGCTATAAAAAAATTTTTCAAACTGAAAACAATCCAAAAAAATAATTCATCTTATTTTTCTGTTAATTATTGTAAACAGTTAAAGTTGGTAGCGTACAAATAATTTTTTTGCTGTATTCTTACAATGTTATTGGAAAATTTAATTAGTGTAAGGTATGACTATATTAGTACGGTTTTGCCAAAGAATCAGTGGGATTCCAATGTAACAGATCAGGGGTTGATTGTATGTCCACGTAAGACAGGTGACACAGCGTGGTTTACGGTCGATATTGAAACACCCTAGGGATAAGAATGATTCATTCATCCCCTACCTGGTTCGTAATATTAGACAGGTCACAGACTAAAAATGTTCTTTTCCAATTTTTAGAACTGAAGCTATTTGTTTAAAGAATTTGGTGTGACGTATAGTATTCTAATATTAACTTGTAATAAGTTTATCTGATTGTACGTTATACAACTACAAAATTGATTTACGGAACGCCGGAGAAGCTTGAATAGCATTGATTACAGGCTGTATAATTTCATAATTTAATTATTCGAATACAAATCTTTCGACTCGTTTAATGAATTGTATTGGCAGGTGGAGGATGTTAAAATTTCCCAAGTTTAACTTCTTCGCTGGATAAAGACACATTTATAATGAAGGCGCTTTCTGCTAATGATGCAGCGAACCTAGTTATTTGTACAAAGACATTTGGTTTGACAAAAAGATGTCAAATACAGAAATTTGTTTGTTAGAAAGTAACAAGTTAAAAACAGTAATTCTAAGAAATATAATTTAAATTTTTTTTTTATTTTGATTATTAAAATAATGTTAGGTTTGAATTTAGGTAATTTAATTTACAATAATCATTGGAGCGTTTACTAATAGAAATAAAAAGTTTCTCATGTTAATAAATAAATGTTTGATAAAACTATTAGGGGCGGTTGCTTCACTTGTTTTCTTCATCGTAAAAGTTCTCCAACTTTGGATTATTTTGCTTTGCAAGTTATAGCCCTGCAGGTATCTAGATTAGAGAGTAAATTCTCAGTTTTTATCTCGAAAACCTTGTCCTCAATTTTTTTGGTGTTTTTCAGATTTTTGCATATCATTTCTAAACTTATTCATAAAGTTGAAGAGCATAAAAGTCAAAATCAGAGAGGTGAAAATTTTTCTTTGGACAAACCTTTTGTACAAAAAATATCATTGCTTCTCTAACGTACGCATCTAAATGTACTGTTATGCTTTTGCATAGTCTGAAATTAAAACGGTACTAACTTTAAAACAGTTTTAAGTTTAGGTTTAACCGTGATAAACTGTACTAACCTTAGTTCAGTTTTAAAGATTGAAACTATTGAAACTCCAAGTTTAACCTATCTTTTTTGTCTAAAAAAATAACTCATATAAGAAATTACCCTAACCAGTGTGTATTTTGTGTTTTAATTATAATGAGTATTAATTTTGACATACATGAAGAAACAGAAGAAGAGATGAAACTGATGAAATGAGATTAATAATGAATTTACCAAAAATTTGAAAATGGAGAAACATACTGTTACAATTTTACATGAGATTTATGCCGCTTAATTATAGAGACGGCAGATACGTTGTTGTTTTGTTACATAATATCTTGTTATTACCTTTTTATTAATTATTAAATATATTTGACACGAGTATTGAACCTATTCCTTTTGCGCTACAGTTATTCCTCCAAAGTGCCACAACAGTAATTGGCGACGAGGTAAAAACAGTGTTTGGTGTACTATATGTCAAAATAATTTTCAATGAATGAAGAATTCAAATTATTGCTCGATATCTTCGCAAAAACGATCACTGAAAATCAAATTCAATTAATTGATAGACTTCAAACTTCTAGCATTAATTCGATAGAAGAAAAGTCAGTTTCAAAAATAGCACAATTTGAAAATTTTGATGCAAAAAAAGAAAAGTTTACATGTTACCTCGAACGTTTCGAACATTTTTTAGCTGTTAACAATATTGCAAATCAATAAAAAAAATCGCAAATATTAAACGCATCTATAGAGTGTGCACATTATAATAATCTTTCTGCTTTTCTTGGTCCAGAGAAACCACTAAAAGACTTAAAGTATGAAAATTTGACAAAAGCTTACTCTCAGTTTCTGTCACCTCATCAAAATGTTATTTTTTATCTACGTATCAGGATGAGAAACAAACCATTGCAGAGTACATTTCAAAATTACAACGTAATAAAGATGTTTCAGTTACTGCAATATTTCTCTGTGCACAATTCATAAGAGGTATTAGAGATAATTATGTTAGAGAACAACTTTTACAGTCCGACTACATCAAATTGGAAGAAATTGTGGAAAAAGCAATTGCGCTTGAAGCTTTTTATTTATTCGTATGGTACATTACACAAATATTGTATTGTGATGTAAGTGTTATGCATGGTGCCCCAGAAGATCAGTATAAACCTGTATAGTGTGGTGACGAAACCGTGTGCAATAGTGGATTGGTTCTTCTTGGTAAAGCATTTACTTCAAGGTTTAGGAAAACCTCTAAAACCTAAACATGCCAACCCTTACCCACCTAGTGTTCACATATAATAATATTAATTAAGTGTGTAAACATTATAAAAGGTAAATAAGAACATAAAATTGAAAATCGAAGCTTCTAGACTACAAAGTAAAGAATTAATGAATCAATCAAGTTAAGTAGCAAGTTGTCAGTATGAAGTAGCAAATAAGGTCTCGCCACATAACCGATCTCGTTCTAAAAATCGTTTGACGAATAGAAAACAACAAACTTTAAATCAATTTAGTTCTTCCCGTCATAATTCAAAGACAAGAAAGAAAAAACTGGATTACCGAATACTAGGTATCAAAAATTTGTGTTTTAGTTGCGGAAAATCTAATCATAAATCAAACGAATGTTATATTGAAAGATCTTCTCTTTACTGCAATTCATGTAAAAAAATAGGAAAATAGAGTTTGTATTACAACCATTTGTAAGAAGAAAATTACTCATATAGTGTTAATAGTCTTGAGTCAGTTATTACCGAAAATACAAGTATTGTAGATCTTTTTTGAAGTAAAACAGTTGTCCAGGAATAGTATATTATACACCAAGGTTGTGAAGTCTGTCATTATTGCCTTAGCACCAGCTTATTTATAATAAGGTGCGTAGGCAATAATGGACTTCACAACCATGGTGTATATACTATTTTTTCCACTACTAGCCAAATTTAAGCCAAAATAAAAAATAAACATTTTTCTTGTAAAAAATCAAGTAGCACAGGAATGCAAATAAATCAAAAGCATTAAAAGTTACATACGTTGATAAACCAACTGCAACTGATTCACTAAACACTTGTGTGACATATTTCACCTTCATTTTCTGAAAATTATTCGGAGTAATATGTAAATTAGTTGATTTAGGAGCCAATCGCAGCGGTTTAGATTTGTCTGACATGTAGAAATTTTTAATGTCTTTCCAAGATGCTTTTTGTTATTAAAGATTATATCGTATTTAATCAAGTTATTTTGCACCGACTTCAATAAATAGGGGACATCGAAGAAATAATAGATTCTTTTAATTAGGGTTTCGAAAATTTCACTACTGCCCTAACATTGGCACCGCATTGTAGTTGTAGCTTTTCTATGCAGTCTAATACTATCGACTTCAATTTGTCACCTTTACATATTGGTATTTATAAACATCTAGCACAAGGCTTGTATAATTTTTTTATATATAACTCTAACCATGATCACGTAGCAGTTTGAGCTGGCAAAAAATTTAAAACCTACTTTAAAATTAACATTTTGGTGCTCGAAAAATATAACTTCTACAAAGTAAATAGGATCGTATATGCCATCATTGCTTTCTGAAGAAACTTCGACCTCATCATCGGAAACAAAACTTGAATACTCATCACAATCATCACTTTGTTGGCTTCCATTTGATTTTTGACTTTCCTCTTCTTCTTTTTCATAACTTATATCGTTTTCCGTAACATTCAATTTAATAATTCTGTTATTATCAGAGTAAACATAATCTTCGTCAACTTCATCGGGAAACATTGGTACGTACATTTCAGAATTATTAATTTCTATTATTTCTAAATCTTTATTTTCTTCATTTTCAAACAAAGAGTCTTCTTCATTGCTTATGCTGAAATAGTGAGTATTTGTTAAAATTCGTGCCAGATTTGGGAATGAATTATAAAACTTACCTTGGTTCTAATGCAAGAACATCTGCTTGAACTGACGTGCTCTCAATGTTGCTCATAATTTATATGTTATTTGTATGTAAAACAATTAAACATAGAAAAAAACTGTATTAACATGAAACATAGTTTAAAACATATACAATCAGTGGTGCCAATTCTCAGGGTTGCCATAATTGAATATTCTTATCTACAGTGTGAATAAAAATATGGTGCAAGTAAATTAGCATAATTTAGATATTGATTTATTTTTGAAATTCAAACTATACAAATAAATATGGATTTTATACAGTGTAATGTACTATCTAAAATGGTTAATTAAGTTCTAATCTGTACAAGACAAGTAAACGATAACCAACTAATTGACATTTAATGACATTAAAGTGTTCCCCTTGGAAATGATGCTTAAAATAAAAGCAGAATTCCTTCTTTGGGTTTTCAAGCTAATACTTTGTTTAATATAACTGCCAACCTATGCGGAATACCAGATTGGGTGATAACCATGTGTGATATGAAGAAAAAAAAAGATGTTTGGCGTCAACACTCCAAGAGTCAAAAGTGTCAACAGCAAATGCATAAAAACATAATCATCGTTAATTGCTTTGTATTTGTTATGTTTCGCAGATGTCACACTAATGCTTTTCTTTTGCTCCAAGGCATTAAAGTCAAACCATCAGGACGATTACCGTTATCAGATAATAATCCCGATGGTTCCAAAATACAAGGGATTTAGCTGAAGCCAAAACTTGTTTTAATATACCATTGGTGATTGTTGAGTCAAGAAAACCTAGCATAGCTTTTATCAGGACATCACAAGAGGACTATGATGACCGAGAGTGTCAAATTCAGAGCCACAATGACAAGTGTGTTTTTGGCAAACATTAATTCAAATTCTTAAAGATGTGACGATTTGAAGAGTATGTTTATCTAACAATGTTTTAATTGGGAAGACGGAAGCACTGGCAAGTAAAATAGCTTTATGTAGAGTGTTATATTGTGATAACAGAGAATATAATATAGTCTTTACACATGGAGTATCTCAACTACGTTAGTAAACAAAGCTTTTCAGGTAAAGGTTTGGTAGTGAATAGCGATTTAATGTCTCAGGTAAAATATATAATCTCAAAGTTATTTGAAAGAATTGATTCAATGAGATTAGCGTGAGTAGAGGTAAGAAAAAGATGAAATGTTACTCTAAACTACCAAATAAAACAATAAGTAGCGATGCTTGTATCCAGACGAAGAAGTAAATTAAATGTTCAAAATGTCTATAAGGGGAATTACTAATTTTATCATCAAAAACTACAAACATCATTGAATTTTCAGAAAGGGCAACATCGCAAAAGGTAATTAAGTTTGGGAGCCAAAAACAATGACGCAACAAAAAGAGACCCATATGTATTTTAATCATTTCTGTATCACACTACTCCGCATTTTTTATTATTATGACTTTAATCTGAAAATTAATAAATCAAAATTTAATTCTTAGCTTTTCCGTAAAAATGAAAGTTGTCATGAGTTAGTCATTTCTTGTGATTGTAATAGTATATTACACAACGAGAGTTGTAAATAGCATATTACGCCAGAGTGTGCTCCCGAGTGTGTAAGTACCACGAGGGCGTAATTGCTTTACAACTCGAGATCTGTACTACACTTTATCTATGACCATCCCCGTCCGCCCAATCCTTGTACCATCTTTTCCAATCGCTCACAAACGTTTCACACCTTTCCATTTGCACCTTCCATCTAAACTTTCGCTCCAAAAGTTTTTGCCGCACAAAAATTTCCGCCCACACATTATTAGTGTGTACATTAACAATAAATCTCAGAAAATGGAAGTAGAATCAGGCGCGCGTTTTTCAATTCTTCCAGAAGAAAAATTAAGTGAACTAAACCTTAAAACTTAAGTTTCTCCAGGTCATGATGCACTTATTGGTCGAGATTGGATAAGAAATCTTGGTTTAGAATTAAAACAAATGGATGCAGATTTAGTACTGGATAGATAAATACAAGTTCAGGCTTTCTCAAATGCTGATATTTTTAATATGTCTGAAGAAGATATTTTCTAGAATTTTCAAATATATTCGAAGAAAAAGTTGGATGTGTTCCAAGTTTTCTGGTATCCTTAAATTTGCGTCCAAATTCTAAACCTATTTTTACAAAAGAAAGGGATGTTCCTTATGTTCTTTGTGAACGAGTTGAAAATGAATTAGACTTACTTGAACGAGCAAGCATTATTATAAGAGTAGCTACTAGTGACTGGGGATCGCCACTTGTTATTATCCCTAAGCCTAATGGTGGAGTACGTTTGTGTGTAGATTACAAATGTGGAGTAAATGAACGATTAATTTCTGCAAATTTTTCAATTCGCCGCATTGATGATGTTCTTAGTAGTCTTTGAAATTCCAAATATTTCTTCAAGTTAGATCTTTAGAAAGCGCACTTACACTTAAAAGTATATGAAACTAGTGGTTTTATCCAGACAATTTCTATTCATCGTGGGACATGCAGAATGAATAGATTAAGTTTTGGAATTAAAACAGCGCCATCCAAATTTAACCGTATAATAGCTCAAATTATATCAGGTCTTCCAAAATGTGATCAATATTTCGATGATTTCATAATACACCCACTAAAGAAGAATGTGCCATAAATTTACGAACTTGCCTTCAACGATTGTCTCAGTTTGATTTCCATCTTAACAGAAGAAAGTGTTCCTTTTTTCAAGAAAAAATTGAATATCTTGGTCATATGATCGAATACAATATATACAATTATGAAATCGCCTGAAAAAGTACGAGCCGTAAAAGACATGCCTCACCCAGAAAATACCGATGACATTAGACGTTTCTTAGGTATGATAACATATATTACTCCCGGTTCATCCCAATTTTCAACAATATCATAACCTCTTCGAAGATTACTTTGAAAATTAACGTTTCTACTTTGGTCAACAAATTGCGAATCTGCTTTTGCAGAATGAAAATCAGAACCTTTTGATCAAACTCTACCAGTTATTCTTACAACAGATGCTAGTCCATTTTTGGAATCGCCGGTGTTCTTAGTCACTCACAAGTGAATGGATTCAAACGTCCTATTGCTTACATTTCAAGATTACATACTGTTTTGGAAAGAAATTATAGCCAATTAGATAGAGAAGCTTTGGCAATAGTATTCGCTGTATCTCGATTTTACAAATTCTTGTATGGTAAAAATTTTGTTTTAGTCACTGATAATCAACCACTTTCAAGAATTTTTGGTCTAATCGAGCATTGCTGGGCACGACTTCAGCACGATTGTTACAAGTTATGCTTCATTTTTAACAGGTTTCGATTTCACAGTTCAATGCAAGAAAAGCAATGATAACCAAAATGTCGATTGTTTATCGCGTGCTCCTGTCATTAACATTTTAAACCATTTTGATTCAAGTATTAATGAAGAAGTTCATCAGCTTTATTCACGCATAAACCAGTTACATTCAACAATGCCACTAATGCTTGTAGAAGAAGAAGGCAAACAAGCATCTGAAACAGTTTTCCAGCTAAGCGTCACATTCAATATTCCCCGGGTTCCCACCAACCCAAAGAGAAAGAACTTCTGCAAGATCCGCCATTCAATATTTCACGTGTTCCCGACCAATCCAAAGAGCAAGAATTTCCAGAAGATCTGCCAGAAGTTATTTCACCTCCCGTTATCCTGTCTTGCCCACCTCAAAATGGATTTCGTCGTTCAATGCGAAATCGAAGACCTCCTGCACATCTTCAAGGTTTTCAAACTTGAGTAACTTACAAAAATAAGTGGAGGAGATTGTTACAATTTACATGAGATTTATGCCGCTTAATTATAAAGACGACAGATACATTGTTGTTTTGTTACATAATGTTAATTGTTATTACCTTTTTATTAATTATTAAATATATTTGACACTGAAGTATCGAACCTATTTTTTTGCGCTACAGTTATTCCCCAAAGTGCCACAACACTTACTGCTTGCGTTATTATTAATTTAATAGAGAACCAACTTCTTCAACACTATATGAACAGAGGTTTTAGCAAAGAGCGTTGGTTTTAGCTACTATAATATAGGTATTTGACCAAAGGTTATGAGAATGAATTTGCTAAAAATGTAGGTAAAACAAACTTGACGAAATTTATTTTATTATGAAAGTATTGATTATCTTCATTGTTGCATTGCCTTTTATTTTTAAATATTCCTTCTTATGTTAATGTAGTTCGTGATCTTGTTGATTCTTGTTATTAATTCTTTTTTTGGTTCAACGTCAACATTGCTTTTCCATAAGCGGAAATCTATATATAAATATTTTTCAAATAACAGAAAACAAAATTTAAAATGTTAAACCGTTCGTTTTTTAGTTAGCGTATTGCCACAATTTTTAGTTTTGGTGATAGTTTGAACCACTTCAACAAACTCCTGGTAAAAAAAAACTTATGTGGACATTTATTCTTACATTTACACAACCCCCTGAAAAAAAATTCTACATTGACACAAGGTACTTCCATATCTTGTAATATCTCGGATATCTGCTCAGGAACAGACACAGTCTGTTTATTTGAGCAAATGAGACATCTTTATCTTTTTCTTTGAACCAAAATTGATTTCCTAGAAGTCCACTACCTGTTTGTGGTTTGAAATGTTCTTTTTTGTGGCATTTTTTAGTCTCTTCCACTACTCCATAATCTCCTTTCAGTACAGTTATATCCTACAATAATTGATTCTTCATTTTGTTGGAAAGGAAAAACCGTGTTTCATTCTTTTATTAATGTAATTATTAGTTACCTTCTATTCTCATATTTCTTTGGATACTTTCCCACGCCACAACTTTTTTTTTGCTTATACTTGCTACCTTCTTCTTTCTTCTATTATAACCACAAATTTTCTAATATTACATGTACTGTTTTAAAAATCTGTACTAAATTGCAGTGTTGTCAGATTGAAAGCTGCATAGGTAAATAATCCTTTCGGAAACCTGTCATAAATTGAGTTTAGTTAATACTTTATTTTTGAATAACTTTGCATATGAATCATTAGTTCGGAACTTGTAAACTTTAGTTACTACGGTTTTAAAAAAGTACTAAATGTTTGACTATGCATAAAGCTGCACGTGTTAAAAATAATTTTATTTTAATTGATCTTTAACCAAAAACATATTTTTCTAATTTTGACATGTAAGTGACATTTTCATAATCAAAGTAAGTGTTGAACCCATCTACTTTTTTTAACTAGTTACGAAAAGTAGAACTTTAGTTGGTATTTCTCAAACCATGTTTTACTGTTTGAGGTTATATGGATAACATCCATTTAGCTTTTTTACGTTTGGGTGTTAAAAACAAAGTGTAAAATATTTCAGAAGGTAATAGTATGAACCAAAATAAGCAGAAAAGTCTTAATAAATATGGGTCCGCAAAGTAACGGTTGCGGAGATATGAAATGTTTTATGTTTTTTAGCACCTTTTGTTATTTTGCAAACACGACGTAGCTTGCTGTTTATTGAAATAAACAGTACGCATTTGACAGTTGTTCTCAGTGCATAAGTTTTCTTTCGCTATGGCTGGTTACTCTAACGCAGAATTAACAGATATGAATTTGATGTATGGTCGTGCTAATGGGAACGCCACCGAGCGACGACTTTATGAAGATATAGATACACCAAGCGCGCACGGAATACTTTATGCGTTCACGCTTATCCAAATCATCTTCACAACGCATGTTTGGAAGAATTCACCAAAGATTGCGTGATACCGGTTTCTTGAGCAAACAGTGCCATTTATCCGGAAGACCAAGGTCTCCTAGAGCAGAAGAAGAAATTCTAGCACTGGTAGAGCAGAATCCAGGTACATGTGTGCGGAGAATATCAGCTGAGGTAGGAATTAGTGGTCCTCTTGTTTGGAGAATCCTTTTACGAACAACTGCTTTATCCATACCATGTGCAAAGAGTACAGCCTTAAATCCAATCAAATGATCAGTCAAGCACGTTTGGTTTTTTGCCGCTGGTTTTTATGTCATATACTGAAGACCCTGCGTTTTCTTGCAAACATTCTTTTTACTGATGAGGCCGGGTTCACAAGAAATGGAGTGTTTAATTTTCACAATACGCTTATTTTGGCATACGAAAATCCTCATGTTCTAATAGAATCTGGACATCAGGCACGTTTTTCATTAAACATTTGGATGGGTATTGTAGATGACAGGTTTCTAGGTCCTGTTGTTTTACCAAACCGATTAACAGGCGCTGCTTACCTCAACTTTCTGCAGAACACACTGTATGAGTTTTTGGAAGACATTCCTTTGAATCAGAGGCAACAAATGTGGTTCCAGCATGATGGTGCTCCAGCTCATTTTTCCATGGCCGTTAGAGAGCATTTACACCAAACTTTTCCACATAGATGGGTAGGAAGGGTTAGGGACATGTTTTATGGCCTCAAGATCGCCTGATCTGAACCCTCTAGATTTCTTTGTTTGGGGATATTTAAAGACATTAGTATATGGTACTCCTGTAAATAGCCTGGAAGAGCTGCAGCTACAGATTAATCAAAAGTGTCAAGAAATCCAAAGACGAAGATGTCGTGCCTGCTTAGAAATGGACGGAGGACATTCTGAACATCTTCTGTAACTTTGTTTTTTGTTTCTTGAAAGCTTCCTTTGCCGGTTTATTCCTAATAAAATAAAATGTTTGAAAAACGAATAGAGGTCCATATCTCCGCAACCATCACTTTGGGACCCATGCTAATTAAGACTTTTCTGCTTATTTTAGTTCATACTATTACCTCTTGAAATATTTTACACTCTTTTTTTAACACCCTGTATATACAATATATACAATGGGAATGTGTTAATATGATATTGAATTAAGCACGTTTACTCTGTTTTGTCAAAATTAGAAAAAATCTTGTATGTAACACAATTTTCTAAAGCTTTAAAAATGTCAATAAAAAGTGGTTTTACATTTTTAATATTTTTTAAAAATAAGCCCCAAAATACGAAAAATAAAAATCAAAAAATTTTTTCTTGTAAAATCTCGGAAACGAAAAATGTTATTAAACTTTTGCAAACACCATGTAAATATACTCTAAATTCCCAACTTTTTTGCAATTTGAGCAACCTTATATCTTCCACCGTTTTCAAGATCCCCATGCTGTTCATTCTTATCTTGGTCACAGTGTATAAGATAACAACAAAGTAAAGATAAATTAAAAGACTTAAATATAGAGAATACTCAACAGAACAGTGTTTTTCTGTTGGTTAAATAGACGCTGCAGTTGGTGTTCCTTTCCTTTGATAGAGAATACTAACAGAATAACAGCTGAAAAAAAATTAAAACTAAAATGAAATGCTTGAAAGAGAGAAGACAAAGTAGAAAAAGTTGTGGAAAAAAATTCTTAAAAATACAGACAAAATAAAAAAATTTAACAAAGTGCTCCTTAGATTTACAAAGTGACTATAGTGTTTGCAAAAAATTGGAGAGAAAACATGTGCGCAGACTTTCAGGAGAAGGCTGCGAAAGAAGGTAGGAAAAAACTCTACGCCTGAAGAGCTTCAATGAACAGGGTTCATTCGCCTGATTACAAAGTTGAGGAATTAACAATTACACTCGTAATTTAAAGAGAAATCATATATGGCAAAGTGTTGACATTTCACAAAGTAAGTCTTACGAACGGGATGACGTCATTAGAATGTGTCCTGGTAAGAAAGACTGATTTAAGGGTGGAAACAAAAGCGTGTGCTTATTCATTCTTGTAAGAACTTGTGCCGTGAGACTTTTAATAGAAAAACTGTATTGGGTATGGCAACCTACTAAAAAGGAATCGAGAAATTTGTTTATGTGTTACACGCGAAAATTTTTAATTTAAACAAAACAAATTGAACGGACTGGGATAGTTGAAGCGCAATTTTTAATCTCAATTGATGAAAGCATTCAGTTGTGATATTACATACATTATTGTATATTTGGTTTATGGGGCAGTTGCAAAGACATCAAAATACAACCTGGAAGCAATACGGTGAATAATTTTAGGGACAAGTAACAAATTAAGACCGAATCAGAAAAGAAAAATTATTAAGGTTACTAGAAAAGTGACTGTCACGAGCTCAGTGAAGGAATTGAAAATTTTTGGGGAGTTTACCAAAACTTAAAACCAAAAACAGAACTTAAAAATAATTTAGGAAAGTCATGCCATGACAAGTTATGGGAAGGATATACAATCAATTGGATTTGGAGTATCAAAATGTCAATTTTGACCCACACAGGTTTTTGTATCCCAAAAATGATTCCTCTTTACAGACTGTTTTATTTCCCAACGTCAGTGATAATTTGGATTATCACGCTCATGCTGTATGGGGCCATATGAAATCTGAAACATGAAATTGAGTACTAGACAATACTTTTCACGCAATATAGAAACTGTTCCGACATGGACATTCACCAAACTAGGACATAGTAAGAGAGCAATGATTTGTGTAGAAAGAGACACAGCTGCAGATTTTGTCAGTTTGTTCACAAAACTAGTTCTTTTACTTCATGACGTTATCTCTTATTAATAATGTTATGACTTGTGCGAGCGCACACCTACTCTTGATTCATTTTACGAATTCCATGTACTTTGCATTCATATTGCTTAGTCAACTGATGAATGTTAATGTAAGTGCTGAGGTCAACTATTGTTCTTGATTGTCTGCTCTTTAGGAGCTAATTCATTTTTGTGACTTAACGCATGCCTAGCATGCTGGTTTTGTCTAGTCAACTATAAAATAGTTGCAATAACAAAAAACTCTATCAAAATAAATCACAGTCAACTATGGTTTCTATTAAAGAAAAAAAATATTTCATAACTCGTAAACAAATGTAGATATTTAAAATCCGTCAACGTCATTCAATTCCTCTCAAAAAAGTGTCTAAAGAAGGTATTACTAGTTTTTTTCTAACTTAATAAACAATTAGGATATAGACCCTTTTCAAAACATAGAAAAATCGATCTTTTGCTGTAACTCAAAAACAAAAGACGATAGCCGATTCTAGTTTTTACCAATGAGTTTCTCTTGAAAAAACAGATCGAGACACCATTTTTTTCTATCTCGTAGGGTTACCGAGATACTCTATACAAACGTCAAAATTTACACACCCTGTACATGTCATTTTTACTAATAATTAGCTATCTTCTAAAAATACTCTGTACAATATATTAATATGTTATATTTTATTAAAGCTCTTGATGAGATCTTCTTGAACCTTCAATTTATGTTCAATTTAAAAAAAAAATGAAAATTAATGCTACGACTCTTTGGAACACTCTGTATAATCTAAAACATTTTTTAAATGTGCACTTCAGTAACTGTACTAAATGTGACAAATTTAGAAAGTTATATCTTTGTTATTGACTAAGTTATCTCCGATGTCAGAAGTTTGCGCCACCCTGTATGTATATAATACAGTGTGGAGAGGATAACGCCTACCAAATGATTGGGAAGTGGTTTTAATGAGGCCAATACATAAAAAAAGAGACCAAGGAATGCAACAGTTATTGAGGAATTTCTTTATTATAGGTACTGTTTTAAAATACTTGAGAAAATATTGGAAAATCGTCTTAGGAAAGAAGTTGAGATTTATTTATTTATCTAAAAATTTAAAAATCATTTTAAATATTGTATTGTGATGTAAGTGTTATGTATGGTGCCCCAGAAGATCAGTATAAACCTGTATAGTGTGGTGACGAAACCGTGTGCAATTGTGGATTGGTTCGCCTTCGCAAAGCATTTACTTCAAGGTTTAGGAAAACCACTAAAACCTAAACATGCCAACCCTTACCCACCCTAGTATTTACATGTAATAATATTAATTAAGTGTGTAATGTGTTTTGTGAAATTGTGTTGTACATTTTTTCCTAATTATCCGGGAAGGTCTTGATGACCAGGTCCGGAAACCAAAGTGGTGATTCTCAGGAACAACATGTTTTTCTTGTTGTCCATGGAGTACTGTAAGGTACTGATCACCTTCCATATTTTATATTTGCACCAAAAACCCCTAAAAAAACACACACGAGAAAAAAAAACTCTAAAGAAAACTGCGGTACGTTTTGACGTTTAATTCTGGAAACCAAAGTGGTGATTCTCAGGAACAACACGTTTTTCTTGTTGTCCATGGAGTACTGTAAGGTACTGATCACCTTCCATACTTTATATTTGCACCAAAAACCCCTAAAAAACACACACGAAAAAACGAAAAAAGAAAGTTGAGATAAATCTAAACAAAGGGTAGAATGCCACGTATGAAATAAGATACTAGAATACAGAATGGAAATAAATAAAGACAAAACAGAAATAATGGCAATAGCGAACCATCAAATGCTAAATGTAAAAGTAGACGCCAAACAAATCAAGCAAGAGCTGACGTACTGGTTAGTGGAAATAGAAAACACGTGAGGGCAAGAAAATGTAACTAACAGCAGGGTAAGGAAAGCTACTGACACATATTATGTAACTAATAAGAGTATTATAAGCAAAAACGAAATGACGTACAAAACAAAAATTAATATATATAAAGTAGTAAATAGATACTAGCCTATGGCTGTGAATCGAGATAAACTAACAGAAAAATAAGATACAATCAGCTGACTGAAGTATCTTCGTAGAGTAAAAGAAGATACAAGAAGAGACAGAATTGAAAATATTAAAGTACGACACGTTTAGGATGAACATCAATAATAGAATACAGGGTGAGTTTTTATAGTGTTACAAGGCATTATATTGAAAGAGTTTAATATATTATTTTGAAACTTGGTAGGGGTAATAGAGAGATGGGAGGACATATTTAACTATACTTTTTAGATTTTATGTCCTCTTTAATTTTGAGGAGGAGAAGGTAACTATAATTTATAAGTGAGTGAGATTATTTGATAAAATTGATTTATTTTTAAATTTAATAGAATTTTGATTAATAATAATTACATAACCAGGGGAACAATTCAAAAAATTTGTTGTGCATGTAGGTAGTTTTTTATGTAGATTATAATTCCAGAAAGACAAATACATAATAAAATTTTAAATCCAAAGTTACCCCTCTCAAAATTGAAGAGGGAGTGAAATCTAAAAATATGGTTAAATATGTCCCTATTACCCCTACCAAATTTCTTGCAAATATATTTAACCGTTTTCAAGACATTACCTTGTAACACTTTAAAAAACTGACTCCGTATATAGAATAAAGGCAGTTTGACATCTACAAAGGATGGAACAGAATACACCAGTTAAGAATGTACGGGAAGCTAGAACGAGAAATAAAAGGAAAAAGGAAGACCAAAAAGACATGGTAAAAGTGATAGAAGAAATATTAGAGAGCAGAGGGTAACAAATAATAAAAAGGAGTAGACTAAATTTACATACAGGGTTTCCCGATATTTCGTGAAAATAGAGCTACTGTACCAAACGAATTTACATAAGACATTACATCAGAAACAGCATAAAATACGCAATTTATAAATGATTTTAATTAGGCATGTTGGCTTTTGAGTTTAGAATACCCTGTAGGAGTTATCGATTAAGTTATTGCCAAGAATTAATTTACAAGGCCTTGGCGTCTACTGGTTACAATTTCAACTCAGTATCTTTATTAATAATAGAAATATCGTTATTTCTTGAGAACTCGGTATTTAGATAAAATTTTAAGAATAATTCAAAAATAGTAATTTTAGGTGTAGTAGGTATATGTTACCAACATTCTGTCTACAATTTGCCGCAGAATCCTAATATGAAATAAAAAATAATAGTTTCATTTATAATAAGCAAGCAATAAAATTAAATCTTCCATAACTTCTAATCAAAATTCTCCGTGTTACACCCTGTATATGTACATTACTCTTATAGTAATTTTACATTTGCCTACATTTATAAAAAATGATTTGGTTTTTATTTAAGAAAAAGTTAAAATAAATTTAAAGCAGAAACTCGCATATGATATACGACATGTTGTAAATATTTCACCCTTTAACATTGATTAATGTAACTGTAACTCTTAAAACATAATTACACAACGTATTCGTTTTAAACATTACACACCGATAGGTATCAGCTCAATAAAAAATAGCCGTCCAATATTAAAACTGAATAAATGTAAACAGTTTACCTAAAATTTAATGACCATATTTTTCTACGTTATTTAATTGATTGGTTATTATTGATACAAGACTATTTTTTTTTAATTGTACAATTTTTTAATACAAAGTGTTTTGGTAAAAAAATAGATTAAGTATGCGATACAGGGTCTTGTCAAATGAGCGACACTATCCAGTTATTCGCGTGTAGGTCAATGTTAATTAAAATTAGAATAAAAATACGCTTCATAAAAAAATTCAAGTACATTATTGATAGTTTTTAATTAATTAAAGCTTACCGGTTGTTTGAGTAAAAAAATTTTGACTAATTCGTCATTAGTTATATTTCTAAGAAGGGAGAATGATTCATATATTTTTTTTTGTGAGAAATATACGTATCACATTTATCATTTACCTAAAAATTTACATTCTTAAGTGTTTATTGCTACATGTACCTAATAGAAATGTCACCTACTTATTTCTTAATCATTTGACACTTGTTGAATTGATGCAAATGATAGCACTATGTTTTTGTGTAATGGAATAAATTGTCGTTACAACTAAAAATTATCCAGTAATGTACAGTTTTGTATTAACCTCATATTAATCAGCTGTACAAATTATACAGAAAAAGAATATAAATGGACAACTTATCTTGAATGTCACACTACTGAATTTTTTAACTCAGTTATGTCATGCAATTACGACAAAATTGGTGACATTTACGTGCTACACAAATTGATTTCTTTAATGCAATATTTTAAATATTATTATTGGCAATAACAGTATAAGCGAATGCATATTTAACGTAAATCGAATATGCAAATAGAAAATTGAAGTTAAGAGCGTTGAAAATTACTTTTCATGCTCTTAAATCTTTATACACGATGGAATGACGAGTATTAGCAATATCCATATATAAATATGAAATTTGTTAGGTACTTTGTATCTAACAGAGTTACATGGACCGTATTATGAAAACTTAATCCAATATTTGGAATAAAAGACAATTTAAAAAGTAATTCTATTATTTGATAAAACTGCATCCTACCGCTTGGATGTACGTGCGACCCCTACTGTGCTTTTGCAGAATCCCCATTTGTATACACCAATTTTGTTTAGCTTGTATGTAGGTACATACCTTTTGATGTCCATATCATGCTGTTAGAAATATTTTCAAGAATGGTCAGAATTCATATAAATTAATATGAATATTAGAATAACATTCTTTTATCTACTCCTGTTTTATAATGTATTTATTATTTAGACATTTTGTGCTATTTATGATGCATATAATTCCCCAGCGTGAGTTATGAGCGTGAGTTATCATAACTCACGCTTGATCAATTGCAACTGTCATTTGGAAACCTCGGTAGCGTCGTTTTTATAATCTCAAAGTCGCGAGTTCGATCCCCAACCGCGCAATTTTTTTTGTTTTTATTTTAAAACATTTTGAAGTAAAACAATAAAATATTTTTCTATATTTATTACTAAACATTTAACGAGTATGGGACTCTGCTTATTATAAAATAAAATAATCAATATTATTTAGGATATATTTACTCAAGAATTTATGATCAAGTCGTTCGGTAAAGAATAGTGTCACTAACGTCAAAGTTATTCAGTTTTACAAAGTCTGTCGGTTTGTTGTGTTAATTAGGTAGTTAATAGTAATAATAATAATAATGAGTTCAAATAGTGAAGACGAGTTTATGTGTACACCTCCGGAAATTACAGATGCTGCTAAAGTGACCACTCTAAACCTACTTCCAATTCAGTCAGGGCGTACCAGAAAAAAGTTAAATCATTTTCGGAAAATGTGCTCCTGGCGTATTTTAACGAATTATATGACAAATATAAAGTTTCATCTTTATTGGACATTTTATTCTATGCTCAGAAGTACCCTTAACATCAATCATGCAGTAAACATAGAAACTTTTGGAAAACTACGGGCATTTCTTAAACGGAAATCTGAAAGTTACACGGCTAAAAATCAAAAACTTTTGCCGAACAAATTAAGCAATTTATAACTGAGGCCCCAGATGACAAATACTTGGCGACAAAGGTACCTAAATCTATTATATAAAGTCTGTATACTATTGGCGCGGAGTAATAAATCATAATTGCTTGAAATAATTCTTTATTCTCTTGTGAAAGCGGTACTTCTACGGTTAAGTAAAAACCAATCAATTCTAACCAAAATACGATCATTGTGCCGCTCTTGCAGCATATCGACGTTGCTATCAGCCCAGGTACTGACGAAACGAGAATCATAGCCGTAGATGTGGGTATTATACCAAGATACAAAAATAATGGTATATAATACGTAAGAAGTAAAATTTGTAATGTGATCTACTATACAAATAAAATAAATAACATATAAATAATATATGACATAAATATAAAATAAAATAGTAATGCAGATATCGTCAGTACATTTATTACAATTACAATTAATTTGCGGGGGACCGATTTTTAGGCATCAAAAGTAAATTTGGCTCAATTATAAAATTATGTGGTTGTCATGGAAACTTATCAAAATGAATAGATAAAAGTAACAGGCATAAAAATGTTCATTTAAATAACAAGACATTAGTAGGTAAAATAGGTATATTTAAAAATAACTGACAATACTCACTCATGGTTACAATAAATGGTGTTTAGAGAGTAGAACACTGTTTCAGGCACATTACGCTTGGTCATTTAACTTTCTTCCTCGTCTGAAATTTCCATTTCGGAATCAGAATCGTTGTCTTGTGTGTTTACTGATATAATAATTGGCTCCAATGTTATCTCTACTAAATTATCCAGTTGCCAACATTTGTCTTCTTCCTTAACGACATGAGATACACAGTTCTTCCATCTTTCAGGTGTTACTTTGTTTAATGCATTTTCCAGAAGTTTTTCACGTCGTCGAGTTTAAAAGTGGTATTGTTACGAGCGACGTCACCTTTACTTGAGCCCAAACCAACTCTATAGGATTCAGCTCACAATGGTAAGGTGGTAAACGCAGTACTTCAATGCCCCGATTCTTTGCCATTTCGTCAATAACATGACGTATATACTTATTCTTATGAACTTTAACAATATCCAATAATTCTCTTTTCACCATGTCATCCTCAAAAGTTATATTCTTAACAGATAACCAATCTATAATTTCTGCTTTCCTCCAAGCGCTGGTAGGTAAATTTTCGTATCTTCGTGAGTGGTAGCTGGCGTTGTCCATAACTATTATAGATCCTTGGGGTATCAAATCTAGCATCTGCTCAAAATATTCTTCAAACACATTAGCATTCATGTCTTCGTGGTAGTCGCCAGTTTTCTTTGATTCGAATTCTAACAAACCACCATCTACAAAGCCATCTTCATTGCCAATATGAGTAATAATTAACCGTGTTCCTTTCCCAGAAGGCGGTCGAAATCCTGTCGATAGCCCTTCTATAAATCCTTGTCGAGCACTCGTAACGGTATTATCATGCCATGTTTTTTACGGTATGTCCTGCATTGATCCAGGTTTCATCCAAATAGAATATACGCCTGCCTTCACGCCTATATTTTCTTATTTCCCGAAGATAATTTCTCCTCCATGTAATAATCTCTTGTTTTTCAATTAAAACGGATCTTCTATTTATCTTCTCCCAAGTAAACTTCAACTTGCGAAGAAGTTTCCACAGTGTTCTACGACTCATTTGGGGTAGATTTTCATCCTCATTTACTGCTAGTAAAATCTTATCGATTGTAGGAATCTCTTTCCGTAAGTAGAACGAGTGAACCTTTCTACGGACAGAATTCCTCATTGCATCATCTAATTCCATCGGGCGCCGACCAGGAGATGGAAGTGGGTGAAGCACTTGTCCCAAATTTTTTCTTTCCCTCACTAGTTTATAAATGGTGGATTTTGATATTCCCGTCATTGCAGAACATAATCCTACAATATCATCGACATTTTTGCAGGGTGTTGACATCGAACAGCGTCATGCACATTTAAAATTATAATTTTTCATTAGCAGATAACGCACCACTTTTAACACGTTTTGCTGGTGAAAAGTTTTCCATTTCAAAATTATTTGCACTAACACACAAACAAACAAACAAGCCGATTCATTGCTAATAACAAACTAAACATATTTTTTATTTAGAAAGTATACGAAGCCCTTCGGTCAAACAACTAATTATCTGTAATCTTTCGCAGAAATTACAACCCGTCTGCCGTAATGACTGCGCTAACGACCCCACTTTACCTGATGATAGATAATCCAACACACATTTTGACGCTAAAGAATAATTGTTTTAAAATTACTTTATTTAGCTATATCGATTCTTAATTGTAATAATAAAAAACAAACCACATAATAGTAAATAATTTTTTTTGAAATATTCCACAGTTTAATAAGATACAAATAGATTCATAACTTTTGTAAAACTCAGTATACGTACCTATATAAAATTAAAATTTAAAATAGACAAATTGAGAAACGACACATTTGTCATTTATCGATTTTAGAGTTTAATTTTATATTCAAATACTGTGTTTTACAAAGTTTTGTATCTATTTATATCTTATTAAACGGTGGAATATTGCTGAATTAAATTATTTACTATGAAAAATAGATTCCACAAAGTAAGGATTGAAACAATAAAAGAAACCATATAATAATTCATATCAAGGTAGATTTTACTATTATAATATATTTATCTACTAAAAATATGATTTTCCAAACGTATCAGGTACCTACGCCACTGCAATA
This sequence comes from Abscondita cerata, assembly GCA_030710515.1. NCBI lineage: Eukaryota > Metazoa > Arthropoda > Insecta > Coleoptera > Lampyridae > Abscondita > Abscondita cerata. The sequence continues at coordinate 851,183 of JALBCR010004258.1, forward strand.
CGGGAGATTCAATAATTCTGACAAGTTTATTACTCCGCGCCAATAGTATACTGAGTATAGTAGGTATTTAAAAAATAAGTGTATTAATAACGACGCTTAACAATCGAGATATTTTATTGTTGGGAGATGTCGTTTTTTATTTTATCCTAAAATTGTTATTCGTTATTTAATCTACGAATTTTTCTGTCGACTATGCAATTTAACCACTTCTGGAGGGGTTACAGTAAAATTTCCTCAATACCCATTTTTTCAATTTAAATGTTTTTTTTGACAGTCCAGTACTACCTACTTGATTTTGCACATTACGTAGTTAAGTATAAACTAAGAAAAATGCCAACAGTTAATTGTACGACATGTGTGCGTTTAACGTGCATATCGTTATCTAAGCGACAGCTTTAATGCTTGAAACGCACGTGTGTCGATAAAGCCAAGTAAAAACTTGTACAGAAGCATAACACGCAACGAAAGAACACCTGATGCCGCATTTCGCTCTTATTATCAGCTCATCAGAGGTGTATACTTAAGTGCGGTATACAACTGTACAAGACGGCGGTTGGTCTTTTAAACTCTCGTGGAGCAATGAACATAAGCAAAATGTGTGTCTTACGACATCTCGTGTAAAAACATTGACACGTATGAATAATAATTAAACGCACACATGTCGTTACAATTAACTGTTGGCATTTTTCTTAGTTTATACTATTCATACGTGTCAATGTTTTTACACGAGATGTCGTAAGACACACATTTTGCTTATGTAGTTAAGTATGTTTAGTTGTCTAAATGTACGTTCGACGGGAAAATAATTTGAATAATATTGTACTTATACCTAAATATTATTAAATTTTAGGTTGCTTGCATGATGGGTGTAATGGGTGCTTGTCGGGCTGGTGAACTTTATTCTACAGTGTCCGCCACAAAGTTGAAACCATATGGCAATTTTTTTTATTATTGTAGTTAAAAAAAAATTTGGGGGGCAATTACTTCTGCTTCTGAAATAACTTAAAATGCGCCAAGTCAAAGTTGACAGGTAACATCTGTCAGTTGTCAAGTTCGTAGTTTTGGAAAAAAATGGGTCAATTTGTTAAAATTTCAAAAAATGTTATTAGAAATTTATAATGCTAATCACATTTTATGCCCATGTGCCGATTTTGAGAGAGAAATTTTGATGTTCAATAAACTTCATATTTTCGTATTTTTTTATTCGCCCCCTATTTATTGTTTGTAATTTTGAAGTAGTCGTTATGTGTTAAGATATTCAAATTATAATTAAAACCATTTTTGTACTATCCAACTAAATTTTGTTGAAAAACAATTGAAAAATTTGGAAAATAATCCAGAGACTACCTCTTTTTTAGTTGAGAATATCAATAATCATCAAAACCAACTTACGTACGAATATTATGATCATACTATGCAATACTATACTATATGGTAGCTTTTATACTGCTTTTAAACCGTTTTAAATGTTTTTAAAGCAGCTAGTTACATGGGGTGAATAAAAAAATACGAAAATATGAAATTTATTGAACCTCAAAATTTCTCTCTCAAAATCGACACATGGGCATAAAATGTGATTAGCATCATAATTTCCTAGTAACGTTTTTCGAAATTTTAACAAATTGACCCATTTTTAGGACATTTTTTTCCAAAATTACGAACTTGACAATTGACAGATGTTACCTGTCAACTTTGACTTGGCGCATTTTAAGTTATTTCAGAAGCAGAAGTGATTGCCCCCCAAAATTTTTTTTAACTACAATAATAAAAAAAATTGCCATATGGTTCCAACTTTATGGTGGACACTGTATGAAGTTAACGGATGTAGATCTCGGATCGGCATTTATGGTGACAGTACCATAAACGAAAACAAAAATTGTAAGAAAATTTGCAATAACAGGAAATTTTTATGGTGTTTGTAAAAACTATTTGGAGCGTCGTCCATCACATATAGAGCGTTCAAAGTTTTTTCTGAAATATCAAAATGGGAAGTATTTTTCGCAAATTATTGGCATTAATAAATTTGGAGCCATGGGCAAAGAAATTGCATCATTTTTGAAATTGCCAGACAGTGGTCTGTATACAGGTCATTGTTTCCGTCGATCGTCTGCGACTATACTAGTAGACGGTGGCGGTGATTTAACAGTCCTTAAGCGTCACGGTGGATGGCGATCGTCGGCTGTAGCCGAAGGATATATAGACGAATCTTTAAGGAATAAGACAATCACGGCAAATACGATTTATAACATTATTACTCCGCAACCGGCTACAGCTACAACTTCCACGTCTGCTCAAAACGAAACGGTGACATTACATCACCAAACACCATTTATTCCAATAGTAATGATATCTGATGATTCACAAAACAGAAATTTGTAGACGTAGTTAATGTTTAAATAGCTAGTGTTTTTATTGTTGTTAAAGTTAAATAAAATTTTGTCTAAGTTAATCGCATATTATTACAATAGTAACGAAAAATCGAAGTATACAAAAATCGTAAACTTTCGAAAATCGGAAAATCGAAGAATCGGAAATCGAAAAATCGAAATGGACATTGAAAAATTAAAAATTAAAAAATTAAGATTAAGATATTTATATTCCAATTTTTCTATATTTTGATTTTTCGAATTTTTGATTTTTTGTCGTAGATAAAGTATAGTATTCAACGGATGGTAATGTAAACAATAACTCACGCGGATGAAGTTTGTAGCGCGAGCCGTAGGCGACCGCTGTAATTATCCAAGTAATATACTATTAATACATGCACGTTTATGACACACAAAGAATGCTTCAAATAATATTTCTTGAAACAATAATAATGATAAAAAAAGGCGAAAATTAACAATTTCAAAAATCAATTTTTTAAGCAACTTTGATTATATGTAACACGTTGTTTACAACGTTGTATTCTTCCAGCTAGGCGATTGATTGGGTTCCAAATAAACGTCGACGGTTTAAAGTTTTTTTTAAACATTTAATAAATGTATTGAATTACCTCACAGAATTTGACAAAATAATCCAAACATTATCAATGTTAATAGACATTTAAACATTGCAACTATACGCTAATTATAGCATTGATGTCTTTGGAACGTTCTTAAAAATGTAGTGCTGAACCTTTTTTTCTTTTTAGGTACCTAATTAAGAGCAACTTTAAATTGAAGAAGTAATGACCTTCTAACTTATGCTGATAGTAAGTACACATTGTAAAAATTGGCCAGTTTGTTTCACAAATATGCCTAACTTGAAATTTTTAACACTATTAGCACAGCTATCATGCCCACTGTCATCATCATCATTCTTATAGTTGTTATCTCCAAATAAGTTGGCGGGTGAATCTTTAAGTAAATTTGTTTATGTGTATGGGGATGGTCGTAAAGGTAGCACCTCACAGATGCTAGTGATAGCGTAGACTTGTAAGAGTCTAATGATTAGTACTGTTTGTTGCACCTCAAATTCTACGTATTGCTCCTACTGCCATACTGCTTTGATCAACAATAAACATTATGTAGGATTATCCAGATATGGCGAATTCTCAAAAACTAGGGCGACACTCAACTTACACAGTTGAAGAGGGCTAGTATTGGAAGCGTGGTCAAATGTGGGGCTACGTTTAGATGTATGGGACGTAGATAGATAGATAATCTGGGGTATGTGTAGCACGGAATCAATACTGATTATTGTGCTCCCCCTTTCTGAACTTACAGCTCCTCCAGTAGGTTAAGTTCTCTGAGGAATCTCAGGACTGATCTTGGATTGAGAGGAGTAATTTCCTCTAGTTCGAGGAAACATTTCCCAAAACAGTTCCACCTTCTGGAAAGCGTGGCTTCACATTCAGTAAGTAGGTGGATTGGGGTCTCCTTCGACCCGCAGCAAAATCTGCATGTTGAGTTAGTTGTCACACCAATATTGGCAAAATGTCCACCAAGTCGGCAGTGTCCCGTCAAGAAGCCCGTAAGAATTCTCAAGTGGTTCTTGCTAACTTCTAAGTAATCCTTGTGCTATCACCTAGTAGAGTTTTAGACTGCCTAATCCCTGGTAAATTGACCCAGTATTCTGAATCTTCTTTCCGTTCCTCGCGTATTATGTGCTTGCCAATACCACAGAAGGCTTTTGGTCCTACAAAAGGCGTGGCCGCCCCTTTCCTGGCAAGGGTATCCGCCTGTTCGTTACCAGGAATCCCAGAATGTCCAGGGACTCAAGCTAGAGGGATTGCTTGCCCTTAGTTTATTCAGTTTCTTTTTACAAGTTTTTACCAACCTTGAGCTGATGACACGACTGCTCAGCGCTAAGATGGCCGCCTTGCTATTGGACATAATATTGATATGTCGGCCGACATATTCCCAATTAAGGTTAAACTGCGACGCAGCGTTCTATTGCGTGAACTTCCGCCTGAAAGATACTACTATACTTGTCCATGGTCTCATAGTAGTTGATGCCTGGCCCAAATACTCCCGCACTAGTACCTTCATCCGTCCTTGATCCGTCTGTAAACCAGCAGATCTGGCCACCTGGCACTGGGAAAAAGCGCCATACTGCTTTGATCAACAGAAAACATTATGTAGGGTTATCCAGATATGGCGAATTCTCAAAAACTAGGGCGACACTCAACTTATACAGTTGAAGAGGGCCTAGTATCTGAAGTGTAATCAAATGTGGGGCTACGTTTAGAAGTATGGCAGGTAACTTTTATAGGAACTTTGGCATACACAGTCTCAGTAAGGAAGACTATCACTAAATTACCAACATGACTCAACCTTAAAATAATACCGAATTTTATAATATAAAGAAATATGTAGTAGGGTTGCGTACATAATGTTAAAAATTAAACGATAACACATAACATGAAACTTTATACAGATTTATGCTCTCAAGAAGAGCTATGAGGATGAGGCATTAGAAAGTTTCTACAAACACATCAAAAATGCGATTAATGAAGAGTACTCACAATATTTAAGCATTATGTCAAACTAGGAATAAAATTATAAAAAAAGTAAAGATACAGTAAGAAAATTTGGATTGGATGTACGAACAACAACAGTTATATTTCATAAACACGTTATACAAAAAGAAGTGTTCACAAAGGTGGACATGAATTAGTCAGGCAAAAACATGAAAAATAAAATTGGCTGCATTTTAAAAAGAATAAAAAATATTTTCAAAGACGTAAACGTTATAAACAACTCCTCATTGGGAAGCGATCACAGAATAGTGATTTTCTTAATCAGCATCGAAAAATACATATGATTCACAACTAAAACTGAAGGCTAAAGTATATCTAATTATAAAAATAATTGTCATCCAATACTTGTTTTTAATATAAATTGTGACCGGTTTCGACTTTAAAATAAAATAGCACTCATCTTCGGACAAATTCTCTACAAAAATTAAACGCTAACAATAATAATAATAAATAAATCTTATGCTTACATTCAAAATTAATACTTTTATTGAAAAATGTCAAATTGACTTAAAACAATTAATTTTTAGATGTAAGCAAAGATGGCGTAAAAGGAAGATAACTAAATTTGGCAAAATGTTTTAAACAAAGTTCGAAAAGGTTAATTTGATTATTGATTAATGTGTTTGGATTTGTGGTGTAAATATAAATATTTTCAGTATATCTAAAATGTGTTTATTGTTATTATTAACATTAAAGGGATGAATAAGTTAATGTTAATAATGTTAATAATAACATTAACATTAAAGGGATGAATAAGTTAATGTTAATAATAACAATATTACATGTGGTAAGTTTGATATTTGATACATCTCATAAGTATGTTTATACCATAGAAACGATTCACTTAGGTTTTAGTTGTCGAAATATTTTTTTTTCCGGATTGTAAAACATCACCTGTAGTTTCTAGTGCTATACTTTCAAACAGTAAAAAGCTGGGAAAAAAATGCATATCAGGTTATACCATTAATTTCTCCTTGTAGTGTTCATGCAATTCAGGTGGAGAAAAATTATTTTCGAGATGCAGCTTTCGTTACTTTTTGTTGTAAGAGAACCAAAAAATATTATCATCATCATCACTGTGGTTGTTGAATTGTGGAGAGTTGAAGAAGTCTTGAAGAAAATTGTTTTTTATGTCTAACCAGTAGAAAATGCTTATTCATCTGCACCGCGATATCGAAGATCTTCAGCAGAGTCATCTTCGTCTGTGATATCTAAATAATATAAATCCGATACATTGCTGGTATATACGAGGAGATTGGTCAAAATATGTATGTTTTTCCGTATTGGCATAAAAAGTACTGATCGATATTTCAGTTGACTTGTATCTAAAACAAGTCATGCAATTTACAACAAACTTTTACTAAAAAAGCAAGATATGTTTTATTTTCTAACTTTAACACCCTGTTTCTCAGAAAGGAGTGACCTTAAAACTCCTTATTATTTACTCAAATATTTATTATGAATCACCATGTATATAACTATTAAACTAACGAAATAAACTAAACCCATTAATATAAAACGGGCGTAAGACAGGGAGATATATACCTTTCAAATTATTCAACCACGTACTAGAAGACATCTTCAGGAACCTGAAATGGGAAAAAGGGTATCAATATAATCGGGCTATCACTTAGGATACCCAGATGATATTGTGCTGATAACAGACAATAAAGAGACACTACAAAAAATGGTCGAAGAATTAAATAATGAATCAATAAAGATGTGATTGAAGAAGGATCTTAATAAAACCAAAACGATGTCAAACCATCAAGAGGAAGTGATAATTACAGTAGCACAAACAAAAAATAACAAAAGATAGCTGGTGTCGTCATTTCATCGACAACAACTCAGATTCATCAAAATAGAACGCATAACAGGATGCATATAGTATTTAAGACAGTTTAAGAGATAAAGAGAGGAAGAAGACTAGCAAGATGTCTTTTGGTAAACTCTTAAATATCCTGAGGAATTAGAAATACACACAATATCTAAAAACAAGAGTTTTCGATCAATGTATATTCCCTGTCCTCACGTAGTACAGTCCTCAAAACTAGTTATTCACGAAAGATAATACAAAGATTTATGGACAGGGAAATGCTAAAAATCAAATTAAGTAGCTGACCGTAAAAGAAACACCTGGATCCGTAACAAAATAAAAATAAAATATGTCTTCACACAAGTAGCAAGGATGAAATGGAAAAAAATCGCTGAACATTTACAGAATATTCTGGCAACTGAGGCTTACAGGAACTTCGGTAAAAAGCTAAGGCCAAGTCCTGACCCTAGGAGGTTGTCTGTTGAGGTTAGAGACTGGGTTGGCTGATCCTCATCCTTCAACTGCGTTGTTGTTTTGATACTTCTTCTTGTGAGCGAATGTTACTCGTTTTAGATGAAACTTAGAGAATCTCAATTGGTTCATATTTCGTTTAAAAAGTAATTGTCTAGTTGACTGTGGAGTGTAGTTTCCCGAGTTTGGTAATGATGACGTCAGGTCGCCACTGAAGATTATTATTGAATGCGAGAACCTGTCGTAAGTTATGGGGCTTGACCTGTATATTTTGAGAGTTGTTCAATGACAGCGGGTTTTAGTGGGTCCAGGATATACGAATCTGATAAGTGGCGATGCTCTGTACTGGATTTAACCTTTTTCTTCATAGTTAGAGATTCATTTTCGATAGCAGCAAGGCGGTATTTCAGTGTTTGTACATTTCTTTCAGCCATACCGTTGGTAGCGGGATGACCAGGTGCAATAAATTTTTAAATGATGTACGTTTCGAAATCCGTCTCGCAAAAACTTCTTGAATAAGATCGATGGTTAATGTAGGATTTTTACCCACCTGATCTTTGCTTTCTCCATAATCAGGAAATAATGGTTTTGATAAGGTCTTGCGAAATCAACGTGGTCACTTTGCCAATTATTTTTCGGTTTTTTCCCCAGGTAAAGTGGTGCTTTCGGGCGACTGGTCTGTACTTTTGGCACAGTTGATAAATTTTCGAAGCAACTGTTTCATGTTTTTGATCTCCAATATACGTAACGCCTAGTTAACTGTTTCATTTTCGTGATGTCAAGGTGAATTTGGTGGAGTTTACTTTGGACAGCTGGTTGCATTGATGCCGAAATTATAACTCTTGGACCTCTGAAAACTATGTCGCTTTCGACGATGTATTCAGAATCTTCAATTTGACTTTTTCCGAGCTAGCAAAGTAATTTTTCTTTAATACGTCTGAATAATCAAATTCAATATCACTGCAAGTGAGCAAATATAATTTTTGGTATTTTCAAACTTTGGTGAAATGTCTTGCTTGGCGTTGTTACTTTTGTTATAATTCCGGCTTGCTTCAGAGAGTTAAGTTCTTAATCAACGTACATTGGTGTTACATTTTCCGATGCTTGAGAGATACTAAAATCTTCGAAATAAATCCAATCTTTTCTTTAAACACATCTGGACTGCGTTCACTGATTTGTAGATAGCACTGGTGGAGATCCTCGTTCGTTCAAGAATTTCTAAGAAACCATCCCATATAATATAAATTTCATCCCGTATTTGCTTTCAACCATAGCTTGAACAGACATTTTTCCATTACAAACCTGGTTTGTTAAGCTTTGTTTGTTTGTCAAGGTTGCGCTGGTTAATCAAAGTGCCATAGTTGAATGAATAATATTTGTTTGCTTTTTTAAAATCAACATTCGATTTCTAAATACTGTTTACATTAAAATTAACTGTACTTCTTACATAGTCCTCACTTAACTATAAATAACTTTGTTGACAGATGTGTAAGCAGTTACGTACAACTATTTCGTCGTTTTGAGACTCTTCAGGAGTGAGAGAACTCACTATTGTGCAAATGCGCGCTGTCAACTATATTTACATAAACTTACCCAAAAGAACAAAACATCTGTCAAGTGATTCTTGGTGTTTGTTTGTATTGTACAATCTCTTGCAAACTTACAGCAGGCTATTCAAGATTGTTATTTTTGCCGACACAGTTGGCTATAATAATCGAAGAATCAACTTATGTAACTTTTTACACGCCTGTCAACGTATTACAATAGCATGAAACTACACTAGATGTCTCAACACTTATTGGTTAACTATAAACTTAAATTCAATATTGTTTTTTTTTCTTCTTCTCCATCTTTTTCTATTCTTTTTTTTCGTGTGTGTTTTAGGGGTTTTGGTGCAAATATAAAATATGGATGGTGATCAGTACCTTACAGTACTCCATGGTCAACAAGAAAAAAAAATTTGTTCCTAAGAATCACCACTTTGGTTACCGGACCTGGTCATCAAGACCCTCTCGGATAATTAGGAAAAAATGTACAACACAATTTCACAAAACACTTTTATGTTCTTATTTACCTTCTATAATGTTTACACATTTGGTTAATATTATTACATATGAATACTAGGGTGGGTAAGGTTTGGCATGTTTAGGTTTTAGTGGTTTTCTTAAACCTTGAAGCAAATGCTTTGCCAAGACGAACCAATCCACAATTGCACACGGTTTCGTCACCACACTGTACAGGTTTATACTGATCTTCTGTGGCACCATACATAACACTTACATCATAATACAATATTTAAAATGTACCATACGATTAAATAAATAAATAAATGTTGATTCTTTCTGAATCACTAATCCAATATTTATTTTCATTTATTGTTGTTATTGATTCCCTATACTTTTCATTATATTTCTCTTCTTTTATTCTTGCTCTTCTTTCTTGCAATTGTGTGTATTTTTTATAATACATATTTTCTTCTTTCTTTTCCCCGTATTTTATTTTATAGTGTCTTTACTTCTTTCTAGCATACATATAGTATTTTATTGTCTTTCCTACTTTCCATCTTTTCTTCATATCTCGACGTTTCTATCTGTATTTTTTCTAGTTTTACTTTTTTTTCTACTATATATTCCTGCGTCTCTTTCTCTAATCTTAATGTCCAAAAGAAGATAGATGGAATAAGATAACTATAGAAAAATCTCAGATGCGATGATCAGACCATCTAAAGAAACATGGATCAAGATGGATGCAAGTCATCCAGGATAAAGAAACATCGAAAAAAGAGGAGGAAGACTATGTCTAAAAGGGGGCGTTTAGGACTGATTAGATAAAGATAGACACAAATCTGGACACATGCTATCACGAGGATAGTAGGGTAGATATACCCGTAGAGAAACTTGCACTCGCAAAGTAAAAAAACTTTTCCCACATTTTTATATTAAGTAGTAGTTTACTTGGACATCTTTCCTTCCGTTTACACGCTTATAACCACTTTAAAAATTGCGGCCTACGTCAGGTGCCAGTGTTTTCGTGGGGCTGTTTGGTTTTGTGTAATCTGCACGTGGAAGTATTAAGGTGAGTAATTGGTGTGCTAACTTTAAAACGGTCAGATTTTTTTATTTCGAACAGTTACGTGTCTTTGAAACTATTATTGGCACGTTGACATATTATTTTCACATTGTTTGAAGACTTCAATTTTTATTAATCTATTAAATTCTTACAGGTTTCTTTACCAAATTTCCAAACAGATGTTTTTCTAGTGAAGAAACAAATGTTACCTTATTCACGATTTTTTACATTCTCATTGTTTGAGGATTTAAGTAATCTACTTTGGCGTGTAGATGCGAATTTTAACTGAAACGATCACAGGGAACCAATAAAGAAACGAAGTGAAAGGATGTTTCTTGACTAGTTCGACCGTGTTTCTTCACTGGAAAACTGGTTCTTCAAACGTGATTGACAGAATAGAAAATACAGAAAACGATGAAACCTTGATAATCCAACAGAATTTACAACCCGTGGCGTAAAAACTTCGATAATAAACAAGAATTTTAACCTAAAACAATTTGGAGTCAACATCTAAATTGGCCAGTTCCAAAAGTTCCATTCGCGGTAACTTGAGCAAAATGGAGGGAGTATTATTTAGAAAAAGGTTTAAGAATAAAAAATACAACAAATTGTAGAAAGAAAAAGGGCGAGAGAGAAAAAGACTTATACAAGACAAGCTATAGGGAGTACCAAATATAGAGTGATGGAATTGACTGTCAAACAGAATTGGAAATGACCATCGCGACGAGATGAGTTATAGTATAAAGCAGCAGATGTTTTATTTGTGTTTTTTAAAATTTTTTTTTCAGTTGATTGTAAATTTTTTGATAAATTTTGCTTTAATAGTTTGTTTCTTTACTTGTGTGTGCATGTTGAAAGAAAACATTCCAACCTAGCTGCAAGTAAATTACAAGAAAAACCGTATATACAGGGTGATTCATAACTATTGGGACATAAGCTAAGGGCGGGTTATTTAGATCAAAATGTGACCATAAGACACAATATGCCTTAATAAAATATTGCTGTGGAAAAAGATACAAGGCGTTAGATAAAAAAAATTGTTTCTTCATTTTTTGTTAATAATTTCTCTGTAAATTTATTGTGTGGTTGACATCGCAATCCCATTCTAATAAACACAAACTCTACATCCGCGTAGTACGTAGGATACACGGAAATCAAAACATACTATTGCAAGTAAGCAAGTTCTGTCAACATTTCTTAACGGCTTTGCTTACTAAGCACACTAACCTACTTCGCATGTATAAAACAAAGTAGGTGCGACAACAGAATTCAGTTCAGTTCAGTTCGAACCTACGTTCAAAGTACGAACTCAGTTTAGACCAGTGCAGTTACAACCGAATAATGAGGGCAGCCGAGAAGCCAACAAGTCGAGAACCAGCCAAGTAGTCGCAGCAGCAGTACCAGGTTCATTCATTCCGGGTTGCCGTCTTCAGCGCGATATCAGGTGACATCGCACCGCACATAGTACGCCAATTATTATGTGCTAACCTACAACGTTTCTATTTATAATTATAATTAGTATAGCTCGATCACGCTATGTCAAATAATAAACGCTACAAAACCCGACTCGTCCAAATTCTTTCTCTGATTCAACTCGGCGTCTAGATTATACACCCTAAACGCCACATTATCAATTCTTATTAAAATCTACAGATAAGCATAATTATCTGACCGTCCAAAACGTACCCTTAATAAATGAAGTAATTTTTGAAATCCTCTTCTGACACTACGAATTGTTCAACTACGTTTTTCTCGGAAACAGATGAAATTATCATATTTAAACAGGTGTACTAATATTGTGTAGAAATGATGTTTACATCGTATTCTCTAATCAAAATCACAAAAAAGTTTTCTTAAAAAAAGTTACCAGTCGGTTTCAGCATCAGGAATCATTCACGTAGCGCCCCCTACAACAAATTGTAAAATAATACATAAAATAATGTTCTTAGTCTAAAGTTATGCCTCTCTGCCGATTTTAATAGAATTGATAAATTTACAGTGAAATTATTAACAAAAAATTTAAAAAATTTAAATTAAACGTTCTGTATCTTTTTTCACAGCAATATTTTATTAAGGAATATTGGGTCTTATGGTCATATTTTAGCCTAAATAACCCGCCCTTAGCTTATCTCCTAATAGATGAATCACCCTGTATCTATTTGCCCGATTTTACAATCTGCAACTTCACTGGTGCCACCACTCTACATACATATTATCTGAGTTGTATTATTCTGTAATCGCTAAGGCATTATGGAACTAATTATGCAACAATCTGATTTTTCCTTGATTCTGAATAATTATTTATATTACATACAAGCTTTTAATTTTTTATTCAATCGTCTTTTCAAGTTTCATTTAAAATATCAAATAACATCATAGTTGTACAGTATCAACGAAATATTAGTTTCTAATTGGCGGTTGGTTCGCAAATTTTATCAGACAGACAGACATTCCACTAATTATCTTAAAGATAATACTTATTCGATTCTACAAGCACAGACTCGCAACTACTAAACTCCGCTTGAATGAAGTTATTGGAACAGTTTTTTTTTAGGTTTTGTCGACATTACAAATAAAACATAGATATACTTTGCAGAAAGAAAAAAATAAACATATTTAAAACATTTAAATTTAAGTAGCATTAGTAATGTCTACATGAAAAATGAATACGTTAAAATGCACGACGTAGTTAGAAATAAAACTTTTAAAATTTAGATTTACAAAGACGTCTTTAACCAAAATCCTCAAGCAAATGCAGGCTGCGATATGCATATTTGATGTCATTTTAATGTGTCTGGAGGTATAAGCCTCTTATGTGGCATATTGGTACTGCACTCGCTCTATGAATAAATTATATCAAATATCTATCAAACGCAGATTTCAACAAAGCCGATCAGATCGGCTCTTTTGATGTGTACATTTGTGTAGACTTATTTTTATCAACTAATGACGTGCTCAATCACCTTTTATTTTTTTTATCAATACTAATATTATGGAAACGCAATTAGTGTTGTTTTAATCGTTTGAATTAAAACGCCACGTAATAAAATCAATAGTTGGTCGCCCCTTCGCATATCATACCTTTATAATAGATCCACGCAAATGCGAATTGGAGTTATTTATGCACAGGTAGAAGAATGAATTGTTAAGCAGGACTTGTTGATGTGAGTCATCAACGACGCCAGCCGTCGCTACCAGTTGACGCCGCTTTCAAGACCAATAGTCGCCGTGTATATTATGAATATGCAGACATACAGGCGTCGGCGGCTGCATGTTAATTCAAAGGGTTTATCTAATTTTTTTCAAATACCATTAGGTCAAAATATGTTCAGAAAACCCTTCAAAAATTGTCGCCTTTCTACGTATGTCCAAATTGAAAATCCATCAATATACCTATTTTTGTTCACAAATTGAAGGTGAATTAGGTATATTACAAGGGTGGCACTATAAATTTCACTTAAAAAACACACGTGGATACGAAAGGGTTAGATCTATCATTTTTTAACGTTTTATGTATATGGAATACAATGTGGGGCGAATAAATCACCAAATGTGAAAATAATCACCGAGCATTCAAATATTTAGTAGTTTGTGTATAGAATCTATGCCTCATAACAAACGTAAATTATGTATTAACCTACACACCTAGTATACTAACCATCCTCAACATTAGCACTTTTTTCTATACTAAAATTGGAAATCCTTTATTAGTTGTAATTGTTTTTCAATCTAATAAAATTGTTTCAGAAATCAACAATAGAGTGTGAGAAAATTAATTCAAGTATAGGAAAAATAATGTCAAGTTATAAATTGTAAGGGATTTTTAAAGTAGATAAGGTTATTAAGTGGATTAAATATATGAAGGGGAATATGGTCGATCGACTATTATCATGTAATTAATCTCTAGCGTTTGTTTTCTTAAGCTTCTTATGATCATGAGTTATCTGTTTCCTACTGCTAAATGTATTTTAGTTTCCCATATAATATGAAATGATATTAAATGAACATCTACTATTAGATATGTTTTATACATAACATTTTGATTAGTATAGGAACGCGATGCTATTGATTTGTTTTTATTATATTTCATCTATAAACATTACAATTTGGCACTTACACTTAGTTAATGTATGTTTTAATCTCCTCCGGAATCGTCTACAAATTCGCCAACGAAGGTGTTAGTTATAAAATTGACAACCATCAGAGTCATCAGCAATTTTACAACACGATAGTTAGAATCACTTATCACTTTTGTTTATAATAGTATTGACACGGGTCATTTTGTTAGGGCTTTACTATGTGATCTAAGTGAAAAACTGCGTAGATATAAAATTGATCATAATGTCTTACAATTTATACAATCATATTTCACCAACAGACAGCGCCGTTCCTGAGGCTGTTGGCGCCCTGGTGGTAGTTGAATTCTTTCCGCCCCGAATAAGTAAGAAACAGGAGCACCATTCAAAAATACATAACTAATAAATAATACTAATAATTTAGTTGAACCTCATCAATTTACTCAACCAAACCTACAAAAAGTTGCATATTCCATGATTATTTAATATTCAAATAGGAATACCCTAAGAGCAACGTTAGGTGTATTCGGGACATACTCAAACGGTAAAAAGAAGTTTGTAATAATTAAAACTAAAAAATGTCAACGTATCGCGCCTTAATACTAGCAAAATCTTTAATTACGTCTTTAATACTCAAGGATTCGCAAATATCACTTTCTATAGAAATTAACGCTAAATTATTTAGACGTTCTTGAGTCATTGTGGTACGTAAATAGTTTTTAATAAACTTTAAACTTGAAAACGACCGTTCACCACTTGCTACAGTAACAGGCAATGTTAACATTATTCTTAAACTTATAGTCACATTCGGAAATTCACTACTAATTTTTTTTTTAAAGATACTCTAAAACATTTTCAGGCGAAAAAATTTCTGAGGTATCAATAAAGTTTAACAAAACCTCTATTTCGTTGTACAAATCTAACCCAATTACGTCTTTTTTATTATCTTTATATTTATTATTTTCGTCTGTTAACTTTAATTCTAATGCGACACAGTGTTCTTTTAAATTTGATTTTGAAATTGTTCTAACATTTCTAAAATCTCCAAGAAAGTTGAGGTGTACACATAAGTGCATTGTTCGAATCTCATTTATAGCATTCACACTAACGTCTAACACTGCAAAGAAGTCTATTTTAAAGTTCATTTTAGGACAACTAACACTTTCGTCTTCTGCTTCGTAATCTAACTGTTTTCTCTTTTTTCTTCTTCTAGTCACACTTTCGGTTGGAAAATTATCCTCAACACCAAAGGATTGAGCCAACTGAGAAGCTTCTTTTAAAATTAAATTAAAATGGTAATCCGTTCAAAATTTTGCAATAGTTTCCTTTAATTTATTCAGATGTTCTATTGTGTTCTATTGCTACAAGGAAGTTAACATTAACAACTTGTAAAATCTTACTGACAATGTTGACATTGGATAAAATGTCGTACCAAATAACAAGAGCACATAAAAACTTATAGTGTTTTATTTTTTCTGAAATGCATCTTGCTTGATGTTTTGTTTTCAGATCAAAACTGTTCGTTGGATTGTCCTCAAAAATTTGAAGCAGAGCCTTGTCTACATCTGCCCTCATCTGCTTCTTTTCCTCTTAGAGGCATATCGTGGGTGCCACAGAATACTACACAGGAAATAAAGGAGGCCAATATTTGCTTGTTCTCTTCGATTGTTTTTTGGTGGAAACTTTGAACTTGAATGTCCACAGGTATATTTTCGAGAAAGGCCTTTGCAACAGCAGATGCAGATTTGTGAAAGTTATTGGTGGCATGTTTACGACAATCTTCGTACATATTCCTAAATTTCGTAAATTGTTTAGTCTCTTGGAATACACTAACCATGGTGTGTATTGATCTAACCAAGCATAATTAAATTTTCTTCGCAAAATGACTGGCATCGGCTGGCAATTTTAGGTGGAACCCACGGATTTTAACAATTCATTTTTATTCCATCGTCAAATGTTTGTCCTACATAACGACCCAAGTCATTTTTGTGGCAACCATCATTCTCTTCAATTTCGGGTTCGGGATTGACTACAGAGGCAGATGTTGACGGTAAAGATTCTAAATTAGGAGCAGTGACTTTCTTAGATCTCAAAGAATTTAACGGTTGCTCAGATTCAGTTTTAGATGAGCTTGGTGATGAAATTTGATCATTGTTATCATCGCTCCCGCTGCTGTCATGTTCTTTTTTCCTCTTGAGAGTTTTAGTAGCTGCAAAACACAATAATGCCGCTATTAGTATTTTATACAGTGTGAGTGATATCCATGTTCGTGTTTTGTTTTACATGTAACATAGAAAAAAACATTTCGCTTTTTTTAATTGAAATTTACAGATATTACAAAAAAGGATTTTTTTGTCAAAATTGTCAATACCTTGACCTTGTATCTCAAAAGTTAAGATGTTTCGTTTAGGACATACGTTCATATAAAGTTTTTTTCTTAAATTGGGTCCAAGAACCACCCCCTTAAATATTAGCATGTTCTTATGAAACACAACCCCCTGTATAGATTACCTATTATAAAAAATAATCACAAATGTAGTCGAATGTAACTTACTAACTTTAACTTACCTGTTTGAAAACATTTCCTGATATCCATTTATCAGTGTGGAGATACCGAGATGCCAGGAATAGGTAGATTCAGCTGATTTTCTAATAATTACTGTAACGTTTTTAGCGTGGACTTGTTCGACTACGATGTGATAAAAACTGCCAATTAATTAAAACTATACTTTTATTAATACTTAACAAAAATTCACTCTGATTAATTTGATTAATTTATGTAAACACACTAACTAGTTTATGTAACGTCTTGTATTTATTTATAAAAGTCTTCTATTCTTTAACCCGGCACTAGCAAAATCCTACCTCGCCACCCGACATTGTTCCTTTTATATCCGAAGCGCCTGCTTCTCAAATCGCCTCGAAATAGTCGGTGCCGGAAGGCTCATGCATTTTCCCCGAATCCCGGCGCTGCGTCTCAAGTTAAATAAACAGATAAATAAACAAATTCACGACTTTGCAAGGTCGTTGATTGAAATATTGGTAAAGATAGTCAACCGCTTGTATTTGCTTGTATCACGGATGCAATTCACATATGCATGTTGGGTTGCGTTTTTGTTTACTTTTTTCACCTGTACTGAAGCGCTAAGTTATAATGTGTACGATTCTTGAAATAGAATAGTTCAATTTATTCCACCGTTGTAAAAATGGCGCAACATACAATCCGTAAAATTTACTTTTGTCAATACAATGTTGCAACGTTTTCAAATATTTAGTAAACGTATTAACTAGTAATTAAAAGTGACGAATTTTTCATTTATGAATAATACCATTGATGATACATATCTTGGATTTTAATGACAATGTTTTTTTAAATAATTTACTAAAATACATGCGAAGCGTTATTTGTTAAAACAGTTTGGTTTGGTCGGTGTTAGATAAATAAGAAACAATTATTTTACAAATTATGCTTGCACTTTATTTTTAACTTGCAAATAATAATGTTGACATTTGTTTGTCATTTAATAACTTCGTTAGGAATAAAGTAGAACATACTGGGAGAAATACCACTAGAGTTCAGAAACGCAAAATTATTGGTTTTTGTATCTACTTGTTTTTACGTGTTCAGTTGAAAAGGATTTTAAATAAAAATTGGTTTTCAAATTTTTCAATTCAAAAGGCAACAAGTTACCGTGTTTTTTAGGGAAAGTGGGTTCCACTAGACCTTCAAATTTAAATTCACTTGGTAATAAAACCTATTCCTATTACTTCTAAAAATAAAAGTACTAGATTTTAGCTTGAGGTGTGTTGTCTCTCGACGCGGTGCGGATAATACGTGTATAATACACTATTCTTTTCTGTGACGAAATAAATGACGATTTAATATTGAAAAATCATATTACAATAGAATTAGAAAATTATTGAGGGAAATTTGGTGTTAAAAATAGTACTCACTTTTTTCCCGAGGGAAAAAAATAATTTACAAAAGTGACACTTTGTTATCTGTTAGTAGAGATAAAAGTTAGGATTTTACTCTTTGAAACTGTATCAAAATATCATGGTTTCGAATTAAAATAGTTTAATTTAAAGTAAAAATAGCTCATTAATTATAAACATTGTTTCAAAATTACAATTCCAACTGATCTAAAATAATAGTAATAATTTACAAACAATTTACACATAAATAATAACGTACCTAATACAATGCTATACATAAAACATATCCAAACATTTACACTTATTTATGCAGATAATATTCTTATTTTACGGTGTGGTTTTGTGACATCACTGTAATTATAGCTATTAGAAATATGTTTATTAGCCTCCCACTTTAAGGTTCGATATAGTTTTATTTTAACCAACTGATCGATAATTAACAGTTTATGAGTATCGCATTCTCTGAACCATGAATTCACACTGCTGTTGAGACATTTTTTTATACGGAGTTTAATTTTTTCCAATAAACCATAATCTGTTTTAAAAAGATGAAATTCTTCAGTAAAAAGTTTCAATAAAAAAACACAAATTTTGAGAATTCGGGTGATGGTCTGTGTAAGTATTTAATTCCATCAGATTTGCTGTAATCTTTATATAGAATTAATGATTCGTTCACATTGAAAACACTTGAGTCGTTAACTGTTAGCATTTCCTTACACGTATTACAATGTACTTTTTATATATGTAGTGACTTAATGAATATTGAAACAAATGTATTACGAGAGTCTTCCGGATTATCGTTTATGAGTCACATACCTTATCGGCTTAGTCAGAAATTCTACAATTGCATACTTTTAGCAACACCTTTAGTAAATGAGTAGGCTTGTTATAATATTGTTTAGATGCAAACAGTTGAGTACGTTAGATTGTAAAATAAGAAAATTCAACATTCGTTCCAACATAAAAAGGATAGCGTTTCTATGTTAAAAATTTTAATTTCAATGACCAAAATTTAGAAATTTACTTGCGTAAGCCTAATAGATTTTAAAACATTTTCAACGGATAAACGATGTTAATGTAATAAATATATGAGTATGGAATTTTCAAAAGTATTTAAAGAAATTGTTTTTTTGGGAGAACGTTTTTCAACGATTTCTTTACAAAATTAATACTTTTAAATCTGCAGGTTTTTTTTCATAATAATAAACTTTATTCACATGTGTATGTATACAATCTTTGTACATATATGTGTTTGTCATGATGGTATAACCATTGTTATAACCTTACGTAAGAAAGATACAAATAAATATTATTACATTGAACAATTAACAGACAATAGAAAAAAATATATAACAAAGGACACACATTTAATTAGTACGTCGACAAAAATCAATAAATTCTTGTATATTGTAGAACGCATGTTTTTGTTTGTTTGTCAACATTGACTCAATGCACCAATATTTCAATCAACGGCATGATGCATTGGCAACAATGTCGTGCCTTAGCATAAACTATCAGCAAAATTACAGTTTTCTATTTCACATTTATCGGCAATACTGTTCTGTAAATTCTACAATACAATTGACGTATTTTCTTAGCACAAAGCGATACTACCGACCTCTGATGTTTAGAACAAATTTCGGGGTCGCATAATCCCGTAAGGTTGACTATCTTTACCAATATTTCAATCAACGGCAAGGTTAAGATTTCGACGTTCCGAATTCGGAGTCGGACGCATCGGATTGGAATGTCTCCCACTCTACTCTATAATTCGGTTGGCAAAACAAAAACAACAAACGGCATCGGCACTCGACAGTGCACTCGGACTCGGCTGACTCGGCAGGTGCAAATGGCCAGGGTCGTAATAGAAAATTCATATTTCTTGGCTAATTCCGCCAATTGCAAATCTAATACACCTTAGTTTAAGACATAGTTCTGAGTAAATTGTAAACGTGCACTTTTTTAGACTCCACACTACAGTATTCAATTGTAATTGGAGTATAAAAACACAACACACAACGTCGAAACGACTAGTTGGACATATCGTCAAAACTGGCCATAACGTCGAAATCACTTGTTGGACACAACGCCGAAAATGGACACAACGCCGAAATCAGTAAATGGACATATCGTCGAATGTGGACACAACGTCGAAAAGCAAAAACTGACGCTAACATAGATCGTAAATTCGAAGTCGAATTGAGTTTATTTAATTATTTTTACAGTGTAACAAAAAGTACAGCAAAATAACGCGTTGTGCCGTGGAACTCCGAATTAAAACGTAATATAAATATAAACTTAAAATTAACAGGTAGAAGTGTTATCTTAAATACTTTCAATTCTAACCTAACTTTTGTATCAGCTGACCATACTTTGTTATGTCAAAGAAAATTCCAAGACCTATCCAGCCTCGTTTTTTATTTGAAAACCCGTTATATATTAGTTTCGGTAGTCATTTGTTAACAACCAGCACAATAACTCGAGCATTCCTAAGTATGTTATCACAGAGGAAAGAAGTGTCTCTTCTCAGCAGGGAGTCGAATCCACTCCTACACATTTTTAATTTGGTCCTTAAACTTTACGTTTTCCGGACGCGTTTGTTTCCGTTTTCAAGATAGAATAAACGTCGCTAACTATAGGCCGATTGCACTGTTGAGCAATTTCTCTAAACTATTCTAGTTTGTACTTCACGATTTGATATAAAATCATGATTTTCATCAGCTTTCGCACCCTCAGCATAACTTTGTAGAAGGAAGATCAACAGTCACAAATCTAACTGTTATAACGGAGTTTATAGCAAGATCTCTAGATTGTGGGGTTTCAAGTCGAAGTCGCGTCGTATATACTGACATTACTAAGGCATTTGATAGACTTGATCACCGGTTCATATTCTCTAAACTTGAACCTTTTGGATTACCCACGCACACTATTTCGCTTCTTACTGAATTCTTGAACCATCGTAGTCAATTTGTTCAGATAGCTGGATACAGATGTAGTACCTACATGGTTCCTTCAGGTGTTCCCCCCTTCTATTTTCAATCTTCGTGAATGATGTGTGTAGTTTTTTAAGATTAAGTATTTGATGTATTAAGATGATATGAAAATCTACTACCAGATTGATTCAATAATAAATGCTCAAATTTTACAGGAGGACCTTAATATGTTTTTACAGCTGGTGCGAATCTAAACTTAAATATCGCTAAGGGCACTGTAATATTATACACTAAGAGTCGAAGCCCCATCTCATATTTCCTTATTTGATTCAACAATTTGCCCTTATTGCTTAATAATCGATTGAAAGACTTTGGTGTTACCTTAACGCCCTTCTTTTATATTTTCTGTGCATGCCGGAACTAGTTTCGTTTAAGGCATATAAACTCTGTTACTCTATATATGTTTTGATTTGTCACGACGATTCTCTGTACCTACTGCATACTATAGTATGGTCTCTAGCGCTCAGCGTAATGTCACTATTCTGGAACGCATTCTGTGAAAGTTTCTGAAATTTCTTTTATTTCGTGCTGATGGTGTATACCTCGTGCTGGTTTTTGCAGGACTTGTTATAGAGAGGTTTGGTTGTGCTAGCTTGAAAACCCGGAAACATGAACAAGCTGTTTTGTTTTTGTCGAAAGTAGTCAGTGGTGCGGCGGAGAGACATGGCCCAGTTTTATTTATTAAACATAACGGTGTTGGGGTTAGGTATTAAACGTCAGACTACTTTAAGTTTACCGTTACCTCGTACCGTTGATTGAAATATTGATAAAGATAGTCAACCTTACGGGATTATGCGAACCCGAAATTTGTTCTAAACATCAGAGGTCGGTAGTATCGCTTTGTGCTAAGAAAATACGTCAATTGTATTGTAGAATTTACAGAACAGTATTGCCAATGCATCATGCCGTTGATTGAAATATTGGTGCATTGAGTCAATGTTGACAAACAAACAAAACATGCGTTCTACAATATACAAGAATTTATTGATTTTTTGTCGACGTACTAATTAAATGTGTGTCCTTTGTTATATATTTTTTTCTATTGTCTGTTAATTGTTCAATGTA
Source organism: Abscondita cerata (assembly GCA_030710515.1). Taxonomy (NCBI): domain Eukaryota; kingdom Metazoa; phylum Arthropoda; class Insecta; order Coleoptera; family Lampyridae; genus Abscondita; species Abscondita cerata. The sequence continues at coordinate 873,572 of JALBCR010004258.1, forward strand.
ATAATATTTATTTGTATCTTTCTTACGTAAGGTTATAACAATGGTTATACCATCATGACAAACACATATATGTACAAAGATTGTATACATACACATGTGAATAAAGTTTATTATTATGAAAAAAAACCTGCAGATTTAAAAGTATTAATTTCGTAAAGAAATCGTTGAAAAACGTTCTCCCAAAAAAAAACAATTTCTTTAAATACTTTTGAAAATTCCATACTCATATATTTATTACATTAACATCGTTTATCCGTTGAAAATGTTTTAAAATCTATTAGGCTTACGCAAGTAAATTTCTAAATTTTGGTCATTGAAATTAAAATTTTTAACATAGAAACGCTATCCCTTTTTATGTTGGAACGAATGTTGAATTTTCTTATATTACAATCTAACGTACTCAACTGTTTGCATCTAAACAATATTATAACAAGCCTACTCATTTACTAAAGGTGTTGCTAAAAGTATGCAATTGTAGAATTTCTGACTAAGCCGATAAGGAATGTGACTCATAAACGATAATCGGAAGACTCCTCGTAATACATTTGTTTCAATATCAACTTTAGGTGTACTGTTGTTTGGATATGTTTTATGTATAGCATTGTATTAGGTACGTTATTATTTATGTGTAAATTGTTTGTAAATTATTACTATTATTTTAGATCAGTTGGAATTGTAATTTTTGAAACAATGTTTATAATTAATGAGCTATTTTTACTTTAATTAAACTATTTTAATTCAGAAACCATGATATTTTGATACAGTTTCAAAGAGTAAAATCTAACTTTTTATCTCTACTAACAGATAACAAAGTGTCACTTTTCGTAAATTATTTTTTCCCTCGGGAAAAAAGTGAGTACTATTTTTAACACCAAATTTCCCTCAATAATTTTCTAATTCTATTGTAATATGATTTTTCAATATTAAATCGTCATTTATTTCGTCACAGAAAAGAATAGTGTATTATACACGTATTATCCGCACCGCGTCGGGAGACAACACACCTCAAGGTAAAATCTAGTACTTTTATTTTTAGAAGTAATAGGAATAGGTTTTATTACCAAGTGAATTTAAATTTGAAGGTCTAGTGGAACCCACTTTCCTAAAAACACGGTAACTTGTTGCCTTTTGAATTGAAAAATTTGAAAACCAATTTTTATTTAAAATCCTTTTCAACTGAACACGTAAAAACAAGTAGATACACAAACCAATAATTTTGCGTTTCTGAACTCTAGTGGTATTTCTCCCAGTATGTTCTACTTTATTCCTAACGAAGTTATTAAATGACAAAAAATGTCAACATTATTATTTGCAAGTTAAAAAATAAAGTGCAAGCATAATTTGTAAAACAATTGTTTCTTATTTATCTAACACCGACCAAACCAAACTGTTTTAACAAATAACGCTTCGCATGTATTTTAGTAAATTATTAAAAAAAACATTGTCATTAAAATCCAAGATATGTATCATCAATGGTATTATTCATAAATGAAAAATTCGTCACTTTTAATTACTAGTTAATACGTTTACTAAATATTTGAAAACGTTGCAACATTGTATTGACAAAAGTAAATTTTACGGATTGTATGTTGCGCCATTTTTACAACGGTGGAATAAATTGAACTATTCTATTTCAAGAATCGTACACATTATAACTTAGCGCTTCAGTACAGGTGAAAAAAGTAAACAAAAACGCAACCCAACATGCATATGTGAATTGCATCCGTGATACAAGCAAATACAAGCGGTTGACTATCTTTACCAATATTTCAATCAACGCTCGTACTGATTAGCTGTTCTTTTAGAGGAGTTTTCTTAAACACAGAGCTACGAGATTTTTTTCATTCTCATTGTCCGTAGTGATTGTTTTAACTTATTTTAACAAAAATTGGAACATAAGTTAAACTCACGAAAACCATTCTTTTTTTTTGAATTTATAATGCCTTCAAAAAATAATTTTTATTACTACGGCTACAAAATTTAGTAGACGTATCAATAACAATCCAATTTAACTTGTTTGTGTATCAGTTTTCGTAAGAAAGATATCGATAATCAAACTTAATGATACGATTTTGAAATTTCGTAGGCTATTTTAATAATAAATAGACTCAAATTAGGAACACCAAAACTGGGGTATAAACAAATCTTATTTAGTACATCGTTTTTAGTGAAGTATAAATTTTTTGTATTTGCTTCCAAACAACCGCTACATAATATATTAAATAGTGACTTACATCAGTAGTGTTCTCCATTTATAAGAAAAAGTGAAAAAATCATGTAATTGGGGGTACTGGCAGAGGTGGTCTTAAATGAACAGCGAATGTAATATTTTCTACCTCTTTTTTTTAAATTCCTGAGTCCTATCCGTAAATAAAGAAAAATCGTAACAGTACATACTGAAATAAAAAAAAACATTCCTACCGGTCAGCAGATAAATAACAAAAGAAAAGGTAAAAATATCTACAGGAAGAAAACTTCACCGGAAAAAAATCTGAAAACTATAAACTGCTTCACTTACATGGTTTTTGCGCCAATTACCCCACCAAATGTTTCCCTTTTTTGCACTACTGGAAAACCTAGTATAAGTTTCTTTGGTAACTATAGTACCTACCTTTAAACATTACTCAAGTCATTATCGTTCGATATTAAAAAGAAAATTCCACTAAAATTATGATTAATCAATATTTTGGAATTTATGATTGATGGATTTTGACAATGATAATTTTCGTAATTAATTATATAATTAAATAACATATTTCTTGTATTGTAAAATACTCTTCTATAGAATTTAAAATATACACATATTCAATTTAAAAAGAATGTTCAGATTTCAACTTCGACGTCTTATTTCCGATCTATGTTAACGTTAGTTTTTGCTTTTCGACGTTGTGTCCACATTCGTCGATATGTTCAATTACTGATTTTGGGCGTGGTGTCCATTTTCGACATTGTGTCCAATAGGCGATTTCGGCGTTATGTCCAGTTTCGACAATGTGTCCAACTATTTGTTTCGACGTTGTGTCCACCTTTCGGCGATGTGTCCAATTAGAAATTTTAGTCTTTGTTAATCGTTAATTTTGTATAAAGTTTGCTCTTCTCGAGCCCTTCTAGGTGGAGGTGAATGAAACAACAAACTCAATATGTTGTCAACGCCGACGTTTGACAACATATTGAGTTTGTTGTATCATTCACCTCCACCTAGAAGGGCTCGAGAAGAGCAAACTTTATACAAAACTTATAATTTTGGAGGAATACTCACCTGATTAATCGTTAATATTTTTGCAAAATAATCTGCCGTCGTTTTAACTTCGGCTTTGACGCCCGATTTCCGGTCTTATGGCGTCAGTTTTTACTTTTCGATGTTGTGTCCACATTCGACGATATGTCCAATTACTGATTTCGGCGTTATGTCCAGTTTCGGCGATGTGTCCAACTATTCGTTTTGACGTTGTGTCCAAGTTTCGGTGTTGTGTCCATTGGGCGTTGTGTCCATTCGACGTTGTGTTCGACGAGTTCGCTTACACTTGGTGGCCCGCTGTTTAGCACGTGCCTCTCGAACGGTTGTATTTTGGTACTGTGCTCTAGTGTTGTCGATTCGGGGGTTGCCGCGTCTTGTTTTAGAGGGTTACTGAAACAGGTAAGTTAGATTAAGTGTCGGCGGCGGTCCTTTACAACCGAAATTAATATTATAGGTTAGAACTTCTTCGGACAGAGCTCGCTTCTTAAAGGATAAATAACGGAGGTTACAATTACGGCTTACGGTTTTATAAACGACGGTAGTCCGTCTTAAGGTGCATCGGATAAACGATGGTCATCCACTCACGGTGACGCCTTTTATGCGAGCAGTTTAAGTGCGAAAAGTTCCACCGTCTGTCTCGGTGGTGGTTTCTTTGCGGTTGCACTTTAGATGAGCCCATCTCTACCGGCACGCCCACTACTAGATGCCACCGAATGAATTGGCCACACTATAGGGTCCGGTGGTAAGTATATGCTGGCTATTCGGATGAATAACGCCGGATTTTTAGATGATTCTTAAGCGGTTAGTACTGTGTTGCTACGACCCGTTCCAAATTCAATTAGCAGTTCAATTGGTCTTTGAAAATTCGGTTGAAATGCGTGTGAAATTCAATTAGCAGTTGAAGTAGTCTTTGAAAATGCGGTTAGTGCTGTGTTGCCAGACCCGTGCCAAATTCAATTAGCAGTTGAAGTGATCTTTGAAAATGCGGTTAGTGAAAATACCTGGACCTGGTTGAACGAAACGAATTGAATCACTGCGTCCCACCAATAGTTCCGTTATAGAAGCAAGAAGACTGAGTACAGCGGATAGCTTAGTATAGTCTTAGGGTTATTCGGATCGGTTTCGGAATCGGTATTAGGATCGGAAGAGAATTATCGAACAAGTCAATAATGAAGTACCTTCTCGGCATTGCGCTTGCACTTATAAAGGGGACGTTATCGCTAGCAGGAGAGTGGGCAACGGTTGTACAGGGGTAATGTTAAGTGGGGCAGTGTGACGTTTCTATTGACAATGTAAATTTTATGCCGTGAGATAATCGTTATCTCGATGGCAAATTTGTATTAAATAATTGTCGGTTTCTTACAAAATCATACGATGTCTCTTAACTATTACTAGAGTTTCCTAAGATATAATAATAAATTTTTGACTTTCTTCAAAAAATATTTAAAAAAAATATAATTTCAAAATTTAACATCAAGTTGAAATAGTTCTGAATGTTCCCAATAATATTTTTTAATTATTAGACGGGTCGCTTTTGCCCATCATAATTTCCATCAGAACTCTTACAATACTTTTCGAAACTATCATCAGAACTCATAATATCTCTAAAAAATTGCGCTCAGGACTCCGGGAACTTCAAAGTTCAATAAGATCTAAACCGTATGCCTAATGGCTTTTAATCACTATAATTTCATTTCGAACTTTTAGAGTACTTTCCTACACAGTCACCAGACCTCTTGGGAATTCTCAAAAAAGATTTAACTCGGGACTTAAGTTCTTACTTCCTGAAAGTTTAAAAGTTAAATAAGATCTTTACGATATGCCGGATGGCATTCAATCATTACAATTTCTTATAGTACTTTTAGAGTACTCTCCCGAATAGTCACCAGAACTCTTGAAAACTTTCAAAAAAGATTTCACTCGCGACTTAAAATCTTACTTCCTGATAGTTTAAAGTTGTGTGAGATTGAAATGGTATGCCGGATCGCGTTGGATGATTCCATGTCAAATCGGCAAATATTTTTTTCGGTTTCCATATGACCATTTCATAAATTTATCCAATCCATTTCCGTGAATAACTTTTTTAAGTTTTAGAGATAATCAAACCAAATTTATCATTTAAACTAAGTTTAGTACGAGGAATTCAAAAATTCTATATCACATACATGTAGGGCTTTATGCGAGGCCAAAAACACCCATGATAAATTCACGAAATTTTTATCAAAAATAGAAGAAAGTATGGGGAATCTTAGCATGATATTTTCAGGTGTCAGACTTAGTATTCACAAAACTTTTTTTTTAATTTGCTTGTTTTTTTAGTAACTTCTGCGCCTTGCACATTTTTTTTACTGCAAAAGATTTATACGATTGGGAGGGTGTCCAACATTGCAAACAATGAATTTGTATATATTTCTGAAGTAAAAGTGTCACAGAACGTTCAAAGTTTGCAAGCACGACTAGGAGCTAAAACAGTCCAAAAAACAAGAGGGAATCACTGCTTCTCTCTCTTCTCACCTACCAGCTCAGAGTTAGCCGACTGTCAAATGGCCTAGGAACTTCGGATTTATAAAGATCAATGGTCGTTGGGAATTGTCTTAAAATTTCAGACGAATTCCATGATGTCAAAATAAAATTCATGACCCCTGCAAGTCCAAGCAAGTCATTTCATTGGCCTGAAAGAAAGGACGAGTGCGTTGTCCCCCTACAGCATATTCTACATGTAGTGGAAACACCAAGCATATTCTCTACCGGCCTGGCTTACAAACTCCATGATACGACAATTACAGCCATTATTGAAAACTTTAAAATGCTGAATTCATAACTTCCAAGAAGTGACTTGATAATTTGTTTTTTTAAGTGATTTTAATAATAAAAAATGTTTGAAAGGTTTTTAAGTTTTTTTAAAGTGGCCGACTGTTTTTTATTTTTAAAGTGAATGTAATAATAAATGGTGAAAGTGTCGTGGTTTTTATTATTATTTTTAATTTTTTTTCTAAACTGAACGACTTTTTTTCAAGATAATTCAGTAATTTTTACAGTGAGAAAATAAAACATGTTTTTAACAAACTTTGCAAGAGAGCAAAAAATTAAATAAAAAACTTCTGTGCAATCAATTCCTTGGTGCAATATTGTAGTGTAACACATTGCCTACAATTTCTTCTAATAATACAATTTTACGGTTAAACAAAACAATATAGTGTATTAATTTTATCCTACATGAAAACATACCTCAATTAAATGCCCAGCATCTATTTTACCCGTCGATTATTTAGGCCAGGCGGTTCATATTTTAGTATAAATATTGCTCATGCATACTACTTTTGGGAAAGTATCTACGTAATACCTACCTACAACTGTACCAAATTGGGTAATTTTCTGAGATGATCATATGGAACTCCCTTGTCAAGTTGACATGAAATGACCTGGTTGCTAATTTCACATACTCAATTTGTTGTTGTTATAATGATTATGACAAGCTATATCTGTTATACCGGGTGACCCTAGGTGTACGTAATTGGTTCATAACATTTTTACTATTGAAAATATTGACATGCGGTTTTCACCACCAAGTAAGCACCCTTATGCTACACATTCTAAAAATATTTTGATGATATACAGAGTGTTCCTATACAGGATGGTAAACCAAAGTTATTTTTTTAAATAGAAGTCCTTAAATATTTTTATATAATTAGTTCTATCATGAAAAAATAATGAGACTTTGTATAGAATACTATGGGTCTATTATAATGTAAGAAAAATGTGCTGAAATATGGAAAAGTAGTTAACAAGCTAAAAATTGGTGGAGATCTTCCTGGGGTAGCGTAATTATTGAATATATTCACTAGTCGATTAAGTATTTCATAAATTTTCCGCTAATATGCAGTTTGTATGTTGAATTCTGAATAGTTGTTGACATTTTCTAAAGTATTTGATTATGAAGAAGTTGTTCATATTTTAAAGTAGGGTGCTGTTAACAAATATCCCAAGTGAAATGAGAATTAATTTTGATACTAGTGTGATAATATAGTTTTCTACTTTTATAAAATAACAAACAACTGATAGTATGAATTCTTGAGGTTTAATCAAATATGTATTAGTAAATTATTAATAATAACAATAATGAACATGAATGAACGAATATTTTTAGGAAACAGAAATAGAAACAAAACAGCTAAAGTCTGTTTACGTTAAAAATAGGATGACGTCAAACCATAATGTAAATTAAAGTTATTTTACTTATTTCTTCATCAATCTTCTCTCTTAATATTTTCTTCTTTTCATATTTAATGCTGCCAGATTATTCAAAACAATCTCTAAGAATTTGAAACAAGTGACTTGGGGTACTCTCGCATCGGGATACTTTTGATGGTATATTCTGCTGGAACAGAACCTTTTGATCGGCTTTACCAATACAGTAAACCTTACGGACTAATTCTTGATTGGTGAAATTCATTTTAATGTTGAGCAAATTTGAACAAAAATAGCAATGTAAATAATTGCACTGTCAACAAACTTAATTGTTATTTCACTTGAGATATTCGTTGACAGGAGCTACTTGCAAAAATTAACAACTTCTTTATAATCCCAAACAACACACTAACATTTAAACTACATAAAAATACATAGTAATAGATGGTCTACGATGGTATAATTTTGCTTGTGTCAGAAGATATTTGACATCTCAATGTCCGTGGTATATACATATAATTTTGAGCTCATTTTAGACGTATAAAATGTCTTGTTTTTGATATCTAAAAGATATATTTTATTATACTGCTTGAACAGAATTTTACATCTATTAATTAACATATACAGGGTGTTGCTATATTCGACTGACAACGCTCTTCCCCCGAAATGGAAACAAATTGTTTAGCAAAACGCCGACGGGCAAATTGCACTGCACATAATAATTTGGAATATATCAGTACTTGCAGACTTTTGTTTAGAAGCAATGACCTTCAAAACCGTTCATTTTAGTACCATAAAATGTTATTACTTTTTCGACCAAAAATGAATAGAGAATTTAAAAAAAAAAAAAATTATTTGCTTTAGTGGCGTAAAAATACGAGGGTAATATATATTTACAATATAAGTGCGTAATCAAGTGTTTTACTGGGTGAGGGCACTATCTACTAATATATGCTCGAACGCAGTAAAACAGATTATGCACAAATATTGTACAATATTATTCACATTGAGGAAAAAATGTAATTAACAGAATATGAAATTGCATGAATCTCATAAAAATTTACATTTGTCTATGATCTAGAAGGTTTTGTTAAAACATGCCGGTTCTAGTAGGCGTCAATAGGACTTATAAGTAAAACGACAATTTTCTTTTAAGATACATTTAATTTTTCAATTTTCATTTTGGAATTAGTTGGTCCAATAATGAGTAATATTGATCGTGAAATTGATGTTACTCTCCCTGAACTTCGTTCAGAAGTCTCTAGCGTTCGAGATAAACTACTTTCGTTAAAAAGTAGAAAAGATATGAAGACACAATGTTTTTGTGAATTGTTGCGCTTCAAAAAATGTTAAAAATTACACCGAAAATGTTTTGTTGGCTTATTTTAAGCAAATGCCATTAAAAAAATCAGCGTACTGTACATATTCAAAATTGAAATGCTGTCTCAACATCAAAAATAATATTGATATTTCTAAGTTAGCAATGCTCCAAAATTATTTGAAACGTGAAACAGAGCACCACAAACCCAAAAAGTCTCGGGTGTTAAGTGAGGCACATATTTCTACTTTTCTCAGTAATGCACCCGATGAAAATTATTTACATATAAAGGTAATATTTATAATGTACGTAACACATCTAAATATATATATAAAAACTTATATTATCAGGTGGCACTTATTATGGGAATCTCAGGGGCTTGTCTATCCATTGAACTCTGTAAACTCCTCCTTAGTAACGTTAACATACAGGATCATCTTATACATGTTAACGTTGCAAATACTAAAACAAATATAGACAGAAACTTTGTTGTAACTGATCTCGTATGGATAAACCTCATAAAGAAATATGTGATGCTGAGGTCTCAACATACAACTTGTAATCGTTTCTTTATGACATTCCGGGCTGGAAAATGTATCAATCATCCCGTTGGCCATAATCAATTTGGAGCATTTCCGTGCAAAATAGCAGAATATCTCCGACTTGATGATGCTAAATTCTACACGGGGCATTGTTTCCGACGATCATCTGCTACTCTGCTTGCAAATAAAGGAGCTGATTTTGTAAGCGTAAAACGCCATGGTGGTTGGCGAAGTTCAGTAGTAGCTGGAGGATATATCGAGGATAGCTTTGCCTAATAAAATTGAAAGAGCTAACAAGTTAACTACCAGACAAAATTTACCAGAAGATTTGCCAGGATGTTCACAACAGATGCAATCAAATGTACACTCATGAAATTTAAAACTTGGACACCACAATTTCTGTAAACAAAAGTTTGCACATTGTGAAGCGGGCTTAAGAGTATCATTTACAAATCTAACAGCAGGTAGTCTCAGCAGGGGTTATCTTATAGAAGGACTGTAGAATGAATCATTACACTAAGCACGTTTTAGAAAATAGGTAATTTACGTTGCTTACTTAATTTTTTCTTTAAAGAATATATTTGAAGGTATCGCTAATTAAACACCATAGCTCGATTAATTATCGAATCAAAATTTTGTTTAGGAAATGTTTACAAAATAAAATTAGAAATAATTTTGATTTAAAAACGTCTACAAGCAATAACTTTTAAATTAAATCAAAAACTAAACATGGTTATTTGGGTTGACTGATTATTACTTATTTTTAAATAAATCTAACCTACTAATTATTGTAAGTTATTAAAAAAAAATCATTAAACTCTCTATTCATAATATTTAGTCCTTACAAAATGTATATTTTATGACGTTTCATTTTTTTCTGTAGTTAATATAAAAGTGAAAATAAAAACTAAGGCAATTCTTATTGTCAACGTATATATTTAGTTTTTGACAAGAATTTATTACATAATTATAATTAAGATACCAAGTTATAGTTTAAAATTAAATGAAAACTTTTTTTTAAATAAAGGTATTACTATATAAATAAATATAAGAAATCAATAATGGGTGTGACCTCCATTATTATTGATACATTCTTGGAGGCGTCTGCTCATTGACGCTATCAAGGTATCAATATAATTAATATTAATCGTTTCCCATGCGGTATCAATGGCTGCAATTAGTGCATTACGGTTTACTGGTATAAAATTTGGCCCTTGTTGTCTTCGGATAACAGCAAGTATTCGAGCCCAAACATTTTCGATAATGTTAAAATCTGGGCTTTTGCTGGCCAGGGTAACAGCTCCAAGTTATTTTCTCGTATCCAATTGCGCACAACCCGCGAAGTATGAATAGGGGCGTTGTCCTTTAACAACAAAATACATTATGAAAATGTTAATTCAACAGATCCCGAACTATTTTTGGAGAAAGTATAGTGAAATAAGAATACTTACTTGTTGGAAAATATAATCTTCGTCTGGATAAAACACTTCGACTGAAGGTTTCATAATAGTTTCCAAAATATCTAAATACGCAGCAGAATCAAGACGTCCATCGATAGCCCAACAAACTCCTGGACCCCGCGCGCTAACCCAACCCCACACATTCACAGAAAAATAACCACTTCGTTTTTTAGGACATATGTGATTATTTTCGTAACGAGTTCCTTCCATTCTAAAACTTTTAGTGGTCCATCGTTGCGGCTATTGAACGTTTTTTTCGTCGCTAAAAATCACTCGATTCCAAAATTCCAAAGGTTCGTTCACATATCGCCTTGCAAATTCCAGACGACGTCTCATATTTTCGTCACTGAGAACTTCTTTCGCAGCAGCATTATACTTCTTTATTCCCATCTCCTTTAATCTTTTTGTGCAGTTATACGGCATCCGGGAAAATGTGTATCTGCTATAGCCCTGGAGTATGTAGCAAATGGTTGTTCTGTTACGTAATGAAACAACTCGAGATCTTGAGCACGTGTAGATACTTTAGGTCTACCACTTCCGATGGCTCTTTCCAAAGTGTGTTCAAGATTCCATTTTACTCGGTAATGCCCTACGGTGCTTTTGGTATATCTAACATACGTGAAATTTCACGCACGCTACGGCCCGCCGCTAATTCCGAAACAATCCGCGCTTTCAAATCAGCACCGAGATGAGGTGGCATTTTCACAACACTTGAAATTTTAAACTAAAATGGAATTTACATTTCTTACTTTATTTATTGGTTCACACTACCCCTTCTCAAACAGTAGGTAATTGTTTATTTATTACATACTTCTAATGACCAATGTAACAACCCTTAGAGCAATATGACTCAAAGGAAGTAAATTAAACAAGCAAGGATATTCTATTGTTATTGAAACTTATTCATAAAGTAAAAGCCATTTCCTTATAATGCTAATGGACAGGATTTTCTTTTAAGTATTAAGATTACAATAGAGGACTTATAAACTTTCGAAAATATCTAATTATAAATATTTACACTGCAATTGCGCTTTTTCCTTAATAATTTCTTAGCAATAACATACACGTTCTTGGTTTTAAGTTGTCATAAATTTGATATGATATAAATTTGTGTTTCTAATATTACATCACAAACTAATCTTTATTCGCCAAAAAATTGTTGCTTAAGTTGTAAAGCTTCGTACACACCTGAACAACAAACCGAGCAACAAACATAACAACGAACCGAAAGTCAAACAGAACGACAAACGATCTTTTATGATTTCCACAATCCGAACAACAAACGGAACGTTTGTGCTGTTCCCATAATTATTTTCAGTAGTTTTCAGTTCATATATATTTATTATTGAGAAGAGAAAATTGCGGAAAACAAGAAGATAGTGCCAACCAAATTTTTACGCACAAAGAAGAGTAAAAATTATAATTTACTTCGCTTTTTTTTTATTTTGGAAATTTCCCGCCCAAATGATGCTAATAGGGACATCATTTTTTCTTGCATTCTTAAACACTGATTAATTTAAAACATTTTTCTTCTGTCAACTCCATAATATTACCTAAACACAACAAACCCACAAAAGGGAGGACAAAAATAAATAATTTAATTCTCCCGCATAAGTTTGTTCGCCGTTTTGTTTAGATTCGTCCAAACCTGCAAACGCATTCGCGCGCATTTTCTTTGATGTCGGAGAAAAACCGACAAGTTGCGGGAACGCCGCAAACCGTTCGTGGAACAATCAGGACTTGCGAATCTGTTCTAAAATTCGTACGTAGCACCGTCCAAATTAATGTTCCGATTGCCGTTCGGTTCGTTGTTCTGTTTGTTCCTCGGTTTGTTGTTCAGGTGTGTACGAAGCTTTACAATAAGCATATTAATATGAACTATATCTTATGAAAGGAGAGTTATGTAACTATAATTAACGACTTAACGTTACGTTAGTAGATTCCATTTACTATTTACACATATTTTCTTGGAACATTCGATAATTAACTATCGGGATATGATGACCCTATACTTCGCAGGTTGTGCGCAACTGGATACAAGCAAATAACTTGGAGCTGTTACCCTGGCCAGCAAAAAGCCCAGATTTTAACATTATCGAAAATGTTTGGGCTCGAATACTTGCTGTTATCCGAAGACAACAAGGGCCAAATTTTATACCAGTAAACCGTAATGCACTAATTGCAGCCATTGATACCGCATGGGAAACGATTAATATTAATTATATTGATACCTTGATAGCGTCAATGAGCAGACGCCTCCAAGAATGTATCAATAATAATGGAGGTCACACCCATTATTGATTTCTTATATTTATTTATATAGTAATACCTTTATTTAAAAAAAAGTTTTCATTTAATTTTAAACTATAACTTGGTATCTTAATTATAATTATGTAATAAATTCTTGTCAAAAAACTAAATATATACGTTGACAATAAGAATTGCCTTAGTTTTTATTTTCACTTTTATATTAACTACAGAAAAAATGAAACGTCATAAAATATACATTTTGTAAGGACTAAATATTATGAATAGAGAGTTTAATGATTTTTTTTAATAACTTACAATAATTAGTAGGTTAGATTTATTTAAAAATAAGTAATAATCAGTCAACCCAAATAACCATGTTTAGTTTTTGATTTAATTTAAAAGTTATTGCTTGTAGACGTTTTTTAAATCAAAATTATTTCTAATTTTATTTTGTAAACATTTCCTAAACAAAATTTTGATTCGATAATTAATCGAGCTATGGTGTTTAATTAGCGATACCTTCAAATATATTCTTTAAAGAAAAAAATTAAGTAAGCAACGTAAATTACCTATTTTCTAAAACGTGCTTAGTGTAATGATTCATTCTACAGTCCTTCTATAAGATAACCCCTGCTGAGACTACCTGCTGTTAGAATTGTAAATGATACCCTTAAGCCCGCTTCACAATGTGCAAACTTTTGTTTACAGAAATTGTGGTGTCCAAGTTTTAAATTTCATGAGTGTACATGTTGGTTAAAGCAACAAAAGTAACCTGCATCAAACACTACTCCTTCCATACATATCACCGCCAGTGGAAATGCAAATGTGCACGTGACTTTTAAAAATAGTTCACACAATAACAATAACACTAATTGAAGATTAAGCTAAATTATATATATAATGCAGATAGAATTTCTGAACGGATCCATTTCTTTAAAATTGACATGCGTACTTAGTCATTGCATTAGGTGTTACACCTGGCGGAATAAACTATATGGAAATATCCAGTTGTAAAATCTCCGCTTTAAAATAAACTATGGTTTAATTCTAAAATTGCGAAGACAGTTATCGTGAAATTAACCCAAAGTTAACTTTAAGCCAAGTCTAATATAATTTTGAGTTATAGTAACTCCAAAATAAATAAAATCTAGTTACTTTTTTTTATAATCAAAGTCGACCGATTTGATCCAACTAATGAATGAAGATTATTACGTAAAAAGAAATTTTAAATAAAAATGGTCTTTTGGGACCCCTTCAGTGTTGATGTAGGAAAACAAACAACTCAAAAGATGTGCTTTTCCGACGTTTTTACTTTTCATAAGTGAGGGCTTTCTCAAGGCTAAATTTGTTGAAGAAAAAAAACAAATTCTAATTGTTTTAAATTTTAAATTTTAATATCATAGTGGTTAATTATCTATTTTCCTACCTCCACACTGAAGGGGTCCCAAAAGACCATTTTATTTTAAGTTGAATTTTTGGAGAAATACTTACCTGAATTATTACGTAAACTAATTTGCACTTGTGCATTGTGCAAATATTACATCCCGCTTTTAGTAAAGTATGTAGTTACATTATGGATACGGATGTAAAATCGCTATTACGTATCCGAAATGTGAAAAAAGTTGTTACTAACCCTAGCGCGCCACTACACTTGTTGAATTTTTGAAAAGATTATAGATTTTTAAGACTTAGACTTCCATTTGTGTAAAAATGTGAGCAACAAGTAGACCAGAGTTAAACGTTTATTTTTTGCTACTAATAAAACATTAAATATTCATCAGATTTTTCTATCTGTATACAATTACATATGAAATTAATAGGTTCCAGATACGCCGCGTCCAAAGTGGAGTTTTCTTGGAAATGTCGCTTGTTTCATCACAATTGCCATTGTTTTGGTAAGTGAAACGTTGCGTTGCTAGCCAACCCTGAATATCTAATCTGCACATAGTCTTTAAGTTATTCTCCTTGCTTCTTTATTGCAGTTTATTGCATAAAAATGTATTCTAAGAAGTCATACATTAAACGGCATATACCCTGAAGTATTTAAATAATATTACTTACATTTGAGCACTGGAGTATTTTGCTAAATACAGGGTAAAATGTTGTTAGCGGACTTATTTTCTGGAAAACTTGTTGGTGGTTGAGATAGAAAGCGTTTCTGGAGCGTCGCACTGGGGCTCGACATTCTTAGTTTTATTAGAGGGTTTGGTGTATTTAAACTACTAGAGCCTGGACAAACGGATCGTCCAAATGTAGTCTGCAAAGCAATCACAATTGAAATGCAATATTTCTGACTTGCGGAAACTCGATGATATGTTGATAGGTGTAATAGAATGTTGATATGTAGTAGTAATACATTGGGTTCATTATACAGGTGTCCTACGGTGACGAGACATTAAACATATTTCACAGACTACTTCGATTTGAATTTTGAAAATTTGGTTTTAGGCGTTTTGGGCATGTTCTTTTCAATGGCGTCCACCTAACGCTTTCGGTTGTACCGGAAGTTGACATCATCTTCGTTATTTTAAATAAAACACTCTGTATATTATTACAATTTTGATTCTACGTTAATTTTTAGATAAACTTTTATTAAGTTTTCTATTTTTAAAGTTAACCTCTTTTGAGATATTTAATTTTTTTCACAAAAAAATTTAAAAAACACTTCTAATTTAAAGAGATGTGTATGTTATAATAATAAAGTTAAAAAGATAAAATTTATAGGGGACACAACTGAAACTCTAAGCTTCCCTCTCATGATTTCATAATTACTTAATTTCATACAGGGTGGTAGAAATGTAGTGCGGAATTTAATGAAGTTCAAACCATCATAACTTATTTATTTTTAATGGAACACCCTGTATATTATTGCACAACTCGATGAATAATTTTGTTCTCTTTCGAATGGTGTAATGGTTCCTTATACCTATCTTCTCTGGTTTTCAGGGTATTTACTGTTATTCATTATTTTTCATTATTTAGCAATAAATAAGACTCAAATAAGCATTCACTGCATGATTGTGTTAAATTAACAACAATAAACTGGTGACAGATTAGGTGTTTGTTTTGAAGTTCCACTAAAATTTCACAGCCATATCCTCGCAAGAAATTATGCGAAATCCGTTGACTGCACGAATAACAGTAAATACCTTGAAAACCAGAGAAGATTATTCATCGAGTTGTGCAATAATATACAGGGTGTTCTATTAAAAATAAATAAGTTATGATGGTTTGAACTTGATTAAATTCGGCACCACATTTCTACCACCCTGTATGAAATTAAGTAATTATGAAATCATGGAAGGAAAGCTTAGAGTTTCAGTTGTGTCCCCTATAAATTTTATCTCTTTAATTTTATTATTGTAACATACACATCTCTTTAAATTAGGAAGTGTTTTATAAATTTTTTTGGAAAAAATTAAATATCTCAAAAACGGTCAACTTCAAAAATAGGAAACCTTAATAAAAGTTTATCTAAAAATTAACGTAGAATCCAAAATTGCAATAATATACAGAGTGTTCCATTTAAAATAACAAAGTTAATGTCAACTTCCAGTACAACCGGAAGCGTTAGGTGGACGCCATTATTTTAGTTGAAAAGAACATGCCTGAAAACACCTAGAGCCAAATTTTCAAAATTCAAATCGAAGTAGTCTGTGAAATATGTCTAATGTCTCGTCACCGTGGGACACCCTGTATAGGGTGTCAATTTAAAAACTTTGGATGGACTATACATCATGAACAACATATTATATCAAAAAATACTCAAAACGGTTTCTAAGATTTCAAGGCGGGACAAAAATGGCAGAAGTGAGAAGTCATCCCATCAATCCCCTACGCCCCACCTACCCCAACTAAAAACTTTAATTAGCAAACCCCTATTTAGTGATACATCATCGGAAAGCGTTTTTACACGCTTTTCGATTATGTAGCCTGTATATGTTCATGGGTATTCCTGGATGGTGCATTAACCAGGAGTCTACATGACTTTTAATGAAAAATTCACTCCAACATCTAGGGGTTGAAATTTATTACTACAATGTACTACAGAAATTGTAACACCATGTGATTTGGCTAGATCAATGCATTCAATTGATAGATGACTTCCATAATTGTCAAACAACAGAAATGTAGCATTCTCGATTGAAGAGTTGGTTGCTTACTAAAGTGACGCATAACTTCAACAACTTTTTCGGCATTCACACAACCTGTCTGCGTTGCAAGCCGCAACATGTGCGATTTTAAGAAAACTCGAGGGAATATAATAGCTGATTATATTGTATTGCCCGTCGCACTTATAAAACAGCATACCCTTACTAAGATGCCTTTTAGTTTACTTACTTAACTTATTTGTAAGCTATAACTTTTTTTGGTTGTTGAACAATTATAGTTCCGGTGTCATCAAGATTCCAAATTCTTGAACGATCTCAAAATTGTCGTTTTTGTTTAGGACGTTCTCCAATTTTTCATAAAAAACTCCCACATTATGCCTGTCACGTGATATTTTGGTGTCGTCCTTCAGTGCTCTCTTTCTAGCATTCCGGTTTCATTTTCGGTATAAAGCGAATATAGCGTTACTCTTCTAGACACTTATATTTAGTCTAAGAATGTATAACCTAAATAGTTGTAAAACAAAAAACTGTTGCTTTTATTAGCATTTGTGCTTTTTATGACCAGTTCTACTTCATCTATTCAATCCCAGCTTTTCTGTAATTTCTCACATTCTCTTTTTTTCCTTATTTTATTTCTTTTTCTATAATATTAATTTGGGGTATTCTTTTCTAATTTCAACGTCCATCTTTATTATATTTTTTGTGATTTTTTTCTATGTTTCTAATTTTATGTCATTTACATTTCGAACCAATTTTTCAAATAACGATCTTCTTTAAATCTCTTTTCTGTCTTCTAATCATCACACCAGGTACACTATCATATTTCCTTTTTACACGTCCTTTCATGTCTTACTCATCACTGTTATTATTTTAGTTTATCCCCAAATATGTCACTTTTTATCTACCGTTTCTATTTCTTCTATTTCTTAATCTCCCCACTTCCAATCCTCCTTATTACTGAACAGATTAATAGATTTTTCTTTAGTTCTTATCCTTTTGAATCTCTTAATTGTCTTATTTATTCTATGCTCGCCATCAAGATTACTCTCTGCGGTGAATTAATTTAAAGTGCTAATATCGTGTATTATTCATTTATTTGTGAATAATATACAGGGTGTCTCGTAAATAGTAGACAACAGAATGTGGGCGATAGAAGGAATCATTATGTAAGGTAATCTCAAATTTTATTCTTTTGTCTTTAAAATTTTACACAAAAACAATTTCATCATGTAATAATTAATACATTTTAAGGTGTGAATAAGGTTTTGTTAAATGGTAGAATTCTTTCAATATTTTTGTAAGTGATTCTTGTTGAAATGGATTTTTCTGTATTTTTTTCGTAAACTCAACTTAGGATTTTCGAATAATGAATGCTGAAGGTAGTAGCTACATTATCCTCTTCTCGGTTCGACTTTTTCACTTTCTTTTTGCTTTCAACTGATCCCATTTTATATAATTTATGTATTACGTTTTTAATTTATTGACTATAATTGTTTTCGAAAGCTGTTGTTTGGTTGTTCTTAAGGATTAGATTCCAGATCGAGTCGAGCCTTAGGGTTGCTTCCTTTCTGTTAAAGCAGCCGCAAAAACCTAAACCAATTTGTCAATGAAGAATATGTATGTATAAGTTTGTAAATTTCAATTACATGCTACTTAATTTAGAAGGCGGTTGTGAACTAAACCAAATCGCAAATTTTCAAAATTAATTTATTTGAAATTAAAATTTCAGATACATTCTTAGAAAATTAAAAATTAAAATCTTTAAATCTTTAACAAAACGAAATTTCAACAAAAGTAATTTCATCTTTTGTTTGTCTCGAGTTATGATTTCCTTTTATATTTTTGAAATGTCAGTATTTTAATAGAAAATGTCACGCCCACTAGATTATTGCTAAAGTTTTAAAGTTTTAAAATTTACAATTAGTGCAAAAGTTTTAGGGGTTTGCATTTTATAAGATTTTATAATGAGTAGGTACCCTGTAGAAACTGACATTTTAAGAAAATGTATAACAGAAATAATAATATGGGATAGGAGTAGGAAAAGTAAGTAAATGGAACGTGAAGCCGCAGGTTGAGCATTGTATATGAGTGGTTCACAATTGAATGTAATTCACATGATTTTAATGTTGTTCTTTGAACAACAACACTTTTAAAATTATTGTCAACGTTACATTTTCATACTTTTTACTAATAATTTGAAAAAAAACTACACAAAAAAAACAGATTCAATTCAATGAACTAAATGACGTTTTCCAAAAAGTGGATATTTCAAAAATTCGTCTTAAATACAAAATTCTCTAATAAGTATATTCTTCATTGTCCCCCATAATTTAAAAATCTATTTTAGTTTCTTATCACTATAACGAGAGATCAATAAAAAACCAATTAGGATGACATAGCGAATTCTTTTGAACTGGAACTATAGCCACATCCACAGAGTGGCATTTTTGACGTGGAGTTTAAAAACTGAAAGCTTTTGTCACTTTTTACTACACATCTTATGAGACAAGATGGGGTGTTATGCGACGGTTTCCAAACCGAAAATTTTAACACCCCTTTTTTTTACTTTTTCCAACGAATTAGAGTTAGTACGTTATAATGAATCAAAAAAAAATTTTATGTCTAACTTACCTACTTATTTTTTATTTCTCCATAATTTGTACTTGTTATTTCTGTTTTATTATCTCCTTCCTCTTTTTATCTTATTTGGTATTGTGTTCTTTACTATTGCCTGTTCCGTCTTAATTTTTCCCTTTTTCAGTTTTTTCAAATTTATTATTATTATTATTATTATTTATTTTTAGGTACATGTATATTTCCTCCTTAGATTTTAGGTTTCTGTAATTACTTCACCTTCTTTTGGCCTGTGATTTTTGTTAAAATAGTTTTGTGTTTGATTGCCCCTCCTAAAAGAATGTGAAATAATTACAGAAAAATTATTTATTTTTTCTATTAACTATGCGTTCTTGTGTAAACATACATCTTATGTAGATACAAAATATATCATTTAAGTTTCTACGATAGGATTTTTGTCAGCAAAGAAAGTTTAAGCGATTACAGCAAAAGTTATTCTCAACGTTACATATTTCAATAACTTATTTATGTGAGATTATGCTTAAAACAGATTCTACCAAAAGCCCTGGACTTGACGGATTGCCAGCCGTATTTGTTAAACGAGATGCATTTGGACTTGCCAGACCATTTTGGCTCATATGTAACAGATCGTTGTCAGAAGGTTATTTTCCTATCATGTGGAAAACGGCATTCATAAAGCTATTATACAGGGTGAGTTTTTAGTGCGTATTTGCTCTATAGCGCCTTACCTACTTATTAGAAAAAATTGTGTGCTATCTCAAGTTGTTGGTAACCTTTTTGGTATTTTTTAAAAATATCTGTGATAATACAGAGTGTTACATATTTCCTGTACAGAAACTAACTTTCTTATTTGAAATAGAACAACCTATATATTTTTTGAAATTCGGAAAGAGCACAAAAATTTAATTTAAAAACATGTATTGCACCCTATGCTAAACCCTAAGGTATTGGAGTTATTTAACATAACAAGAAAAATTTGCAGTTGGAAAGATCTAGATGGAGCCTTATAACATTTTCCATATGTTATATCAAAATTTAATTTTTGACATACCGTAAGTACATAGAATTGTCTAACTTTTGCAATTAAAACAGATTGGAAAATAATATACTAAGTGTTACATTTTCCAGGTCACATTTAGCTAACTTTAAACTCCGAAAACATTTTTTTTCAAATAGAATACCATGTATTTTTTATGTCCAATTATGTAAAATTAAATTACCTTTCTTCTGGTATAACCACTGCAGGGGTTAAACTTAGCAGCTTTTGAGATATTTGCAATTTTCTTTGAAGGTGACAGATTTATAAGGATTTTGAATAATTAATAAAAAAAATTCGAAAATATTTTATTTTTCTTAATCATTTTTAACAAAAAAAAAAGGCATTATAATGTTTTAGATTGATACTTCATAGAAGATTTTGAATAACACACGAGTAGAATCTAGAAGGCCTTGACAACAAACAAAGCTGTCAGTTTCTCAGTGGTTTTGACAGTCTCGTTTAATTACTTGATTACAACTGTGTTGTTCTTAATGAAACATTAATATGAATTGCTCTACTCAAGAATTAGTTGACATGACTTATTTATTAGGAGAATGTAATAGAAATTGTTTATTGGAGTCCAAATTATATGGAACGCGATATCCTGAGCGAATAAAACGTCAAGTTAAATGCTTTGAAAGACTCAAGGAACGTTTTGAACTTACAGCTAATGCTAATTATAAGAAGAACTCACGGCAAGGAAAAATTAAGGATGAAGCTATGCAATTTGATATAGTTACTGCAGTAGTTGAAAATCCTGAGATTAGTACTAGACAAGTTAGTGCTGTCTTGGATATTTTTCAGACTTCGGTAGTTAAAACATAAAGTTCCATGACTATCATCCTGAATATGAACAAAATATTACTGAACAGGATTATCAAAACCGTATAAATTTTTGTAACTGGGTGCTGACAAAAATACACGAAGAGCGATTATTTTCCAATTATGTGTTATTTACTGATGAGATCACTACTGAAAAATTGATTTTTAATAGATATTTTTATTGTTATTACTATGTATGTTATTAAAGTTATTATTGAAAATGTGGTTCGCGTTCTTTATAGTTTATTTTCAATCAAAAGCAGTTTTTAATTTTTTAGGTATAAGGCTAATTTTAAAAGTTGCTAACTTTAACCCATGCAATGGCTATACCAGAAGAAAGGTAATTTAATTTTACATAATTGGGCATAAAAAATACAGGGTGTTCTATTTGAAAAAAAAATGTTTTAGAAGTTTAAAGTTAGATAAATGTGACCTGGAAAATGTAACACTTAGTATATTATTTTCTAATCTGTTTTAATTGCAAAAGTTAGACAATTCTATGTACTTACGGTATGTCAAAAATTAAGTTTTGATATAACATATGGAAAATGTTATAAGGCTCCATCCAGATATTTTCAACTGAAATTTTTTTCTTGTTATGTTAAATACCTCCGATACCTTAGGGTGCGATACATGTTTTTGAATTAAATTTTTGTGCTCTTACCGAATTTCAAAAAATATATAGGGTGTTCTATTTAATATAAGAAAGTTAGTTGCTGTACAGGAAATATGTAACACTCTGTATTATCACAGGTATTTTTAAAAAATACCAAAAAAGATTACCAACAACTTGAGATAGCACACAATTTTTTCTAATAAGTAGCTAAGGCGCTATAGAGCAAATACGCACTAAAAACTCACCCTGTATAAAGCTTGAATCAGATCTGATATACTTAATTATCGTCCGATATCACTTCTAAGATATTTGAGTCTTTAATAAATACTTGCTCACAAGACGATTTTATGAGCAACCAGTCTATTGCCACTAAACTGGCGCTCTACCACGACTACATCTCTCAATAGATGGACGCTGGATTGAAGTCGACAGCATATACACCGTGTCTGTTTTTCGAGTGTCACTATGGGTATCTCGCTTATCTTAAGAGACATGAAATTGGTTAAATTAAAGCAAAGTTGTGTATTTTCATCCCAAACAATTATCTGTTTTCAGATTTGACCTATCTTTGACAGTTTACGACATATCGCAAGAAAAAAAATTACGATTTTCGTTTTTCAGTTTTTTTAAATTAAGAACCAATTAAACTTGTTTTTTCTAATCAAAACATTCTTCAGGCACCTTTTCATGTAGAATTAGAATATGGCGTCGACTTCTCCATACTCTCCATGATAGCGCACTAACAACTGTCAACTTAATTTTTTCTTATGAGAGCCATTTTTACATATTTAGATTACCTTTATTTTTCTCTTTACAACGATCACACATAATATTTCGTTATTGCATCTTTGAAAAAAATAAAGTTTTTTATTTTGTGTTCAGAGTGCTTTGAAGAAAATATCAACGCGCTTTTGTTTTCAACTAAATTTAAGAGTTCGATCCGTCGTCTGCATTGGCCTTGGTTTATTTGTGTAGAGAAAATGCAATTTTCAAGTAAAATTATAATTCAACAATATTTAACAAAGATGAAAATAGCCAAACAATACTGCCCTGCTAAGCTGAAACGTCCTATCTGACAAAATTACAGTTTTTGTATTGAAGACATATTTGTAATGCTGACATGCATCTACAAGTGTTTTAATACTCAAAAACAACGTAACTACATCCTAAAGCATTTGTTTCGTACACTGAATTTTGTCTTATCTACAAAAAATAATATGATTCCTACGAAGTTTTATCCTATCTGCTTCTACTAAGCGAATTTGTACTATCTCGTGAGAAAAGACTTTCAGGTTTTGTAAAATGTCCAGATATCGAATACGATTACAAAGCAGAAAGCCCTATCTATCAGATAAGACATTTTAGACAAGTAATTCTCTTCTTAGTAATTGCCGTTGGGACAAGCGCTTTCCAAATGACAGCTGCGACATAACCTACAAAATTGTCCTACAACGTCACACTATTGAAGAGAACATGCTCTAAACACTTTTACCTGCCGTCCGATGTCAACATTACTTCAATGTTTAATGACTTTAAAATTCGACACGCAGACTGCACTTGCTGTTGCGAACTTTATCGTCAAGAGGTGAAAAACATGAATATTTCCTTTGCTCAGCTAGGAGGAGAAGAATGTTTCGCGTGTTCTACATTTGAGGTTCACAAAAAAATATTAATCATGCCGACGAAATGGTAGCCATAGAGTGTGATCTATGTGAAAGTTATTATAATCACAAATGAAACATATAAACGTTAGAGAAGAAAATAAAGGAAAGTCTAAAATATACAACGAAATTATAATTTCCGCTGACTTACAAAAAGTGATAATGCCGAAATGTTTAAGGAAATAATTTTTATTCCACGTTTCGCATTTAATGAAAGTTTTTGCTCCGGTTGGAAAAGCAAAAACCAAAAAACCTTTAGCAGTTCTATGGCATGAAGGAGTGTCCAAACGTAACAAAGAGGATATTATTTCTGTTTTTCATGCATTTTTTCTCAAAAATAGGGATGTTGAATATATAACTATTTGGTTAGATAATTGCTCAGCTCAAAATGAAAAATGGGCCCTATATTCTTTTTATTCACATAATAAATTGCAGTGAAATAAATCTTAAACAACTCACAATAAAATACTTTGAGCTTGGTCACTCCTTTATGTCAGCCGGTCATTTTCATCAAAAAATGTAAATGGCCATGAAAAAAATCAAGAATATTTTTGATTCTAAAGATTTTTTATCCTGTGTTGCATCGTATAATGGTGGTAAAACTGAGACAATTAGTATGGACATCAGGCAATTCTATGATTGGAATGATCTCAGTTCCAAGTTGAAATTAAAAAAAGGTGACTTTTATTTCAAAGATTTGGTGTTGCCGATTTTTTTAAGAAATAGCTTTGATTTTAAATACAAAACCACGTTTGAACAAGAAGACTACAAAACTCTCGATATCTTGAACAAAAAAAACCATTAGAAATGGGTTTCGAAAGCCTTCTGAAAGGAAACATGACAGAGGAAAAGACGAACCTTGTAAACAGACATTAATATCAACTTTAAAACCAATCATCTCAGAATCTCGTTTACAATTTTGGAAAGACCTAAACGTGAATTGTGAGGCATCTGAAGATGAACCAAATTACTAGACTGAATTCTAATAATCAGTGTTGAGTTTTATACTTTTATTACGACTGTAAGTAGAATGTACTTTTTGTTCTTCTGTTGGTGTTTTTTTCTCGATTTCCATTGTACTTTGCTTCGAAAATAAATAAAGACTTTACTAACAATTATTGCATACTATCAAAAGTCAAGGTTCCAGATAACTACAACATTTCATAAGAATATTTATTGACTTGTATTGTTAAAAAGTAACGTGTGACAGAATGTCATTCTTTTTGCACAATAATTACACAGAGGCGGCGCCCCATCCTGCTGAACCAGATTGTGTTCAAACGATTAAGAGGTAAGTTATTCTCGAGAAAATCCGTTAAACATGTTCTCAAACAATTGAGGTACCGATCTGCACTAAATTTTTTTTCATAGATGTACGGACCTATTATAATAATCCGATCCACACATTCAGTCCAAAACGAATTTGTGGTCGTCATTCTTGGAATCGATGGGGGTTTTCAATCGACCAGTAATGTTCGTTGTGACGATTGAACATTCCTGCATTTGTGAATTTACACTCATCGGACCATATCACGTCGCTTAGGATAACTTGAATTTTCCTGAATTTGATTATTCACGAACGTGCAGAAGGCTAGCCGCCGTTCATGATCTCTCAGTTGCAGAGTTTGAAAAACACGAACTTTCCAAAGGCGACATTTTTGTTTTTTAACATTCTCCAAACAATTTGATGCAATGGCCAATCCAGCTGGGCTGCAACTTCTTTTGTGGAAGCAGAGGGATTGTCTTGCACTTAATTTACAATTATTATGAATATTTTTATATCGAAATCATGACAAATGTTTACCGCTTGCAAAATTTGTTGCTGATGTTCATTGGGCCTATCGCCATATTATCGTCTAGGTTTTTTAAATGAACCATATTGGCCCAAATTTCTGTGCAGTAATGAAAAATATCTCAAAGTAGGTTGTTGCCGCTCTGGATAACGCTGCAAATATGCTTCTACACTTAAGCGGTTATTTAAATACGATGTGTAATAAATTTGTAGCATATCTCTTTGTTCTGCACATGAAAAGGGCATTTTCACGTTATAACTATCATAAACGTAAAGACAAAATTGATACAAGGTTCAAACTGTCAAAGTTCTGTTGAAAACAAGAGCGTTGATATTTTCTTGGAAGCACTCTGCACACAAAAGGAAAAGCTTTATTTTTTCAAACATGTAATAATGAAGTGTCATGTGTGTTAAATTGTTGTAAAGAGAAAAAGTAACATAATCTAAAAATGGAAAAATTCAAAATGGCACCCATAAGAAAAAATGAAGTTGACAGTTGTTAGTCCGCCATCTTGAAGATTATTGAAAAGTTAACGCAATATTCTAATTCTACATGAAAAAGTTCCTGAAAAATGTCTGGGTTAGAAAAGATAAACTTAATTTATTTTTGATTTAAAACAGAAAAACGAAAATCGTAATTTTTTGTTTTTTTGCGATATATCGTAAACTGTCAAAGCTAAGGTAAATCTGAAAACAGATTATTGTTTGGCATGAAAATGCACAACTTTGTGGCACTCGAAAAACGGACACGGTGTATACCGACTTCACTAAGGTTTTCAGTCGAGTCGACCTCGTTTTATTACTAAAGAAGCTCCAAAGTTTTGGGTTTCGTGGAACTCTGTTGCACTGGTTCAAACCTTATTTATACAATCGTACCCAGCATGTAAAAATTGGTAGTTACTTCTGGTGTGCTACAGGGATAGCACCTAAGGTCGATGTTGTTCGTGAACGATATAAGTGAATGTTTATATAAGTCCATGTTTTTAACGTACGCAGACGATCTTAAAGTCTTCAAATTCATTCGCAACATCAATGAGCACAACTTGCATTAATGAGATTTAAACCGACTTTACGCGGGGTGTGTTGACAACAGACTCTCATTAAAACTCAGTACAATTTGTTAATTTCACCCGTTGCCATCGTACATCAAGAACAATACAGGGTTATTGATGGTCGATGGTAGGTTAGACGTTTATAGAAAACGGGGCATAGGAGTAATCTGAAAATTTGGTTATTGCCATAAATAGACACTATCTATCTTTCTAAAATATTTTCATTTTGGCGGTGTTGCCGCTTCTTCCCTAAAGTAGTAACAACTTGTTAATTTTAATGAAACACCCTATATATTATTCAATTTTTAGAATCACAATTTCTTATTGATAAATTTTTTGTAAATAGTTTCCTATACTTATCTACACCGATTTTCGAGATAATAATTATTTTAGGTCATTTTTTTCAAAATATGATCCCACCAAAATTTAAATTTAGCTGCTATTTGAATCCATATAAAGCTGAAATTTTAGATGCAGTTTGCAAAAGCCTTGTATTTAACAGCTATCTAAATAAATTTATTTTATCTTTAAAATTAATGATTTTGACGTGACATACAAAAAGGTCAAAACTTAATTTTTTAAATGGAATACGTACAAGAGCTTTAGGCAAAAAGCTTTGCACTCACTAAAAAGTATATAAAAATAGAAACCAAATTAGATAAAAAGGAGGGTAGGTATATCTATATCATTCTATTTCTAAACAAAATTTAATTGGGTAATTTTTAGGCATCAAATGGTACAGTCTTTTTATGGTGACGACCTGACATTGCAATTCGGAAAGTTGAAAACACTATCATTACGTGAGTTACAGGAATGTCAAGAGAAATATTTACAATTTGAACATACTTGGACAACCAATGAAACAGGTTTCAGGTCAAGGCTAAAGTTGAGGAAGTCCTTTTTAAGAGCAAAAATCGTAAAGAAAAGTGGAAGAGTGGAATGCCCTGAGATCTCGTATAGTAATGGTCGCGAAATTCGCCTATGTTAACTTGACTATCTATTTTGATTGGCTCGAAAACCATTTCTGCTCCAGGAAACCAGCTGAAACTTGTTAATAGTCGATGGTGATAGTCCCACACTACGAATTTTGAAATGTTGGAATCTGCTAAAGACAATATAGTATCATTCTCTTTTTTATACCTCGGCATACAACTCACTCTCTTTAACTACTCGACCGCCTTTTTTACGCCGTTAAAGAGGTATTACTATGAATCATGCAGAAATTTTCCAAGCAGCACTCTCAGCAAGAAAATAAACAGAATGCAGTTCGGAAAATTATGGGACGAAGCATGGAAACGAGCTGCAACAGCACAAAACAATTTCAGCATTTAAATCAACGCTGACTGTGTTGTTTATTATAGGAGTTATACCAGATTATGCGTTTTTGGTAGGAAAAACAATCCGTTAAGAAATGTCTGCTGAAGCTGTTCAACAAAGAAAGGACAATTCACAAATCATTTTAAAATTGAAGTTTTTAATCTAAAGCTTCCTTCTCCAACATAAGTGGAAACGGTTTTTTCCCAGACAAGATATATAAAACTACAACCAGGGCCATCTAGAACTCTGTGTAATATCTCTGCACTATCAAGAAAAAATGCCATTTCTTAAGTAAAAAATCCGACGCTCTATAATTTCTGTCCATGTGTCGATAGATGGCTACACAAGCGTTTCCTTTAGTTCGACGTTCAAGGTAATAACACATTCATTTTGTGTTAGTAGTGGTGGCAACTTTTAGTGCCCATTAAGGTATTCATCTCTAATTATTCTCAGCATCGGGAATAATCCACTCTTCTTTTTAGTTTATCTTGCATTGGAAACATTTGTTTTGTAGGAATGTCGCTAATTTTTCTAATATTTCGACCGAGCTTAATACGTAGTCACCGTTATACACTAGGTATTTTAAATAGTAGATTTACTTCGTTGCGTTACGTTGAAAGTCAAAAATTGTTTTAAACAATTGGGCCCTATGTGCATGCAAGGACATTCTTCTTTCAACTGTGATAATTGTACTGTTATCTTTTGTGTTTTTTGTACAAAAAATCACGTGTCTAAATATAATTTAGTTTTAATTATTAGATTTCATTTGCTTGTCTGATTCTTGTTTGTCTACGTACAGTCATTGACGAATGTTACTCGTCATTTCTCTTAAAGAAAAACAAGTGGCGCTCATTTAAGAACTAATAAGAACGATTAATTTAGTTTTGTATTCCAATAATTTTTCTCAACTGCGACGCCTCCGATGTAGGTAGTTAGCCGTGCTGGATACGAAATTGATGACGGTTTGTTTGTATTTTATTTCTATTATTTTTCTGATCGAACATATCAATAATTAAAATAAACAATTACTGTAACACATTGAAGAAATTACACCTGGAAAGACATTGGATGAAATCATTCCTTCCGTACGCTCATCTAGCAGCAAAAGAGCTAGAAGACAAGTAGAAGACATTGAATTGAAAAAAAAGAACATTGAAAACGTCTAAAAAGACAAATTCTACTAGAGTACAACCCAGAAAAATTTCTTGTTCAGACATCTGGATCGTCAGGTTCTTCTGAGATCTTCTAGAATGATTCGTTATCAAAAGAAGCAGTCTCAGTGATTATGAGAACAAAAGCGTAGGTTGTAAGGAAAACTACCGCGTAACCAAGAGGTAGAATGATTGGCTGCAGTGTGTCTCGTATGCCACCGTCGGTTGTACGATAGTTACACTTCATTCAAAAATGTATGCCAAGAATGCGGTAGCAATACAATACTAAAGAACAATATCGAGGATAGACGGACCATTCTTTGCAAATCCTTTCTGTTTTTTTATGTATTTTTTGAACTTTTCTTGCATATTTTGTTTGAACCCAAGGAAAGAAAATAATTTTCTTTATAATTAAGACTTTAAGGCATATTTGTAATAATGAGCATGGTCTCGTATATGGAGCATATGAAACATATCATATTGCTCACTTAGTGGAAAACTTGTTGTTTTATAATTAATAACTCAAAATTGATAGCTCAGCGTTTTATTTAGTTTGAAGACTTAGATATAATGCATTTGTTCTCATGAATACAGCATTTTATTACCTGAAACATAGGTTGCATGCACATAATTAAAAGAAAAAAAATTTTTTTGATCGTAAATTTCAATTCATTTGAAAAAATTGAGTTACACAATATCGGGAACCATGAAAGTAATTTTTTTAAATTATTGTGAGTTTTTTTTAAATAAACAAACAAGATTTTTCATAACTCTCACGAAATATGGAAAGTTTTTCCGAATATCTTCAGTAGGTACTGCTAGTAGTTTTCGACTGAATCCGTATAAGAAACTATACAGAATTACCCACACCACATTAATGAAATTTTTTCAATTTACATGGAAAAGGTTGAAATTCAGAAAGAAGTAACTACATTTTAGCTCTTTTTCTCTAAAATGGACTGAGATAGCAATTTTTATTTTTAGCAGCTATTCTTTTTCTGAAAATCGTAAAATGTTTGGAAAACCATTTTGTTGATGTTAGTGTTAATTTAGAAACAACTGAACTTATGGTTTTAATCACGTTTTTAGATACAATTCTTAGCGTATCATAAAGTATCACATTTATAAATATGTAATAGGTAGTTTTAATTACCTTATTCTTTAATTAAATTTTACTTTAACTTATTAAAAACGGCATATTCATGTAAAGGAATTTTACTAATTATTTTGGTAAGCAGCATCTCACATACTTATAATCCGTCGCGTTTCCGTCGAATTATTTCTAAAGACATCAAATTTAATTAACAATAAAGAAATATGTTTTTATTTATTTTTCTCCTTTCAAACTTCGGATAAAGGAGACAAAGTAATCTTGCAAAAGCTTCTATATTCTAACAAATCCGATGATGTTGTACACTCATTGTAAATCGTTTAGACTTTCCAATTAATATTTTATTTTAACCTACTTTTTTAAAGAATTTCTTAATAAATTGAAAACAATACTACCTCGAAAGTTCCTAAATGTATTGCTATTTTGCATCTGCCATATTACTGTACCTTAAAAACTCTTTACTTTTTACTCCGTCTGTACTTGATGTCCGACGTTCAGTGACGAACTAAATATCCTGCTGTGGTCTTTGGTTCTAATCGTCATCCAGGACAAAGCTTTTCACGGCCAGACAGGTTGCAGGAAAGATCAAGTTTACGTGAGTTAAAATGTCTGATGTTGTTGTCATCTTTCATAAATTTAATCATCGAATGTAAACGGAAATTACATTTCCTGGCTCTTTGCTTGCTTTTCAAATTGGTTTAAACCAAGAATAAGGGGTTTTATCTTCCGGGATAATTTCATTTTTATGATCGTATTAAAACATTTTTGTTAGCACGTATTCGTTTTTAGAAAGTTATTCACATCATGCAGGAATGTATAAATTACATACTTTATCCTTTTTTTGTTTACTAAAGACATTGATTAGGTAGGTACCTGTGTCATTTAATTAATTAGTTTGCTCATAAATCACAGCTTATTGTAAATGTTCATAATAAAAATCAACCCCAAAGGAAAATATTATACAGGGTGTCTAGTAACTCTACGGACAAACTTCGCATAGTGATTGTAGACCCAAAAATAAGAGGAAAAGTTTATATAAACCTAGGTCCGGAAACGCTTTGTTTAGGACCTACAGGGCGTTAAAAAAATTTATTTTCCTCGGTTTTTTTGCGATATTTTTGAATATGGTTCTGAAATTTGGGACACGGGGGTTTTGTGGTCGAGAAACTTAACTTATTTCATTGAACTTGAACTTAACTTATTTCATTGATTTTGATGCAGCTTGCGGAGGGCGCCATCTACAGTGGTATGCTAAAAGTAAATTGGCTATAACTTTTTACCACTCGGTATATTAACGTTCCATTTCAATTAGTTTGTTCTCTTTTCGGGTCAGTCATTACTAAAAGCAACCATTTTAAAAATGAAACAGTAAACAGGTTCTAAATTTGTTACGGTTCGAAATCTTCAATTGCGCGTTGCAACACGAGATAAATTTACCGCACTTTGAACCGAATTTTCCGATTGGTGAATTGTAATAATGGGGGATTTCTACTAAAAGCGGCGGGCCGACATCTTAAAAAACGTTTTTTGTTCCTGGGCGGATAGCCGTGCTGTACGAAACTAAAAATTAAACATAAAACTGCTATGTGGCTTCGATAATTTCACAATAATTGAGTGTGGAAATAGATACCTACTATTTACGTCATAAGTGGGTTTCTTTGCTATTACTTTGGTGGATTTAGCGGTTTTATTAATTGCTAATTACGACTTATGATTTAGCACGTGCTTGGACCTCAACTTTTTCCCTCTATTGTATGTCTGGATAATTCCTGGGGACGCTGGAACGAGCAATCACCCTTTCGTTTGTGACACAAAACTGGCCTGCGTTTATATTGTCGCCGATCTCGGGGTTGTTCACAACGACAACTTCGACTCCTAGAATTGGGTCTTCTATTATTTCCCAGCAAACTCCCTTTGATCTTCAAGTAGCTGTGTCGTTAGCAAAGACTGTCGTTATCAGCTTTATGTACAACCATAACCAGATAAGTTATCGTTTTAAGGAACCAATTCATATTTGGCATGCGTTCGAAACCAAAGTACACGCGACATCAAGCGGTCATACCTTTAGTATTTTAAGACAATTTGTGATTCGGGGTAGCCTCTATACTCTCACGATAGTGTTGTCGGCACAAACTCCTTCAGAGTTTTGAGGGGTACGCGAATCAAAAGGCCTTTTGGATTGGCGGAAGCTACATCCCATATTTGAAACGTGTATTAGTAGTTTTAAGACACCGCGTGTACGTTACGAGTGTTCGTCAAGTTTCTTATTCACCAATCTTAAATTGTTACGCTATCCATAAAGTTTTTAATAAACGAGAAACTTAACTGAACTAATTCAGATTTGATCGCGTACTACGAGTATTTAGTTATTGCTACACACGCAAGTTCTAAACGACAGACCTTGTCGTCTTTTGTCTCTCTTTTAAATTTGCATTTGTTGTAGCGTGTTAGATTTTAAGTAAAACCAGTTGAATTCCTGCTGATTGGTTTTATTTCTCTCCCTTACCCAGCAGGTGACGCCACGTTATTCAGCAGTTATTTCTTTTAGCTCTCCTAAGGACCTTCCCCACCTCACCCACTGAAGCCGGACACTGCTGTACTAACGTCTATAAATTCGGGATCCTCCAAGTATTTAGTACACTGCTTCGTGCCTAATATTTTTGTGTTTCTTCTTTTTTAGGTTGCATCGCTACAACCGTCACCTTAAATACGATCTATTTGTTTATTTGTGAACTGCAACCGTTACAAATTACTATAAAACTAGACAAAGCCAGCATGCGTTAAGTCACAAAAATAAATTAGCTTCTAAAGAGCAGACAGTCATGAACAATAATTAGCACTTACATTAACATTCATCAGTTGAGTAATCAATATGAATGCAGAGTATGTACTCCATGTGAATTCGTACAAATGAGTCGAGAGTATTCGGGTGTGCGCTCGCAACGAATCGAGAGTAGGTGAGGACGCACAAACGACATAACATATTAATATAGAAGATATGGATGTAGTCCGAATAGAAATTATTTATTAAAAAAATATTTAGAAACGGATTTATTGGCTCGACCGCTTTAACGTAATACAACAAAGTTTATTTAGGTGAAATTGACTGTTTGGTTCGCATAACGCTCGCAGTTACGCGTGTGTGAGTCATCAAGTTCGTGCATACGAAGATTTTTTGGGTGAAATTGAATCCTCTACAGTTAAACCATTCGAAAATTTGCAAATTTACGAATATTTTGATTTTTATTCGTGTTTTTACGTAATATGGTTCCGGAGTTATAAAATTACAGTATTCGTATAACAATGTAAAATTCCTTTTAAAAAAATTTTTTAAATGATAAATTTTTTTAAACATTATGTGATAGGGTAATAAAAGGAACGTTTTTTTAAAGAAATTTTTTTTTATCTGTTATAATTTAGAAATTATGGCCGTTTTAGTTTTCGAATGAAATTTTGTCGGAAACGTTTTTCGCTTATAACTTTTGAAAACACGCGAGGTCTAACAAAACTGAAACGGCCAAAAAATTTTATTTCCTGATCCGCGTATGATGCTTTTTGGATTTTGAAAATCGGTCCGTAAATAAGCGAGTTGTGGTCAACTTACGGCTCAATTTGTTTGAAATTTTTTTGACTATTTTAAACATTTTTTTAACCTCGAAGATGCCCTCGTACAAAAAAAATCTAAATCGAAAAATAAAGACACATCTTTCGTAAACTCGAAACTTTTTTCGAAACGAAAATATCTTAAGCCGTTCTAATGTGAGACGAATTTGAAAAAAGGTTGATTTTCGTATAGATTTGAAAATGAATCGAGAGTAGGTGTGCGTTCACACTAACGACATAACATATTAATATAAGATGATTATGTTAATTTGAAATTTTGGATTTGGAAGTGTCATACATATATTTGTGTATCTAAGCAACAATTTATCATTTTCTTTTAGTCAAAGTCTGCTAAAATGGCAAGAGTTTCAATTGCTGGTTAAATAAATTAAACTGTTTATCAACCAATATTTTGAAAACGGTTGATCTGAGGGGCATCGACCAAGTAAACCTTTTTGCTCAGAACTGAAAAGGGAACAAACTAATTGAAATGGAACGTCAATATACCGGTAGTAAAAAAGTTATAGCCAATTCACTTTTATCATACCACTGTAGATGGTGCCCTCTGCAAGCTGCATCAAAATCAATGAAATATTTAAGTTTCTCGACCACAAAAACCCCCGTGTTTCAAATTTTAGGACCATATTCAAATTTGTTCGCAAAATATCGCCAAAAAATCGAAGAAAATAAAATTTTTTTAACACCCTGTAGATCGTAAACGAAGCGTTTCCGGACCTGGGTTTATATGAACTTTTTTTCTTATTTTTGGGTCTAGAATCACTACGCGAAATTTGTCCGTAGAGTTACTGGACACCCCGTATAAATGCTGATGTACAGGTTGCACGTTATAAATTTCCGCTAAATTGAAATTCAAGCAGTGACGGAACTGTTTAAACTTGAAATAAAATGACTTTAGTAAAATATAACGATAACATTTTTATTAATGTAATTAATTAGCTTATTAAAAATTCAGTAAAGAAAACGGTGTCACAAATTAATAGATGACAAATTAATTTTGGTGCCGAAGGTAACTTTTACTTTGAAAATGGAAATTTCTAATGTAGTAAACAATACCCCCCCCCCCGCATGTACACCACTGAATTTGACACTTAGAATATCAAATATTTGGAAACATTCGAAGACGGTTGTGCCTTCAGTATAGGGCGGATCTGATGAATGAATTCTGATTCTGATTTGAAGGGATTTTATTTACTATTAAAACAAACCGTGAACATCAAAAACTAATCTTTGTTCTTTGATACCTTCTTTTTATAACATTAAATAATTTATCTTTAAAAATTGAACTGTATGAAGCATTAGCTTTTATCTCGTGGAATCACATATATATCTAATTCAAGATAGCGAAAGAATAATTCAGGAAACTGCTATTCAACAAGTTCGAGGGTTACTGCCAAAGACATTTTATCCTCTTCCCTTAGGAGTCTGTTATTAGATTCGCTATGAAGAATATCTTTTGAACGTACTGGGAATTAGGTTAGGGGACCTTCCGATTCGCTGCTTTACCTCAGTGAAGGGATTATCGAATAAAATTCTATAAGTATAAATAGATATATAATATTTGCTTTGTATTTAATTTTTTAATCAAATTTTACTGAAACATTTTTATGCGGAACATTTTGAAAATGCGCGTTAAATTTAAAATATATTCAGATTTAAAAAAAAAATAAGTAGTGCCATCCCCAGATGTACGAACCAAAGATGCAACTTGTCAATAAACTGTTAAAATTGGTTCTTATTCTTAGCTATTACGATGCTATTGTAGCGGCGAACTTGGAAAATTGGATGTGAATTGAATTTTCGATATTATAGGTGCGAACATTGAAAAGCTTTTCGCGAAAGATTTTATAAAATAAGAAATTGAATTTGGAAGACGATTTTACACAAGCATTTCTATTTAATTTTACTTAAATAGCATCGTCGGACGATTTTACGAATTTATCTATATTTAATATATTACATAAACGCTTATAATTACTGCAATAATTGTGAATAGGTAAATAAAAGGTCAGCAAGACTGATGATAGAGAATTTATTATCAATATTTGGGAAAAAAAATGCTAACAAAAGTTTAAAGATTTTACAAAATGGATGCTAATAATTTTTGACCACCTTCAGCTTACTAGCAAGCTTGCAAAATTTAAATTCAAATTATTTACCTGTTATATAACTGAAATCGAAAGTAACAAATCAAAAAAAAATATCGCTTTACAAATCAAATAAACTCAAAGTTACAACTGAGCATTATCAGTACTCTAGGCTCGAAGTACTCCAAGGTAAAAAAAAATCGTGTTGTTCCAAACCTTGTCCGTTAAGATACTCTCGTACCACAACAAAAACAACAAGGTTCTTATGGTAGGTAAGGGTTTAGGTTTTGCTGGGAAGACTAAAAGAGCAGTGAAGCGCAACTAACATTAATGCTTACCGCCATCATTAGTTTCGCTAGCCAACAAGTGCAGGGCTCTAACAACTAACATATTGTCAGTAAGTACGGGGTCTTGTTTCAACTTTCTTGGTCAAACTCTTCGCTTGCTGATTTTTTACTCCCGACGTTATTAAGTTAACGGAGAGCTGAGGAGTATTCTTTTCAATGTTTTTCGATAGAACCACTAATGACGGAAACAGATCAGACACAGCTATAAAATGCATTGATGCTCTTTAGAAATATGAGCTGTGAAAAAATTGAACAGAGAGATACCTCAGTCCCGGCAAGAGAGAAGGTTATTTAACAAGCTTTTCTCAAGGAATACCAACTTACTCAAAATATTGATCTTGAAGCATCAACGGCAACACCTAGTCTATGCACAAGTAGTTGATCTATGTGGTGAGATCAAAAATCTGAAACATTCCTAAGCTGCCCATGGGAAGGAATTTCTGAAAGACTAAAACTAGACTTCTACAACAATAATAGGAGAAAAAAGATCCGAAGAGACAATTTATAGCAGACCGATTACAAAGATGTAATTGCGTCAAAGAAGACAAAGAAAATGGAGTACTAGTCCATGGTCCAGTCCTATAGCCATGGTGAAAATGAAAGATAATACCTACAGGTTCTGTGGAGACTACAGAAAGTTAAACCAAGTGACAGAACATAATGCCTATAATCTGCCTTACATCACTTCTATTTTTGACCGTTTGCGTGACGCTAGTTTTCTTTCCAGTTTGAATGCTGGTTCTGCCTACTGGCAGATTCCTCTTTTAGCTGAACCTAAACCTCTTTACAGTACCTCATCGCGGGTTATTCCAATTTACTTGCATGGCCTTTTGTCTTCATAACTCTCCTGTTACGTTTTAACCCTATTGCTTCGTGTACCTAGACGGCATTATCATTGCGACACCGTCGATTGAAGAACACATTCATGCTTCATTCCAAGCAATAGGCTTCACAAAACAAGAGAAGACCTTATACATTACAGAAATGTTGAAGCAATACAGGAATTAAATTCACAAACAAAATTCTTAGAAGAAACAATAGCGCAAACATAAAAGGGAATCTGCAATTATGTCGACAGATGTATAAGCAGTCGGATAAGTTGCAGACCACTTTTCAGACGTGCTACGTTAGCACGAGCGACACTAGGTGTCGCAAGTTTTATTAGTCATAAAAATAAACAAAAAAATAAAAATTAAAGTATGAAAAAAGATGTAGCAAAGAACGACTAGAAAACAAAAGAACTTACCAACAGAGAACATAAGGTAAAAGGCAAACATAATACTGAAAAAATGGCAAAATCATCGCAACCCTTAAGACTTATTAACGACAGAGAAGAAATTTAAAACATCGCCGTCGCAGAAAGAATAGTAAAAGTCATAGGTACAAAAACAAAACAAGTAAAGAAAATTAAAGACTGCGGCACAAAATAGCAAACGATAAATACGTGACACTGGCTATTAGCCTATTGAGAATAGTTTCTGAAAAAAATTACAAAGAAGGAGAATTCAAACTCGAGAAAATAAAAGTAGGAGCAGGAAAGAGAGCGATAAGATTTGAGGAAATAATTGGAGAATAGGAAAGATAGTGAAATTTTGTATGAATGTTGGGAATAGATAGAATTAGAAAAAAATAAATCACGGAGAAAAAGAAAGAGAGCATATTATAGACGTAGAGTTTATGCGATATAAGAAGTAAGATGGTTGAGTATAAAAGAACGAAGACTAGAAGAAGAAATAACAAAGAGGGACAAAGATAATCAGGTACAAGAAAGAAAAATAAGGATCAGAGGAGGCAGATACAACAAAAGATACGTGGACATAATAGTGGAAAGGATTCCAAGGTACTTAACAAGGGGAGGCTAACAATGCAAGAAAAAGGATTATAAGTAGGTTTACACTATAATAATAATCAGATACAAGAAAGAAGAATAAGGATCAGAGAAGGAAGGTTCAACATGGGATACGTGGACATAATAGTGGAAAGAATTCCAAGGTACTTGACGGGGGGTGTCTAACAATGCAAGAAAAGGATTATAGCTAGGTTTACACTAGGCAATAAAGAAACAAAAATAAATATTGGGTAAAAGACGAAGAAAGATTATGTAAAATGTGGGAAAATAATTGTTAAAACATTAAACATCTAAGAGAAGATTGTATGGAATTAATAGAGGAGGGAATGAGAAGAGAAAGGTTCTTAGGAGAGAAAGAAGATGGTATAAAGTGAATGGAAGAAGATGGTTAGAATAAAGGAAAAGAAAAATAATGACAGTAGTAATAAGAGTGTGAGTTTCATTTATTTAAGTTTCTTTTTATTGTGTGGTCGAATTCATTTGTGAATTTTAAAGAACAAATGAAAAAATTTAGATTTTTTTGATAACCGCTTTAGAAAAATTAAACCTCTTAACGAAGAACAGCACAACAAAGTAATAAGAAACACTTACTGATGGCGACTTTTGATGTTAAAAGTGCTTTTGACCCCATATCTTAGATAGAGATAATAAAAGGGTTACAAAGATCAAGAATCAGCGAATGTCTGCTAAATATATTAAAAATACCTAAGCCAAAGATATATTAATTTTATTAATAATGACAAAATAAAAATAACAACAACGGGGTACTGCAAGGATCTAATATTGTAATTTAATAATTTACTGGTGCTTTAATTTGTTAATGTGTAACGTGAATTAGAGTTAAATAAATAAATACTAAATAAATAAAATAAATTTTAACAAACACTAAATAGAAATCACAGAAAAACTTAAAATATATGGCAGTGCATTTTACAGATATAATCTAAAAACGCACTTTAATAAATTTGTCGTAAAAGTAAACAGCACTATAAAGTAGCTTCTTACTTCAAAGAATGCAAAAAAGCTGTTGATGTCATCGGTGTTGCTATACGCCAAACCAATTAGGATCTGCCCAATCTTTCAAGATATCTTTCCTCACAGAACATCTCGAACTCTCTCCAAACAAATTCTCTGGATTTTTGTGTTTTATGGGGTTAATTTTTCTATTTTTTATCAAGAACACCAAGTGAAGCTTTACCAAAGTGCAACATTTTGAAAAACATAATTTGATTATATCGATTTTTCCTTAGCAACGTCATGCGATTTAATTTTGGAAAACAATATAAATTGAAAAAATTCGGAATTTTTTTCGAAGGGATAAATAGGTGGAGCGTTTATGTTTCTTATTGAATACCACACTATCATGAATTTAAGCTTTTATTGCATTGTAAGTGAAACTTGCTCTTGTCTGACAGCAGAATTTGAGTGTGACAAACTATATTGGTTTAAAATTTTCTTACCGAATCCCTTGAGCATGAATTAAAATTGGAAATTTTTTCATGATCGCAAATTTAAAAAATTCAAAACATTAGGGAAACAACTCATGCTCTTGGACTCTCAAAAAATATGTTTGCCTCATTTTCAGTTGAAGATTACGGAAATTTTAATGTCTGTAACTTTTGTTTGAAATATTTTTTCTAAATCACTTTTTCACTTTTTTAATTAAAAGTTTATAATTTGCTACGCACTTTTTATATAGGGCATTAGTGCGTGCACGGGCGATATCTTGCAAAATATTGAGTTTAGAAAAAACTTTCTTAATCAAAGTTGTGCAGATCATTGAGCTGTTTTGTAGTAATCCATTATTTAAGTTGAACTCCCTAAACTCATGGATAACTTGTTTTTTTAAATGGCACCACGTAATTCTTATGTTGAATGAAAAATTTCATAAGCTTCCTAATGATAAGGTTGTAGGTAGGTATCTAACTCTTAAATAGTTTTGTGTAAAAATTATATACATACAATCTTATCATTAGAAAGTTTATGAAATTCTACGTTCAACGGACCATAAAAATTAGGTGGTGCCATTTCAAAAAAACAACTTATTCATAAATTTAGGGACTTCAATTTAAATAATCGATTACTCAAAACTTAGTAAAGTTGGAAAGGTGAACAACTAGATTTAGTTAGCACATGTAATGCACATTAAAGGTGCAAAATCGCAGTTAGATAAATTCTAGGATAACTGAGTTATTGAATTATTTTGAAACGTCAATTTTTCAGGAAAAACTAAAATAACTCAAAAACCGTCAATTTTAGACATATGTGTAATACAAAAGTCACGTTAAATTACCCCAAAAAAAACAAAAAAAAAAAAACATGGGTAGTTCTATTTAAAAAACATACCTTTGGTATGTCGTACTTTTATGATACACCCTGTATAAACGAAAATAATTTTAAAATGTGGAGCTCATTGGTATGCACAACTTTCATTAAAAAGTTTTTGGTAAACCCAATACTTTCCGAGATATCGCTCGTTCACGCACTAATGGCTCACACTGTACCTATAGTTTATTTGGTTTATTAATTCTGATTGATCGATGAATCAAGCGCCGACTTGTGTATTGCTATCCTTTTTTATATATTAAATACAACGTATTAGCTTAGTTAACGTATTATTTCAAGAGAATCGTTTTGTGTGTCTCTATTAACTCAAGTAACTAACAAGGATAACATTAACAACAAATTTCGTTTCCTTGTACGAACAGTTTTGACACCAACTTAACATAAATGTCGAATGACGCCGTGTCATTCTTATTTGTAAATAAAAGACCAAAATAAACGTACGTAACCTCAATCAACAAGCAGTAACAAATAAGTAAATAACGAATGGTTGGTATCAGTGCCTACATTTATACAAACTAGGGTCATTTCGTGATTTAATGCCTACATGACAATTGACTTGACTGTTTAATTTACTTTTATCATCGCATACTTTTAATACTATTTTATACAATTGTTAGTTTTGGAACGGTGTTTAGTTCTGCGCAAAACGCATCTAGATGTACGAGTGTTGAAATAAAAAACTGGGCTGGGTAGTAATTTAAGAAAACATTCGCAGCTGTCAATTTTTAGTTATATTTGTCACGTTTTAATGCAGAGTTCCACGCCATCATGCGTAATTTTGCTGTAAAAATAATTAAATCAATTCAATTCCACGGCCTGCCCAGTCCAGTTTTTAATACTTTTATTTTTGTTTATTTATAACTATTAAATGGTTCCTATATACAGGGTGTTCTGATATTTCGTGTACATAGAGCCACTGTAGATTTCTGGGACTAAAATATGCCGATTTAACCCAAATAATCTTAGTCCAAAAGTTGATAGTTTCCGCAATATACAGCGTCAAAGTTATTATTTTTAATAGTTTTCTTGGACAA
This sequence comes from Abscondita cerata, assembly GCA_030710515.1. Taxonomy (NCBI): domain Eukaryota; kingdom Metazoa; phylum Arthropoda; class Insecta; order Coleoptera; family Lampyridae; genus Abscondita; species Abscondita cerata. The sequence goes on from JALBCR010004258.1 coordinate 915,120, forward strand.
TTTCGTGCAAATAGCTGTACTATTTGTACGAAATTTGGGTACTCGGTGGTTTTTAGGATGAGAATCCGAAATCTGTTTTCATTTTTGTGTTACATTGCAGGAGGCGCCACTTACAGCACTTTTTTTACATTTAAAATGTTCTAATTTTTTTTTGCCTTCCTGTATGAAATTTTTATTCGAAAATATTTATACTCCATATTCTTCTGCCCTAAAAAGGACTTAATAAATGTCGCTCCGAGCAAAAGTTTCTGAGATAATTGGATTTTTGCTTTGTATTTGTTTACATAGTTCATAAAAATTTGCTAATGAATATAATATTTAAGCAATAAGTTGTTGCGAGATCTAGGTCATTCGTGCTCGTTCAAAAAGTAATCTGTAGGTACTAGGTAACTTTGTCGACAGATATAAATTAGCAGTTACATAAGTCAATTCTTTGATTGTTATCGCCTACTAAGCTTTGACATAAAAACAAACTCGGCAGTTGTTTTTTTCCTTTTGGGACCCTTTAGGATTGAGAATACTAGAGTGTAAGTTTTCTATTGTATTTTCAGTATCAGCTACACTTTGTATATGTTATTTGCACCTACTATTGGTTTCAATAAGCACATAAAGTTAAAAGCAAAAACTGCACACAAAACTGCAACCTACCAAGGTAGGTAGTCCCAAAAGCAACCGCCCTGACCAAGAAAAAAAAAATTTTTGCCAGAAAATGTTATTTACTTCTCAATATAGTGTTCTTTTAGTTCAATCCACTTTTTCTAGTGATGTGCAATAGCTTCGACGTCCTGTTAATAGTGAGAATAGTCGAGCTTATCAAAATGGCTACCAACCGTAGACTGTACCTATTGATTGTTGGTAATTTTACCTAGCTATTTACTCAAGGTAGTAGTACGTTACAAAGCAATTATAACCGCAGCTTTAGCCATTGCGATAATAGTAGTGATACTACTGGATTGTCACGATGAAACAACATGCCAATGTGTCCGTTTTTTTCTTATTTCTTTGCCCATACGCTTCAATAAATTCGCATAGTACTCGCCGTTGATTATCCCACGCGCTTTCAAAAACCAGTGCAAGGACCTTGCTTGGATGGAATTGTCTTTTCTTTTTTAGACCCATTTCTTCATCATTGTTTGACTGTTCCGTCGGTAAGGTGTGAAATGATGAATCCATGTTTTATCCGTTTTTATGAATCGGCTCCAAAACTCGGCTATGCTATGCAACTTCGCCAAAAACTTGATTGAAACCTCTTCACGATAATGTTTTTGTTCCATTGTGAGTAGGTAATCGCAGCACCTACCTTGCGCAACAATTTCCCTGTACTACTTTTTGATCAATTTTAATGTACCACACTTTTTGAAACGTCTACATGACTGGCTAGCTAACGCATTTTCAATCGACTGTCATTTAGCACCATTTCTGGCAGTACTGTTCTGTTCGTCTTGGCAGATAGTATGGTCTTGTTTAAACACTGCTATCCAATATTTTATTGCTGTAAACGAGGGTGCAGACTATTCCAGAGAAGAATCTAGCTCCGTTTTGATATTTGTTAGACTGAGACTTCTCAAATGAAAGTATTGTATCTCATAGCGATGACCATTCTTTCAAAAAAAAAATATTAGTCTTTTCATTTATTAAAATTATTACACTTAGATAACAGTTTGAGTTGATGATGATTTTTATTTTAAAAGAAGTTTAAAGCCTATGCAATTTTTTTGTATCTTTCATTTTTTTGCCCACAAACGGCGGTTTTGTGAACCCTAATTTTTTGATAATAGCAATGATACACCTTTTGCGAGGTTGAGCATACTTTTGCCTATAATATTATTGCATCAAAAGAAAATAGAAAAGAAAATTAAAAATGTGATCTCCCGACCCCTTCTCTCACAGCAATTTATTTTTTATTGTTAAAACTATAATTTTAAATTGTTTTGAATGAAGAAATAAACAAAAAGTTCAAGAATCCAAACAAATACAAACGGAACTAGTATAAAAATACCACAAAAATAAATTTTAAAAAAATACAAATAATTTCTAAATACGAAACTAGAAGAAAAATATAAATTGATAAGGAAAATGTATCAAAAGATTTGTTACCAGTGGCGGCTTGTCCATATGGTCATTTGGTCAATGACCTCCCAAAAATTTTGACAATATATAAAAAAATATTCATTATTACGTGTTTTATTAAAATAAGTAATTAAAATTTATCGGCCGTCGTTCGTAATTCATCCTCTTCAACCTTGGGCTGGCGGTGCGAATTGTCCTCATTGAATTAGATCTACCCGGAAAAACTCGAAAAACGTGCAGCGCCCGAATAAACGCGAACATCCTTTGGGTCATGAGCCGGATCCCACAGTTTACGTTGACTTCGTATAGGGTGTACAACTACGCTCGATTTTTGATTCGATTTTCGCGTGTTTTAAATCAATTTAAGAATTTATATTAATATGTTTTACTGTTGTTGTGTTGTTTTGTAAAAATACTATTTTTGATTCGCGTGTGCATGCGCTATAATAGAAAATGTCGGTAGTGCAGAAAATTAAACAACTAAAAGTGCTAACAAACTTAATTTTACAAAATTAGTAGAGTTCAAGGCAAATGGTCGTCCTTTGCCAGAACTAAGTTTACGACAGACTAGCAAAGACAAAAATAAAGATGTTCATCGAAACTTTCGCAAGGTAATGTACAATTTAGCTAACTGGATATGTGGTTGTGAAGTATCAAATGTATTTTACTGTTTTGTTTGTTTATTATTTTCTAAAGACTCGTCAGACTCGCTATAGTCCAAATCCGGTGTCAGAGATTTAAAACATTTAAAAGAGGAAATAAAAAACATGTTTCGTCTGCAGAACACATGAAATGCTCGGTAAATTTTGCAACCGTAGGAAATGTTGATATTCGTACACAGCTAGACAATGCTTATAGAAAATCCCTTAGAGATTTTAATGAAAATGTTTCGAAAAATCGCTATATTTTGAACAAAATTGTAGATTGTATAAAATTTTGCGGTGCATTTGAGTTATTTATTTTTTTAAGTATGCCTATTTTTAAATTAATTTTTGACCTCTCAGTATGATTGACCACGAGCCGCCACTGTTTATTACCTATTTTATAATACACTAATGGTTATAAATTAGTAGTTTAAACTTGAAGAGTTTACAATCACATATTAAAAAGAAATGGGTATTTTAAATATTAAAACTACAACGTTTTAAACACTAATTATAATAAAGCAGTAAAATTCCGTATTAGTGTTTAAAATAACCCTACAAGTTGTTACCAAATAAACGACTAGTTGTCGTGTATAAAATTATATTCGAATTATTCAACCATTATGCTGAATTTACATTAGTTTACACTGCGGGTAATTGATATTTTTTTAATGATTTTGATAGGAAGCATTCGATATTTAATGTAACATATTAAAAAAAAACTAATATTCAACGTTATTTGATGTTTGTACAAAAATAATCTCTAGAGTTCCTTATACGTGCAAGTTATAAATTAACAATGACTTAAATCTTCATTTTTAGGTAGGTACTCTTATTACTGATGTTCTTGACAATTTTTTGTAAAAGTATAGTTTGTTTTAAGATATTAAGCTTTTGTTGATAAATGGTAAAAGGCTTCAGCACAATTTTTGGTTAAAATTTATGTATGGTACTACAGTAAACCCCCCTTTAACAGGCCCTTAACGTTAATAAGCACCTCTCAAACAGGACATTTTAAGATACTGGAGAGTTGATGTAAAACGACATCCTAGCAATGGACATTCTCAATTACGGTAATTCTTAAGAAATTTGCCTCTTTGTAACAGGCATCTTAAGTAAAAACGAATAGTCGGTAAACTCGAAGTAAGTATATAGAAGTTATACAATACACAGGATATATAGTTATGGGATATTACAACACGACCCGATATCGCAATAGTATCGTAAAAGTAATAGAACCACATCTGGTGTACTCTTCACCTTTTGTTATTGTAAATCATACTTACTATTTGAATTTAAAAAAAAAACAAAATGAAATACAGATTAATTAATAAGGTGTGGCGGACACCTAGTATCGCTCGTGCTAATCTCGAATCAAATGCTGTAAATTCGGAAGAGATTGTACAATTGCAAACAAACACGGAAAATTACTTGACAGCTGTTTCATCCTTTTGTGACTCTTCAGGAGTGAGAGAACTCAAGTTTAAATTTTCTATTGTATGCGTATTGTAACTTTAGATACGTTTTTAATTTACAAAGATCATTTAGAAAATGTCAAACAAAAAATGAAAACAAGAAATAATGTCATTCAAAAATTAGCTGGAACAACTTGGGGAGCAGATGCAAAGACGCTTCGTACAGCTGCATTGGCATTAGTTTATTCTACAGCAGAATATTGTGCTACTGTTTGGTTGAATAGTTATCATACGAAAAATATAGATGCCCAGTTAAATTTCACTATTGCACAAACTTGAAACAAACAAAAGAGAGTTCAAGGTAAACAACTAAAAGTCAGGTAATCAACTTGTCGCCCAAACCAGATTCTAGACTGAAAGAAGTCTTCTTTCAGCATAGAATCTTATTTCTTCTTCTTTCAGTCTAGAATCTGACTTGATCGACAAGTTGATTACGTGATTTTTAGTTGTCTACCTTGAACCTAGAACGTGGTGAAACGTTGGCAACTATGGTTACCTTTTCGACATGGTACAATCCCGGAAGACGTTTTTGTTTCAAGGATCCAGTATGTTAGCATCTGTACCAGATACGAAAACTTATGTTTCATGTAGCTTTACGATAATGAAAAAAGGATTTTTAGTTCATTTGTAGAAAATATATGTCTCAACGACCTAAGAATAGTTCTTACAAGAGGTTGTTTTTGTGCTATAGAAATGAGAAATGCACAGTACAACCAGTGAAAATAAATACTCTTTCCAAAATACTTCAGCAGTACACATCAGCGACTTTATTGTCTGATGATGGAGGCGATCTTGGTATGGTCCAATGTCATGGTCGATGGAAATCGACAACCGTGGCACAAGGCTAGACTGGGCACTGGGTGAAAATTAGGGAACAGAAGTCAATGTTATTGTGAATACTACGAAGAAAAAATAGAATGAATGTTCAAACAACATTAAAGTGATACAAACTGAAGCAAATAATTAATATAAATCTTAACGTAAACCTCAACAAATGATTTCGTGTGAGACTCCTGTTTCATTGACTTACGTAGTTGTAATTTTATGTAGGTACTTGACAATGTATTTTTTTAAGTTCAATCAACCAACTATTCAATTTTCTGTAAACTGTTGAATTATGTATAATTAATGTAATTATTGATTCATAAAACCACTAGTGGCACTAGTGTTCTACAGGCCCCATAATTTAATCAAAATCATCATTTTTATTGCCTCATAATAAGGAGGTGTTGGATAAAATAGTATATTTTTTGTGAAACTTATGTAATAATTTAGTTTTAATGAACATCTATTGCGATGTGTAGCTATTATGCACTTGAAACATCCGAAAACGTTCTCCAACAAATCGTTATGTGTTTAGCTTAATCAGACTCCCTTTTACATTTGGTCACTTGAGTGTAAGGAAATAATCACATGGGTCCCTCTTTATACACACAATCTCTTTCCTGTCATCATTATTTTACTTTAACGCTGTAAAATTACGTATTATATACTAATACGGTTATAACAACCATTACGGAAAATGCACAGTACATTTTAAAACATGCGTAAAAATTGCTGTTCAAACCTATCCTGTTACCTATTTTTTGTACTTTGTCTCCTTGGAACAAAAGAGTTTATTCTTAAACAAGAAAATAGAAAATCGTTATTGTACGGATTGTCTGATAGGTCGCAATCTACAAAATTGTTTGAGTAGGAAACAATCAGTAATGAAAATTAGTTTCGCTTTTTATAGTACCTACAGCTTGTTCGTTAGTTCTTTATTTATACACCGTGTCCTACGTAAGGCGGCTATTAGACCTTTATGAAGATTAAATCAATTTGATTTTTTGCACATTTGTAGACTTACATAAAAATATGCTTTTAATAAACAAGCACATTCATTTTAAATCTTCTGTTGTACCAGGTGTTTCAAAATTATTTGTAAAAATAATATATCTTAAACTTGAAACCCTTATTTATTTTAAATAGAACACCTTGTGTATGTTTATGTCATTTTATTCAGAAAGTTATTCTGCACCAATCTGTATTAGTATTCCCTATAGCTATCTCTTGTCCGTTTAGAGCAAATTGAAATTAAAGTATTAAATGTTTACATAATATTATTTTCATTTTACATATTTTACATTTTTATGCCGTGAAATGAACTACACAACAACCTTTGAAAATGATAAAATTATTATTGTATTAAAGAAAACAAAGAAAAATTATTAAAATAATAATAAGTTTGTTTTAAGTAACATTCTTTAGTTAGTATGTACACTCATGAAATTTAAAAATTGGACACCACAATTTCTGTAAACAAAAGTTTGCACATTGTGAAACGGGCTTAAGGGTATCATTTACAATTCTAACAGCAGGTAGTCTCCGCAGGGGTTATCTTATAGAAGGACTGTATAATGAATCATTACACTAAGCACGTTTTAGAACATAGGTAATTTACGTTGCTTACTTAATTTTTTTCTTTAAAGAATATATTTGAAGGTATCGCTAATTAAACACCATAGCTCGATTAATTATCGAATCAAAATTTTGTTTAGGAAATGTTTACAAAATAAAATTAGAAATAATTTTGATTTAAAAAACGTCTACAAGCAATAACTTTTAAATTAAATCAAAAACTAAACATGGTTATTTGGGTTGACTGATTATTACTTATTTTTAAATAAATCTAACCTACTAATTATTGTAAGTTATTAAACAAAAATCATTAAACTCTCTATTCATAATATTTAGTCCTTACAAAATGTATATTTTATGACGTTTCATTTTTTTCTGTAGTATTATTAATACATTCTTGGAGGCGTCTGCTCATTGACGCTGTCAAGGTATCAATATAATTAATATTAATCGTTTCCCATGCGGTATCAATGGCTGCAATTAGTGCATTACGGTTTACTGGTATAAAATTTGGCCCTTGTTGTCTTTGGATAACAGCAAGTATTCGAGCCCAAACATTTTCGATAATGTTAAAATCTGGGCTTTTTGCTGGCCAGGGTAACAGCTCCAAGTTATTTGCTTGTATCCAGTTGCGCACAACCTGCGAAGTATAGGGTCATCATATCCCGATAGTTAATTATCGAATGTTCCAAGAAAATATGTGTAAATAGTAAATGGAATCTACTAACGTAACGTTAAGTCGTTAATTATAGTTACATAACTCTCCTTTCATAAGATATAGTTCATATTAATATGCTTATTGTAAAGCTTCGTACACACCTGAACAACAAACCGAGGAACAAACAGAACAACGAACCGAACGGCAATCGGAACATTAATTTGGACGGTGCTACGTACGAATTTTAGAACAGATTCGCAAGTCCTGATTGTTCCACGAACGGTTTGCGGCGTTCCCGCAACTTGTCGGTTTTTTCTCCGACATCAAAGAAAATGCGCGCGAATGCGTTTGCAGGTTTGGACGAATCTAAACAAAACGGCGAACAAACTTATGCGGGAGAATTAAATTATTTATTTTTGTCCTCTCTTTTGTGGGTTTGTTGTGTTTTAGGTAATATTATGGAGTTGACAGAAGAAAAATGTTTTAAATTAATCAGTGTTTAAGAATGCAAGAATTAGCATCATTTGGGCGGGAAATTTCCAAAATAAAAAAAAACGAAGTAAATTATAATTTTTACTCTTCTTTGTGCGTAAAATTTGGTTGGCACTATCTTCTTGTTTTCCGCAATTTTCTCTTCTCAATAATAAATATATATGAACTGAAAACTACTGAAAATAATTATGGGAACAGCACAAACGTTCCGTTTGTTGTTCGGATTGTGGAAATCATAAAAGATCGTTTGTTGTTCTGTTTGACTTTCGGTTCGTTGTTATGTTTGTTGCTCGGTTTGTTGTTCAGGTGTGTACAAAGCTTTACAACTTAAGCAACAATTTTTGGCGAATAAAGATTAGTTTGTGATGTAATATTAGAAACACAAATTTATATCATATCAAATTTATGACAACTTAAAAACCAAGAACGTGTATGTTAATTGCTAAGAAATTATTAAGGAAAAGCGCAATTGCAGTGTAAATATTTATAATTAGATATTTTCGAAAGTTTATAAGTCCTCTATTGTAATCTTAATACTTAAAAGAAAATCCTGTCCATTAGCATTATAAGGAAATGGCTTTTACTTTATGAATAAGTTTCAATAACAATAGAATATCCTTGCTTGTTTAATTTACTTCCTTTGTTACATTGGTCATTTTGTAAACATTTCCTAAATAAATTTTTGATTCGAAAATTAATCGAGCTATGGTGTTTAATTAGCGATACCTTCAAATATATTCTTTAAAGAAAAAAATTAAGTAAGCAACGTAAATCACCTATTTTCTAAAACGTGCTTAGTGTAATGATTCATTCTACAGTCCTTCTATAGAGTAACCCCTGCTGAGACTACCTGCTGTTAGAATTGTAAATGATACCCTTAAGCCCGCTTCACAATGTGCAAACTTTTGTTTACAGAAATTGTGGTGTCAAGTTTTAAATTTCATGAGTGTACTTTATTGTTCTTTGCTTTCTTTAATTCAATAATTCTATTATTTTGAAAGATTTTTATTTAGTACATTTCCTTCATACTAATACAAAAAATGTAAAATAAAATGAAAATAATATCATGTAAACGTTCAATAGTTTAATTTCAATTTGCTTTAAACTGACAAAAGAGATAGTTATAGGGAATGCTAATGCAGATAGATGCAGAATAATTTTATAAGTAAAAGGACATAAAAATATATTCTATTTAAAATAAATGAGTTCTCCAAGCTTTTTAAAATAATTTTAAAACACCCTGTACAATAAACGATTTAAATGTGCATCCAGTGGCGAAGTAATGGGGAGGGGGGCCTTCAGGGAGCTTAGCCTCCCCAAATGTAGAATTAGCCCCCGCAAAATGTTTGATGCTCTATGCAACAGAAGCTCGATTACAGTCGGTCCCTGGTCTCTCAGTGTCAATATGTCAGTCGATAGTTTAACCTAGAAATCATTCTGCGAAAACGATGTTATATTGGAAGATATTGTGACGATACTATAAAATACCGAAATCACCGAGTCGTTGGCAACGTCGTATCGAATACTGATCGACGGGTTTCTGGGAATTTCGTAACTTCGATAATATTCCGGAAACATTCTACAGTTCTCTTGTATACACTAGAACTAGAGCGAGATAGAGGCAATCATATATAAGCGGAGCGACCGTACGATGTTGTCAATTCAGTTTTCAGTATCGAGCCGTCGAGCCAATGATTTTAATTTACTGTAGTGCAGTAAATTGTAAATAGTGTGTTTTAAATAAATTAGGGAAATTGTTTACTCTAGTGTTTTAATTCACACTTAAAGAACTTAAAAACGCAACAATATCATATTCATATAGTCAAAGAAAGTTTTGTGTTTATTATCCAGCAACGTTTTGTGTAAGGTACGTGTGTTTCTGATTTGAATTGCAATCATTTTATTGCTTTCCTTATTTCCTTGCCTTGTAGATGTATGACCATGCAATATTAACTGTTTTAGTAATATTTTTTATATTTTTATAACGCTTGGTCATATTTTTAGTCGCTGTGTTAATAAAAAGAATATCAAATGTAGGTCTCTTTTTTCGTGCTTCTCTGATTTCTAGTCTTTGAGTGAGTGTTGAAGTTGTGAAAAATGAAGAAAACGACTGCAGACTTTAGATCATTTTAATAGTTCCAGTATTATCTATCAAGGTGAACTCGATGAGCCAACCCATCGTCACGAGACTACTACTATTACCACTGTTAGAGAAAAAAGTATTCTAAGTGATTTAGGCACTCTGCAATCAAAACCGTGACAATCAATGCGCGATACATATACCAGTTTTGACTTGCAAAAAAGAGGATTTTTTGAAAAATATTTCACAATACATTCATGGCTCGAGTACAGCATTCGGCGGGATGCAGTATACTAGTTACCCTTGCAGACTTTTTGGCGAAACCATTAATAGTGACGAATAGTTTTTTACAATTCATGGGTTTAGAAACTGGAAGAAGCTGGAAGAAAAATTAAAGAAGCACCCTGAAAGTCAACTCCACATGAAGAACAACAGCAAGTATTTCCTATTTCTTCAATCTAAAAAGGACGGAACAAGTACTCGATAAAATGTCTTCTTCATCAATTGACCTAGTTAAAAAATAGAAATTATCTGAAAATAATATCTGATATTATTTTAACACTAGAATAAACCCTAAAAATTTTTGGGCAAAATTTGTTAATTTGAATGGTTTTTAATCCATTACATTACCAATGTTTTTAAATTAATTAATTAGCTAATTAGAGTGTATTTTAAGTGGCGAAACCATATTAACCTTCTATATCCATTTTTTCCTATCATTTGGTATGTTTTTCAACTCAATCCGATATTTCGTTCTCTACATCTCGGCTTTTATATATAAGTCTACGATATTAACAATTATACTGTAAAAATTGTTACGACAGGGAATGCCGTTTAGAGATCACGACGAATCTGATGACTCCTCAAACAAGGGCAATTACAAAGAAATTTGTGAGTCTTACAACAAATATTTCAATCTTAGTAGTTTAGATATACAAAATGATATTAATAATGCTGGAAATATTATACAATCCAAAATAATCGGTGAAATCAAAGAATGTGGAGCCTATGCAATAATGGTTGATGAAGCAAGGTGCTTCAAAGAGCAACAGTTGTCATTTTGTGTGCGTTACACAAAAAACTTGGAGATTGAAGAACGATTTTTTGGATTCGTAGAATGTTCTCAACAACGTGACGCATCAACCTTGTGCACTTTGATAATAAATTTCGTAAATAAATTGGGCCTAAGAAACTTTCCAATAATTGCACAAGCCTATGAGGTGCAAGCGTGATGTCGGGAAGAAACGGTGGCTTACAAGCAAAGAGGAGGGAAATACATCCTACAGCGATTTATATTCACTATATGGCTCACAGACTTAACTTAGCTGTGGTTGACACATGCAATGACATATAGGGAGTTAAAGAGTTTTTCAATATCTTGGAATCTTTATTTGTGTACTTTTCCCAGCCGTCAAACCATAAAACCTTCATTGAGACACAAAAGGCATTAGGCACCAAGACACTTGAACTCAGTAGGATTTCAGACACTAGATGGAGCTGTAGGAGCAATAATTGCCAAGCTGTTAAAAATAATTATTCCTCAATTATTGTGGCTCTTAAATATAAAATTAAAGAAAATTCCAATAGAACCGTTGTTGAGGCGATGGGTCTTTAACAAGCAAGTTTCTAGTGAATTTAGTTCTACTGACTGACATTTTCTTAACTGTGAATGTTTTGAGCAAACAACTACAAGAAAAGGAGAGTACATTAGGGCCATCCACAGACATATTAAATGGAACTATAAAATGCTTGGAAGAGAAAAGAAACGAAACATCATTTAATACTTTATGGCAAGATATTAAAAAAATTGCACAAGAAAGTGATGTTATTTTAGATACTGGAGGAAGATCTTCCAAAAGAAAAAAAACAATGCCATCTAATTTGACTGATTTTGCAGTAATGTCGATTATAGGACGGTATGAAAATGACGATGCTTGTACTAGGTCTGAAACATCGTTGAATGAAATAAAGAATTTTTGTTTTAGAAATGCTCATTACCGTATACTTGACAGTGTAACAAACCACTTGAAAATTCGTTTTTTCGAAGAGAGTCAACGTATGGCTATTTCAGTCAATAAATTTTTGGAAATGGATCCAGGAGGAAGCCTGTTCTTCATAGTACACTACAGAAAACTATTTAACATTGAAAAGGAGTCTCTAAAAACGGAGATGCTTGGTATAAAAAATTACCCTAATAACAAGATCGGTGATAAGTTGTCAAACCTCAAATCCATCGTCACAAAAAATACATTTCCACATACATTCCGACTGCTACAAGTAGCATTGATTCTTCCAATTGGATCAACTACTTGTGAGAGGTCTTTTTCAACCATGCGTCGCATAAAAACATGGTTAAGGAGTCGAATAAGTCAGAAAGGTTTAGTAACCTTTCAATACTAAATATCAATAGTGATATGGTGAAAAATATTGAAGATCAGGAGATAATTGATGGATTCTCAAAATCAGGAAACAGAAAATTAAAACTATTTTAATGCGAAGGTCTGAGTGTTTCTTATTTTATTTTTTAGCTATATTTAATATTTGTATGTTTATTATTATAATGTATATATCAGTTATAGGTACCTAGTTTTGTTTAGTCCATGTTTATTCGATATTGTCATTAAAACATTTAGTATTAAACACTGTGTTTTCATCCTAATCGTACCTAATATTATGATCACAAGGTGCCGGGGCTTAAGCCCCCAAAATCAGAGAGCTAACTTCACCAATGTGCATGTCTATTAAAAGTACTTTAGTAGGTACCTCATTCTAAAATTATCAACAGCAATTACATAAGTGGTGATAATTTTTTGGTAATTTTGACTAGATTCACGAATCTTTGTTGCTATGGAAATCCCACGAGTTTACGAAGTAATAAATAAATGAAAATTATAACCACGAATGTAATTCGGTGTGATTATTTTTTAAACTATGTCGCTAAATGTTAAACAAGTATGTTTGTGACTAATTGTAAAATTTCTTAGAATTCTTTCCAATTCACTTACAATATGTTAGAGAAAATATCAAAAGCGAATTTCACAATGGCGACAGTGCTGAATTTTTATTATTTATATTGAGACAAATGGCTGCGTTACCTTAACAACCAAATCAATGCTAACTTTTTTATGCATTTATTTAAACAAAGATCCAATGAAACAACATAAAAAAAAGGTCGCTGTAATTACCTACTAGCAAATAGTCAGTGTAATTTTGATGCTATTGGTTGATTTAAAATTTTTTCTCATTACGATTGGCTGACAGGACTGTTTAAAATAATTTAAAAAATAATCTGATTAAAATAGTACCCGAGATAGGCGACTTAAGAAATTGTCAACAGGCGACTAAAAATTTAGAAAAAATTGAATAACGCAAAAACGGCTAGAGTTAGAGTAGGCAAATATGGTATAATCGTTTACAGAATTTTATGCTGAATATAGAATTTAAATAATATATAGGGTGTTTCGTTTAAAATAACAGGAAGTTGTACAATGACCATATTATTTTTATTTGAAAGAGCATAGTTTTTATGTAAATCTACAAATTTGCAAAAAAATCCAATTGATTTAATCTCCATAAAGGTCTAATGACCGCCTTACGTGGGACACAATGTATATTAGTTGATCGATGTTTTTCTAAAGACTACTTTAGTTTTTTTTTCAATTTAAATAAGAAATAATCAAGAAAATGTATTTTTACACGACTACTATCAAAAGTAACCATATCACAACACAAAGTTGTGTCCGAAAATGCAATAGTTATTTTCCTACCGAGTGTCGAAAGTAGCAAATATCGTGCGAGTGTCTATAGAGACACGAGCGGAGCACGAGTCACGAGTAAATCTAGATACGAGCACGATATTTGCACTTTCGCACGAGTTACGCTCGTTGCACACTACACGATTTCCCCCGTGCGGGAAAAAATCGCACGGACAATATTTTTTAGTCAACTGATAAAGAGCATGTCCGGTTGCACATTGCACGATTTCAATACGGGCACGTTTTTAACCCGTGTTGCAACCGTCTGGTGCCACTGGAGCCACACGGGAACCGTATCGTCTCCCCAGCTCAGTGGCCTACGTAACCAAATGAACGCTTTTACATTAGACGATTTTTAATCGTCAGTCGTTGACTCTGCGCACCACTTGCAGTGTTCTTTTGCATTCATTCGTTTGAGAACAATGTCATCAATTGATGCCGAAGTGTTAATTTCGCTTGTGGAAGCCAAACCTGTTCTATGGGATAAGACTCTGGATATATATAAGGATAGAATAGCCACGAGAAAAGCCTGGGAGGAAGTATGTTCAGCTCTTAAACCAGATTTTGACAGCATCAGTGATGCAAAAAAAATTCTTTTGGTAAGTAATTTTAATGATCTTACTTTAATTCCTATATGACGATAAATATATGTTTATAAGGTAGATGTCCCAGTTACTCAGACTAATAAAAGGTACAGTGTTTTCTATTTTAAGTGCTATCTATAACTTTTAAATTATATTTTGGTATGTCGCCAACAATAGAGTATTAATATATACTCTTTGGTATTATTAAACACTCAGTTAATGAAACTATTGTTCAAAAATTAACTTTGCAGATTATTATGTGAATATATCACATACATCTTTACTTTATCCTATTATATCTTTAATGATATAATAAAAAATATTATTTTTCGTAGTGACAGTTGAAAAATGAAGTAAGTTAGTTATGAATAAAAAATAAGGTTTGTTTTTAACATTATATTTTGGACATTTGCCACGGTACACTTCCAACATCAGTTAGAAAATATCTGAAAGCACACTTCTGATGTTGTTTGCCTGCAAACCCCTCTCGTAGTAATTTCCCCTGCCAAATCGTCCAGTCCTGTGATCGTTGTTGTGTCTTCAACAAGATATCCGTCTCTGTCTCGTACGTAGTTATGCAATACAATGCATGCATTGACAATGAGCATTGCAAAATTTGATTGCACATTGATAGGCCGATGAAACACTCGCCACTTATTACTCAGAATACCAAATGCACATTCCACATATCTTCGTGCTCTGCACAATCGATAGTTATATACTCTTTTTCGATTGTTAAGTGTTTCCCACCAAATGGTCTCAAAAGGTGTCTGTGCAAGCCAAATGCCTCGTCTCCAACAAAGAAGTAAGGTATTTTAGGAGTATCTGTTCCTGGAAGAAGTTGTTCTTTTGGTAGTTCTAAAGAACCATTTTCTATTGATCTCCATAGTGTGGACATCTTAAATATTGATGAGTCACACTCTTTACCGTAGCTTCCTACGTCGACGTAGATAAATCTGTACTTGGCGTCTGCTACAGCCATTAGCACAATAGAGAAATAATCTTTGTAGTTAAAATACATTGATCCTGAGTTGAATGGGCATGTAAGTCTTATGTGTTTACCGTCGACAGCGCCAAGACAGTGTGGGAAGTTAGCAATTGTTTCAAAATCGGAAGCGATTGACTTCCACGTGTCACATGTTGGTGTTGGAAGACACTCTTGTCGCATTACTGACCAAATCGCCTTACACACTTCTTTGATGTTTTTTCTAGCCGTTGAAATCCCAACTCTGTAGCTGTAGTGCAAATCCGTAAACGTACAACCACTAGCCAAATATCTGAAATAAGTAAATGTAAACATTTTAATCAATATGCATAAGAGAAAGTTATCAACATTTTTACTGTTTATGTAATGTGTGTATTTTTAGTAAGATTGGAATATTAATACTTTGCATTTTTGCAGGAAAAGAGGTAATCAGAAAGTGGACTAATCTCCGAGATTGTTTTGCAAAATCTAAAAGGGATGAAAAAGCAGCAAAAAAAAGTGGATCGGAGGCAAAAATACGCAAAAAATACGTGTTTGCAGACCAATTGCAATTTCTTAATAAGATTTATACGGATAAAGTTACTGTAGACAGTTTGGACTCAGAAACCGGTTTGAGAATTACACTGATGGAAGATGAAGAGCCTGGAGGTTCCGGTAATGAAGATCGCTCTACTTCTATCATCGAAGACTTACCATCCAAAAAATCTTCCAGTCAGATTGGAAAAAGACGACACAATAAACCAGATGAAGTTGAATTAAAAATGCTTAAAGCCCTGGAACCAAAAACTCCTTGCAGTAAAATGTCCTTTCTCCAAAGTTTATTGCCTCACTTGAATAACTTCACTGACAGAGAATTCCTTCAATTTCAAATGAGAGTGCTAAACGTAATTGAAAACATCAATAAAATGAAGGAACAAAATTGTTACCCTCACCCAAATTACTTCTCTCCGCTACCATCACATCGGCCAGTCCCCCAGTACATGTCACAGCAGCCTACAGTTAACCCACTGCAAGCATTTGCACAGCAACAACCTTCCTTTTCGCCTCAATCATATGCAGGTTCTAACTTTTTAGGGCATTCTTCAAACACCGGTGATCAAAATTCGCTAGTACAAATATACGGACCACAGAACCATTCAAAGCTAGCTCCACAGGCTAACCCACCAACTAGGCCTGCTAGTGAACCACCAAAAATACATACAGTGTCAACAGGCCAATACCTCGAGGGTTATTGTCACAGTGACTCCTCAACTGAGAATGTATCAACTCCAGCCATTTCACCCTCAGGAGAGTCCACATTTTCTGATTTATTCTAAACTTATGCTAAACATCAATTGCGTAATTTGTAACTTTAACTCATTAAACTCATTAAAATCAGCCTGAATATTTTCACTTACTTTTAATAAAGTATTTAAGTAAACAAAAATCATGAATTATTTTGTATTTTTCTAATTATAAAATTACAGAGAATCATACATTTATTAATGGTCTAGAATCCTCATCTAAACAATTTCAGAAGCAATGTTGAAAAACTTACCTTAAAGTCATAGCCAGCATTTCAATAGGTGGTATACAATTTCTAAACTTCGTATTTTGCCGTTGAAGAACATTCTTCAGCTTTCCGTGCAATTCATCAAATGAGTCAACTGACATACGAAAATAGTTAAAAAACTTTCGGTCATCACTTCTCAGATCTTCAAATAAAGTGTAGAACGTCCCCAATTTCTCACGTCTCTGATTTATTGGATGAACCCAAAGAAGACGATTACGTCTTCTTCTTTTCCGACGACGATACAGCAACCACAATGCAATAATTTGTTCGCAATCCATAATAATATCTACAATTGATGGTGTACTTTCTACAAATCATAAAGTGTAGTTATTCAACGATTTAAAATCGTTTGATGTGAAAACCTACAGATCACGATAAAAACTCGTGCGATTTTTTCCCGCACGGGGGAAATCGTGTAGTGTGCAACAAGCGTTAGGAAGAATACTTTTTAGACGGTTTGAACAACATAACTGAAACTAATTATTAATTTCCAATTCCATCGGAGACAAATTCCTCTATAATCTGGATACCTTAAACCGTTGCTATGGTCATGTTGTTTATTATTTTAAATTGTTTCCTATTCTCGCTGTGAATTTCTGAATTTCTAAAAAGTGTGTTATCTCCTCTAAACTGTAAACGATAAAATATTGATAGTGATCTGTAAACTCTGAAATATGGATAATGATGAAGATAGTATTTTGGAAGCAGCAAATGAAACCAGCCTCAAGTTGTTGCCGCCTAAATCCCTACAACGCTATTAGGAAGCTTATAGCAAGTTTATGGAGTGGCGAAAGCAAAACAGGATAATTTCTTCGTTTTTGCAAAACGTCCTGTTTGCGTATTTTTGAGAGCCGTCGAAAAAAATTGCCCCAAGCACATTATGGACGCAATTTTCTATGATAAGAAGCACGCTTATTGTTTACCAGAATACTAATATTAGTCAATATCCTAAATTGAAAGTTAATAAATTCATAAAAGAAAAGTAAGTACATCCCTATAAACAAAAACCCTTCATCAATTGAAGTTTCAATTTTAGGTAATTTTGGTGTTCGGAATTAGTGGAGCCATGCGAAGGAACGAATTGGTCCAATTAAAAATTGACGATTTAACTGATGTCGGTTCGGCCGTAATTGTAAAATTAGGTGACACCAAAAATAAAAAGGATAGTGTTTTCACGATAGCTGACGAGTTTTATGGTATCTATCGCAAATATGCTGCTCTTTGACCACCAAATACGTCTGAACGTCGCTTTTTTTTTAATTATCAGCAAGCCAAATGCACTAAACAGCCCGTTGGAATCAACAAGATAGGTAGCATCCCAAAATTGATTGCTACCTACCTTGGTTCAGAGGAACCCGAATCTTACACGAGCCACTGCATGAGGCGATCATCTTCCACCATTTTTGTGGATTCTGGTGCTACGATTGAAGATCTGAAACGCCACGGTGGATGTGATTCTTCATCAGTGGCGGAAGGTTACATAGCAGAGTCTATTGGGCACAAAATGAAAGTTGCTAAAACAATCACCTCGGCCGTTAAAATTCGTCAGAAACGTCGTCAGAAACCTCGTCTGAAACTAATCCAATTACTTATAACTTGAACAATGAAGCAGAATCATCCATCATGACAACTTCTTCAACAATTGTCAAATTATCAAATTCGGCAAAAATGTTTGAAAATCCAAATAAAAAAGTAATACATTTCAATAACTGCACATTAAATAATGTAACTTTCTAGTTCTATTAATAAAGATTTCATTCAAATAATAATTGTGCACAATTATTTAAATCCTAATAATCCGAATTTGTGTATAAACTATAAAACTAGAAAATTGACGATCGGAATAGGACTTCATCAATTGGCCGAATTCATATCATGCACCGTGAATGATATGAATTATTTCCACACTGGTCAGTGATATTTTGAAGTTTCGATCTCAGGTTGCTACTTTGATATGTGTCACTATCGTGACAAGCCGTCTAAAAAATATCATAACTCCTTCAAAACTCAAAAGTTAATAGTTTGCACTCATATCCTCTTAGTTACGTTTAGCAACGACCTATTCGCATCAATTTTTTACCACTTAATTCCAAAAATCAAGTAGGTGAACGTCTACCGAATTTGACACGTTATTTATTTGAAGCAGAGTAAAATAAAAACTAAAACACTTGTTAGAAAAATAACTAATGAATATCACAATCAATAACTTGTACTGTTATGACCTACAAAGTACATATCCTACTAATAGCAACTAATAGTCTGTACCGTACCATATTCTGTAACCATACTTCAAATTCAGCCTTGCACTTACGGGCTGCTACATTGCTAAACTTACGTCTCAACCTGATTCTATTTTTTAAACACAAAACTTTTACTTTTATGATATGCAATCCTCTTAGTTTGGTCTTAAACGAATATATTAAACCCGGTGTTTATTACTCAGGTAAAAGAAAAGTTACAACGCTGTACAATATTTCCCCATAAGAAATACATTGCTCTCTGCTGATCGTACTGAATTTGAAGTATGGTACAAACTATAGACGTTTATTATACAAGGTTCACCATTACTCCGGCCTCGGTTTCTAGCGTCAGCATAAAATGATTAGTACTGTACTTATTTTGACTAAAAAGTTATATATTTTAATAAAAATTTGGTTGTACAGTGTTTAGTTCTTGCTGGGCAACATAGGTAGTTACACTTTCATAAATAACAAACCACCAATTTTTTTATTCTGTTCGATGGAGACTTAATTTAGATAATTGTTATTTTTGTAACCATTGCAACAAATTTGCTTTTTGCACATATTGCACACAACATTTTTTCTACGATCAAAAATAAAATAAAAAAAACAACACTAGTGCAAAAATAATTTACCTTTTGCACTAATAAAATGCTTTTACACTAATGCAAAAAGTGAAATTTTTGGCACAATAATTGCTGAAAAAAGTAGTCACTTTTTGCACGATTGTAGAAAAAAAATATTTAAATTGATTGCGGCGTACCATTTTAGAGCAGTTTCTTTAAAAATTTAGCATCAGAAAGAAATGGTTACAAAACTAGTACTTTTGGAAATTTGGGAATTTTTTTGTTAATTCGTAAATTAGAAGTTTTTAAATATTTTAAAAGATTATTCTAATTCGCCATACTAATTTTTAAATATTTTCAATGGCTGAAACTAATTTATTTTAATGGCATCTTTGATTCATTTAAGTGTTTCTAGTGTACTTGTTAAATCTCTATTGATTCGGACTAGTTTTTTTTCTCCGAACATCTACTGTTATGGAGATATTTATACATTTTCAATTAAATAGCAACAACATTATTTTAATTAATTAAGAAAGTTCAATCTAGTAGGTTTTGTCTATTCAACAAAAAACATAAAGAGGAAGACCATTAAAAAACCAACACAAATAAAAAAAGTATTAATTTAACAAGATGGCTATTTTGTGTATCATCTCGTGTATGACCTTAGAAAATGCAGTTTTTATTCTGTTTTTCATTGCTTCTTGTGTAGTAGATTCTCCATGAAATACGTAATCTTTTATGAACTCCCATAAAAAGAAATCCATGACAGTAAGATCTTCCCGACATTCACTAATTTGTTTGAAAATTGAAATTACTAGTTCAACCCAAGAGAAAGGGAATTAATATGTTTAATAAAATAAATTGTAATGAATATTAGTCCAGGCAATGGGAGGTTTCTATTCGCAAAAGGTGTGAAATAATTGAAATTTGGTGAGATGGTAGACATTTGGTTGAGTATAATAAAAGATGTGATTTCTTGAAACGCGTCGGAACATACACAGTAATGGACATTTTTCGATTATCATTATATATGGTCAATATTTTTTATTATTGTTGATCTAGGCGCCAAAATTATTTTTGTGCATACAGGATACAAGAAAATATAATTTTCAACTCGTTTTCACACCGCTCTTGAGGCTTGAGGTAGAATTAATCGTTGCGTTTTTTTGTGAAACTGCCATTTTTGTACTCGCTCCGTGCCAGTGCAGGTAAATCTAGACCGCCAGTGCCGGAATGCAAGAGTGCAATGCAATAATTTTGAAAATGATTGATTAAAGTCTGTATACTATTGGCGCGGAGTAATAAATCATAATTGCTTGAAATAATTCTTTATTTTCTTGTGAAAGCGGTACTTCTACGGTTAAGTAAAAACCAATAAATTCTAACCAAAATACGATCATTGTGCCGCTCTTGCAGCATATCGACTCATCTAGGGTCTGAGAACAATAGTTTAA
Source organism: Abscondita cerata (assembly GCA_030710515.1). Classification (NCBI taxonomy): domain Eukaryota; kingdom Metazoa; phylum Arthropoda; class Insecta; order Coleoptera; family Lampyridae; genus Abscondita; species Abscondita cerata. The sequence continues at coordinate 936,075 of JALBCR010004258.1, forward strand.
TCTGTGTAAACACGTTGCCATCAGCCCAGGTACTGACGAAACGAGAATCATAGCCGTAGATGTGGGTATTATACCAAAATACCAAACCACATAATAGTAAATAATTTTTTTTTAAATATTCCACAGTTTAATAAGATACAAATAATAATAATAATAATAATAATAAGCATTTATTTCAAACGGGTAGTTACCCAAACTAGAAAAATAAGTATAATAATATAAATAAATTAAAAGAGAACATAAGATACATTTCTAATAGGTAATTATGAATTCACACATTGTTTTTTTACAGTATCTAAAATAAATGATAAATTATCTGTCGTAATGTCACAATTGCCACATAACACGTTAAAATTACTGCATATGATATTAATAGGGCTGCTCACCAAAACATTAGTTCTCGAAGGGATTGTATAAAAAAAGAAAGAATTTCGAATATTATATCGCGGTACGTTAATGTTTATTTTCTCTAATAATTGTGGGCAGTTAATTTTATTTCGCATTAGGTTAAAAAGAAACCTAACACTCAGTAGAGTTCTTCGAGTATTTAAAGAAACCATGTTAAAATTAGCGAGAGCCGCAGAGTATTGAAAATCGTGCCTTGGATATGATCCCGATGAAATATAAACAAGATATTTTAAGAACCTTTTTGTAGTGACTCTAGACTATTGATATGAATTTTATAAGTAGGATACCAAATTAGTGATCCGTATTCAAGTATAGGCAATACAAACGCATAAAATAACACTTTTACACAGCGAATGTTTGTAAACTCTCTGCAGTTCCTATGAATAAAGCCGAGGGTTTTGTTAGCTCTTAGGAATATACGGTTAAGGTGATCTATAAATAGTAATTTGCTGTCAAAATGAATACCAAGGTCTTTAATACTGAACACACGATTTAAAGTCAAGTTATCTATAGAATAGTTATAGAGCAGCGGATTATGCGTTCTTGTGTAGGTTAGAACGGAGCATTTACCTACATTCAGATGTAACTTATTACTCATACACCATGTACTTATCATGTCTAAATCATGTTGCAGTTGCAAGCAGTCATTGACGTCATTTATCTGGCTAAAAATCTTTAGATCGTCAGCGAACAATAGATTCATAACTTTTGTAAAACTCAGTATACGTACCTATATAAAATTAAAATTTAAAATAGACAAATTGAGAAACGACACATTTGTCATTTATTGATTTTAGAGTTTAATTTTATATTCAAATACTGTGTATTACAAAAGTTTTGTATCTATTTATATCTTATTAAACGGTGGAATATTGCTGAATTAAATTATTTACTATGAAAAATAGATTCCACAAAGTAAGGATTGAAACAATAAAAGAAACCACATAATAATTCATATCAAGGTAGATTTTACTATTATAATATATTTACCTACTAAAAATATAATTTTTCAAACGTATCAGATACCTACGCCACTGCAATACGGGAGATTCGATAATTCTGACAGGTTTATTACTCCGCGCCAATAGTATACTGAGTATAGTGCATTTTGTGTAAAAAATTAAAAACTATATATAAAAAGGTAAGTCGCAGAAAAAACTGAAATCGCTCTAAAATAAACGAGTTCTCATACAAACAAATTAACCTTACGCCACAGAATTTTGTACTTGAGCCTACGGCATTTCAACGACATCCAGGTCAGAAAACAAATTGCGCAGCCAGGGGCAATGATAACGGTGTATTTATTTTGTATCGGTAGTGTGACTGACGAGTACAATGTAACCCGTGATTCAAAAAAATTTTCATCAAAGTGGACCATGAAAAATATCACGTACGTCTACTCAAAATGCATAAAACTGGATGTGTTAAAATTAAATCTGTCAGAATTGACAAACGTACAAGCTAAGCTAAGATCCACCTGTTATATCTTGCTTTGTCGTTCATGGCAAAATATGATGAAAAATTTTTTGAATCACGCGTTACAATCATGGCGTTATTTGATAAAATTTGTTTTGTATGTGGGCAAAGATTGAGGGAAGGATATACTGTCGTGGTGAAAGAAAAAGGGTTGAATACATTAAGGAGATCTACCCAAATGCGAGATGACGGTAAAAGTGATAGAGTGTTGGTGAAGCAACAAACAGTTGCTGTGCATGATGCGTGCCGTAAACATTATATAAATCCTAAACTTACTGCATCATCAAAACGTAAACAACGTGATGATCAAGGCAGTGCATGCATTGATAAACCTTCGACATTACGACGGTCTGTGGTGCCGCAATTTGGTTTTAAGAATAGTTGTTTTTTTTGTAATACGGTGGTAAACAAAAAGGATTTAAAGAAAACGAAACTGTCCGATTAAAAGCCCGTTTACGAGGAACGAAGAAACTGCCGCTCAAAGCAACACTGCAGCACTGATGTACTCTTCGATGATGACTGTGTCGCAGAAAAAAATTTCTCAAACAGCTTCAATTAAAAGAGCCTTATCGCATTGTTGCAGAAAAAATTGGAAGCACATAACTACACGGTTGAACAGGCGGTTGAAGACACAGATTCATTAATTGTGCAGACGGCCATCAAACGTGCTTCCTCTTTTTCCTTAGCATTCGTTATTGGAGAAGACGTAGATTTGCTTGTGTTGTTGAGTGCTAAAGCCAGAGAGATCCCGAATGTTTATTTCCGCAAGCCGTGGAGAGGGAACAAGGAGGATGTTGTTGCGAAAAACATATTATTTGGGCATGCCTTCAGTGTATGTGACCCTACATCGGCGTTGCCGCGGGCGAACTTCATTCATTGCAAACTTATTGTTAAGTACAAAGCTGGCGGGGAGTTCAAAAACCCCCATAGGATCATGGATGACAAAGAACAACTACAGGATTAATCACAAGACGGATCACAAAGGAACCAGCTCCAGAGGTTTTACTTAAGAGCATCTCGTGCAGATGCCAGAAGGGTTATGGGCCTGCTTGTGGTTGTCGTAAAGAAGGATTGAAATGTTCGGTTTTGTGTTTACACTGGGACATCTTACGAAAACATTCCTACCAGATTGCGTTAGAGGATGATAATGTAGAATATACAAACAGCGTGTTCGATCAGGTACAGGACGATGAGCACCAAGCAGATAACGCCGAGTTTGCCGATCCTGGCTGATATCTGAGAATGATAACAAGTAAGGCGAGTCAGATTTACAACGTCGCAAGCGACTGAAAATTAAATAAAACCCGATATCAACCGTGCATTAGGCCTCTTGGAGATACCACGTTAAAAAAAAGCACCGACCAATACTACCTCAAGGGTGGTGTACAAACGAGTTGAAAATTAAATTTTTTTGTATCATGTATGCATAAAAATAATAAGTTTGGCACCTAGATCAACAATAATAAGGAAACATTGACCGTAGATCATGATAATTAAAAAACGTCCATATCTGAGTATGTAACGGCGGACATCTGCACACTCACAAAATATTACCATTTTAGAATTGTCAGATCTTCGTCTTAATCCGCAATGAAATTCTGATTTTGTTGAAAATTGCAATCAACCCCCAACTTTTACACACCGTAGAGCGGAAAGTATTGGTAGCAGGCGAAAAATGTAAGGACTCTAAACTGTGTACAATTTTTCTCTACATATTTTATTCGAATTTTTTTCCATAGCACTTACCACAACAGCGCTATTTTCCGAAAAACGTCGCGACGCAGCGTTTGCACGTTGGCACACGGAAAACAACAGCTAGCACAGGCTAGCACAATTTTGAGTTATTAAAGTTCGATTCTGGGGACCTCATCACCCCACAAAAATATCGAATTTTTGATGTTTGCACAGGAAAAGAATAGCTAGCATAGGCTAGAACAACTTTGCTCAACGCTAGCACATCTGTAATAACTGAGTTATTGAGGATTAAATCTAGGAAGTCAGCCTCCCAGAAAAAAATTTTGAACTTTTGACGTTTGAAAATTAAAGAGTTGAGCTAGCACAGGCTAGCACAAATAAAATTAACTCTAGCACACCTTTAATAAAGGAGCTATTGAGGGCTGGATTCCTAGATTCCGTTATTAAAGGTGCGCTAACTTGAACATAGTTGTGCTAGCATGTGCTAGCTTAGCTCTTTAAAGCATAACCATGTTTATTAAACATATATCTAAAAATTCTACGGCCCTTTAAAGGCCAAATGATTGGCAATTGTAGATTTTTCTGCTTAAAAAAATGTCTGTAGAATTTATGTAAAATGATAGAGACCTTGTAACATTCTTGATAAACTGATAAAACATGGTGTACCCTAAATAAGAAAATAAAAAATTGTGAAATTATTTCGTAAAAAATATTACTGTATTTTGAAATTACAATTTAATTCAATTTAGTTTAATTTAATTTGTAAATAAATCTGAAAAATCCACTTAAAAATCAATTTCTAAAATCAATCAGTTAGTCACGTTTGACGGTCTAATTTTTAAAAAATTATCTTCCTTCATGACGGTGCCTGGGATTAACGGTGTTACAACATTCAGAAATTGACGTTATGGTCAAAATTTAGAATTTGACGTTGAGACCGGTTGTCATTGTGGCCTAGACCTGACGTCTTAATTTTGAGAGAATCTGATGAATTTAAAACTACATTATTTGAAAAAAAAAGAGGTTTGGTAGGTATATGATGAAGAGACTTGTATGCTCCCCCTACAATCCTGGGCACCTTAAAATGATTCTGAAAAAATGTAGCCGTTTAGTTTTCTAGTTTATTTTTTGGACTAGATTGATTCTTTTGCTGTCCAGGTGTCCATCCCCTTTTCACTACTTTATTGGTGAAATTTTATATTGTATTGCCCAGCACTTACCTTTTTTTATCCTTTACAAGTTAAATTTTTATTTTTTGGGCAAATGGTAAACATTTGCAATCGCACTTTAAATCTAAATGCACAGTTTGAGGTTGCCATGATGTCATGATCGCGAATAAATTTAAAAAGTTGCTTCAAGAAAAACTGTTGCTTTTACTATTATAGAATTGTATTAGATAATGCGTCATCTATAGGAAAAAAAATTCTGAATTAGGATAAACCTGAAAATATTTTTATACTGGACGTAATATTTCGAAAGGCAAGGCATGATGTTCTAAGACTTTTTTCTGACATCAAATATTCAATCCCATAGAAATGGTACGGAGTTAAGTTAAAAGACATTGCGCTTTAATTATTGAAATAAAGTAATTCTAACTATTTCGAGTACCCAATGGAAGGATTCACGAGTATTCAAATTAAAAAATGGGCTGGAAGGTCATAGAATTTAATTGAAGGTACATCAAAATAAATTCAGATGGCGTTGCAATAAAACGTGATATAAAGATAATGTAAAAATAAATAGAAATTAATGTTTTGATTGGATTCGCCCGAAATGGGCATGTAAACAAGTTACAAAAGTAAGTGATTTCGTTGAAAAGGTTAAGAATTTGCATACTTTTGAGGTGGAAATACCAAATAAATTTAGGAAAAACACGTACAGGATTTATTGACTTCACATTTAACGCTCTCTAACGGCAACGGTAGTAATCAGAAAAAGATAAAATAAAATGCAGTCGATAGACTAAGAAAAACGCTTTTCCGTTTGGTCAATCCGCAGTAATCGACTATTAAAATAAAAAATGTTTGAACTTTTTTTATTTTTGAAAATGTTACAAACAGAAAATACTCAAATATGTTTTTAATTTTTATTTAAAGTATTTGAAATGTTCTGTAATTATGCAATAAGCGGAGAAAACTCTAATTTTCTATTAAACCGTGACCGTTACGGCCTCTTACAATCGTTTTAGAATATTCAAAATATTTTGCGCAGCTTTTTTATTCAATTGTGTCTAATAAGCCATTTCGGAAATGTGGGCGGCGTCCATTCTGTACAACTAAAAATAACTTCAAAAGAAATTCTGTCGTAGTACTTCTCTAGTAAAGCCGTAAAAGAAGAATCACACGGTTCTTGGCCATCCTGTATTACCGTGCACGAATTGTTAAGGATTAGGGGTGTTAGGGTAGAACGGAATGATGTATTTTTTGTTTGTTTGATTTCGTCGATTAATTGGGCACGAGCCAACACATTTAATTTTTTTATTAAAAAAAATATATACAACCGAAATAAAATGATAGTGTGGGAAAGTTGTTCGCACTCGTAGTGCACGCGGATTAATACCGTCAAGGGATAGAATACACCACCCCACCCACACGTGTTGGTACTCGCAATTTTCCATTACATTCACCATTGGTCACGTGCCAAAGCTTAGTTTACTCTACGAATGTTCGCCGCTTTTCAATCAGTCCCCCGAAATTCAAATTATAATAACGATACTCTCCAAACACCGACAATTAAATACGAAATTCCCGTGGCAATATTCCACTTCCCGCGGGAACCATTCACTCGTTGTACGTCAAGTTGTGGGAACGAAAGATGCTTGAGCAATTACGATTCGGTGACGTGACAAAATTTAAAAGGGTATCGTTTAATCGATGCTCCGCAATTTGTTCGACTTGGAGAAGAAATTGTTTGGGTACATTATTGTATGTATGTGTTGTAACACAACACCAAAGAAGTACATTACAGCTTATCAATTACTTCCTCTATCGTTTCGCAATTAGGACATGTAAAGTTACATTAATTGCGTTCGCGTTACTTAACACGTGGAATTTCATAACGTACATTAAGCTCTTTTGTGCACTAATTAAAAGTGCAGCGATGCATTTTCAAATTTCATTAAAGAACTGAATATCAGTTGATTAAAGCTAAATATTTATGAATTATTTTTTTGTTGAAGAGAAATTATTTTTCAATTTTCAACGATATTGATTTTTTTCAAAATTGCGTTAGTACGTACCTATTTTATTGCGCCAAAAATGTGTGTATGTATACTGTTGATTTTTTTAAAACTGTACTTCGGAAATGTAGTTTTTAACTTAATTTTTCTACGTATATGTTATTGTGTTATGCAAATCCAAGTATTGAGGTGTTATTTTATCATCTCACAATTGACGGGCAACTCACTTGTTACTCAAGGCTTGATTGTTATATTTCATTTTTGCATTTACGTTCCACTAATAATGTACGATTTCCTACCGTGTCTTATTTTCATATACATGTTTTGTTTGTGTTGTATTTTCTTAATTGTTTTATGTCAACTTGTGTCTCTTTCTCTCTTATCCAAACGGTTGTTAAACTCGTTTTCTCCCTAGAGTATTTTGCAAAAATGGTAAACTTTAAAAGTAAAGCCATAGCTTTTTAAATTCTAATTATTTATTTCCACGGCGAGGAATAACGATATTTTTACACGTTTGTTGTTTAAGTATTGAAATATACAAAAAAATAAATATTAATACTGAGAAAGTCGATTAGAAACTTGGCCGTAGCTCGGTGTCGTAGAGTGGGTCGCAGGAAAGAAACAAAAAACGTAGTTTCTACAGTATTTATCCTTAACAAGTAGGTCTTAAGGAAAGCGAAACAAACAAACTTCAACTCTAATTAAAACAAACAAACTATTCTGACGAGATTCACTAAAGTAATGTGAGACAACAAAAAATTTAAAACAATGAGAGGCAAAATCGTACACATGAATGACCATATTATGCTTAATTGGGAGTTACCAGGCTTACAAAAGTTTTGCCACCCATACTGAAATGCAGTTTATGTCATAACAAATATTTTTAGGATAAGGCCGCCATCTATAAAAATGACCGCCGATAGAAATTAGCTAATATTCCTACAACCTTTTGTCTAAATTTAACGTATAAGAGCTCAAAATATTTAGTATAAGATTCAGACACCGGAAGTGGCTAAACCTGATCTTTTTAAAGATATTAGGCTTAAATAAGAAAATTATGTAACAAATGCACACATTATGGTCAATATTTCCCCAAGATATTGCCAAATGTTACGCTTCTGAGCTCAAAATACTTTCCCCATATATTTTCTCGTAGATCGAAACTAACTAAACTTAACCCATTTTATTCTATTAATGTTAAAAGAAAATTTCGTCAATAACAATGTAGTTAAAATTGCAGGAGAAATGCGAAAAATACGAATTATTTTTTAGTAACTTTATAGTGATATTTAAATTGTACATGTTCCAGGTGTCTGACTAGGAGAGGTAACCCGCTGTATCTCAGAAACTATTTATTGTACTACTTACGGAAAAAAATCTGTATAAGAAAGTCGCATAAGAGAAACTGCATAATTTTCAGCAGTTTGAGTTCACAAATGCTAAACCCGATGTTTATTTGGTATCTTAAAAATGTAAATCGTAATTCAAATAACGTTTCATACAAGCATAAAAACCGCGTTAAGAAGATAACGGTGATTTCACCTTACAATTAATAAAAGTCAACACTTAAATTCTAAACTTGTCTACCGTATATCGATGACAGCTTCACAAGAATGAATGTATATCATCGCCACATAGGACTGGGTTAATAATTGATTGTGATATCGGACAGCCTTCCTTAAGTGATGTCCCAGGTATCAGTGACGAGGAAGGCACTAGCTCAAAAATCCATGTAGCATACATCTCAATGTAAAATTTTCAAGTAGTAGCGTTGAAGTTGAAGTGTATAAAACAGACAAATATTTTCACTCTTCGAGAGAGAATTCCAGTTAAAGGAAGTTGATTTAAATGATTGGCGTAGATATTCTAAAAATTTACAAAATGGCAATATAGCCACATGCGGGTTTTGAATTGTTAATCGCTTACGGCGTTCACCAAACATTACACAAGTAAACGAGTCTCTCCAAAATTTGTAAAATAAACTCATGAAGACTTATCTAACAACGAAGAACGACATTTTAGCAATTAAATTAAAAGAAACGCTGATAATTATCTATAAGAATTCGGTTCCGTACGTCTGTTCACGCCACTTTCTGACAAGGAAATGACGGTTTTTATTCTGTATTTGTAAAACTATTTTCAAGGTTGTTTAAAGTAAGTTTAATTGCCTGCCGCCAAGGGCAAACAACGCTACAATTAGCAAAAAATCTAACAATTAATTCGGTGTTAACGACGCTGCTAAAAACTACCGTAATATATTTACATTTTTTTAGTAATATTGTTATTATTATTACCGTTATTACACAGAAACCGAATATACCAACTCATAATAATGAAAGTAAAATTATTAAAACTATAAACAACTCTTGTAAATAATTAGTTGTATTTGAAAACAATTGAATTAGTCAATTCCAAAATTAGACTAAACATAACTTTAATGCCCATTTATTGATAGTAGCTAATTGCACTGTAAGAATTATTTGTTCAGTTTTGCGAATAACTTATTTGACAAATCCGTATATATGGTATATTATTCACTTATCTCGTAAATACGTAATTATTAATAAATGTCACTTCGCTTCAAAAAGCTAAGCTCATGTGACCGCAGCAGTACGTGCGTACCTAATCATGAAAAGGATTTAACTAAATCTTGTAAAAAAATTAATTTATTCTTGTTTTCAGTACACAATGACAATAATAATAAGTTGAGAGTAAATTAAATCTAATAAAAGCAAAGATAGCATTTGGATTGGTAGGGTTTCATTTTATCATTAAGAGTTGTATTCTTTTGGGATTTGCAAGTACAGGATTAGGGTGGATTAACTATTGCTTATACATAACTAATGATGATCTCTTTCGTCATTTTACGGTTTTCATGCTCTTATCCTTTAAACCATGTTAACTACATATTTTTTTAAATTAAATGTATTTCTTTTACTAGTGTTCATTTAAACTTTTATTAAACAAGGAGTCCCTTAAATATTTTACAAAATTTTACAAATTCCTCATACCTCAAATATAAGTTTTTAATTAAAAACAACTAAGAAATTTATAACTACGCAACGCTGACATTAAATATATTATCTAAAGTTAAAGCTTATTTGAAATAGAATATTCATTTGCGCTAATGATAATCAATAATACGGAAACCTAGGCAACTTTGATTGAAAATAAAAAGTGAATAGACTATACCTTAATCACAGAGTAATACACCTTACAGAGGGGAAAGCTGATGCTTTCGCTAAAATTTTATTTTTATGCGCATGTCCGAAGTCGCCATTTTATAAGTGTTATTTTAATCAACCTCCAAATTGTTCGTGTGTTTAAAAAACTCTTCACCCAGTGCACCTACATTCGGGATGTATAAACTGTGAAATCGATTTTGATCTGATATTAATTGACTTAAAATCATCTGTCTTCAAAAAATGTGGAACTAAATCGTAAATGGAAGGATAAAGAAAAGAGTATCAATGGATAAAATAATAAATGAGCAAGGAAAAAAATTGGTAGAATTTTGTGAGGAAAAAGGATGGACAATATTAAACGGAAACATGGTGGAAGGAGGGAAAGGGGAATACACGTTCATAGGAGGTAGAGAAGAGTCGGTAATAGACTATGTAATCACAAATGAAATAAGTATGGAAGGCATAGTAAACTTCAAAATTGGTGAAAGTGTAGATTCTGATTATCAACTGTTAGAAATGACTTTGGTGGGGGAAGAACATGAAAAAGAAGAAAAAGGGAAAAGTGGAGAGAGATGAAGTTATGGACGGAAGAAAATATAGAAAGATACAAGGAAAAGATGGAGGAAGGACAAAGTTCAGAAGGAGGAATAGAGGAGGAGATAAACAAGATAATAAAAGAAATGGAGGAAGCAACAGAAAAGAAAAAGTATAGAGCGAGAACAGGAAATTTAGAGAAAAGAAATTAATGGTAGAATGCAGAGTGCCAGAAAGCAAAGATGGAAAGGAGGAGAGGGAAAAGAAAATGGAAAAATTAAAAATGGTAATTGAAGAATATAAAAAAATTAGGATGAAATTTAAAGAAGAATGCAGAAAGGGAAAAGAAGAATTCAAAATGATCGAGGAAATAAGAAACGAAGGACAAGTTTGGAAGTTTGTGAGAAGAAGGAAGAGAGAAAAAGGGCCGAACTAAAAGTAGAAGAGGAAAATGGGAGCAACATTGTAAGCAATTGTTGGAGGGGGTAGACATAGAATCAAAGGAAAAAGAAGATAAAAGGCAAAATAAGAAAGTAAGAGAAGGAGGAATTGAAAAGAAGAAGATGGAAGAAGCGATAAATAAGAATAAAAAGGAAAGGCTGGTGGCACAGATGGAACACTGGGGGAGCAGTGGATATACACAGGTGAAAAGATGAGAGATAGATTAAGAGGAATTTTAGAAGAAATATACAAAGAAACAAGGTGCAGAACGAGAGTAGGGGAAAAGCTGGGAAAAGAGTTTAGGATAGCAAAAAGGTTGAGACAGGGGTGTCCACTGGGCTCTAATGTATTTTCCTTGTATGTAAGGGAACTTGGAGGAAGAAATTAAAGAACAGCAGATAGGAGGGATAGTGGCGGGAAGAAGAAAAGTGTAGGTTTTAGCTTACGCAGATGATATGGTGGTCTTGGCAAAAACAGAGGAGGAAATGAAAAGAATGATAAAAGTGATAAATACATATTTGGAAAAAAAGAAATTAGAATTAAATGTAGGAAAAACAAAAATTATAGAGTTTAAGAAGAAAAAGGTAGAATAAACAGAGAAAAATGGAAATGGGGAGAGGAAAAGATAGAGATGGTAGACAAGTATAAATACGTAGGGTATATGGTGAGGTACGACAACAAGAACGAAGACCAAATTAAGGAACTAGAGAAAAAGGAAATAAAATAGTAAGGGAGGTATGGAGTATAGGAGAAAGAATATTTGCGAAAGACTTGGAGAAAAGAAGATGGAGAAGAAGAATACGGTATGAAGAAAAGATGGAAAGCAAGAAAGAAAATAAGATATTATATGAATGTTGGAAGGAAGTAGAGGAGCAAAAGATAAAATATGGTGAAGATGCTAGAAGAAGATATTATGAAAGAAGATAATATGCAAGGGAAAAAATAAAAAAGATAAGAGATGGGGGAAGAAGTATGGAAGAAGAATTAGTACAGAGAGATAGAGACACACAGGTACAAAGAAGAAGAGCGAGAATTAGAGAAGGAAAATACAACACGAAGTATGAGGAATTAATAACAGATCGAAAACCGAATTACATAACCGGAAGAATGGCATTAGAAGATAAAAGACTAATTGCAAGATTTAGAGTAGGAAACGAAGACATTGAAAATAAGTACTGGTGGAAAAACGAAGATAGGAAGTGTAGAATGTGTAGGCAGGGGTGGGAAAATGTAGAGCATTTGAAATTAGAGTGTAGTGAAGTAACAGCGGACAATGGATGAGGAAGGTGGTGGAAAAAAGAAAGTGGATGGAAGAAAGAAAAAGAGTAGTAATAAGAATCGAATGAAGAGAAGAGCCAAAAAAAAATTATTTTTTTTAATTTTTGTTGTTGCTTTTATTGTTATGTTAAGAAAAAACCGAATTTATTGTTAATATAAATAAACAAATAAATTGAAATTGAACTTCCCGACTACGATTACCGACGCGAAAATATACACATCAAAAATGCTTTTTATTATGTATGTGGATATTTACTAAAAAAACCAATGCGATATTTGTTACCAATTTTCTACTGACACAACAGCAGTAGAGTGTGACCAAATATTTATATCTCATCTTATATTTAATGCAACGGATGACATTTATAAAGGACTAAGAATTCCTACTTCGAATTTTGTGCAATTAATTTATAAATTAGAAAAGTTATTTTTTTCTATGTACAAATGAATTTGCATTACCAATAAAAAATGAATATGTGATCAAATTATTTATTAGGCTAAAGATATTTTATTCAGTGAAATACGCAAATAAAGACATTAAAGGAAAAAAATTCAAAAGTTACCATATTAAGTCACCATTAGCATTTAAGTTTTGTCTTATGAAAAATTGTAAATAAAAAGTTATAATATAAAAACTGTCTTTCGATTAACAAAATGAAATTATCTGTGATAAAAGAAACATTAAAAAATATAAATTATATTGTAAAATAATTTCTTTTACGTTTATTTGTAGCCACTACTTTTGAACTTCGCGCTCTAATACCAATTAAAAAATGGCCGAAGGTCACATTTTTAACACCCCAAAAGATCGAAGAAACCGCCACAGCTTTCCTCTCTGTAAGGTATTATTACTCAGTGCCTTAATATGTAAAAGTGCGCTTTTATAAGTGCACTCATGAAATTTAAAACTTGGACACCACAATTTCTGTAAACAAAAGTTTGTACATTGTGAAGCGGGCTTAAGGGTATCATTTACAATTCTAACAGCAGGTAGTCTCAGCAGGGGTTATCTTATAGAAGGACTGTAGAATGAATCATTACACTAAGCACGTTTTAGAAAATAGGTAATTTACGTTGCTTACTTAATTTTTTTCTTTAAAGAATATATTTGAAGGTATCGCTAATTAAACACCATAGCTCGATTAATTATCGAATCAAAATTTTGTTTAGGAAATGTTTACAAAATAAAATTAGAAATAATTTTGATTTAAAAACGTCTACAAGCAATAACTTTTAAATTAAATCAAAAACTAAACATGGTTATTTGGGTTGACTGATTATTACTTATTTTTAAATAAATCTAACCTACTAATTATTGTAAGTTATTAAAAAAATCATTAAACTCTCTATTCATAATATTTAGTCCTTACAAAATGTATATTTTATGACGTTTCATTTTTTCTGTAGTTAATATAAAAGTGAAAATAAAAACTAAGGCAATTCTTATTGTCAACGTATATATTTAGTTTTTGACAAGAATTTATTACATAATTATAATTAAGATACCAAGTTATAGTTTAAAATTAAATGAAAACTTTTTTTTAAATAAAGGTATTACTATATAAATAAATATAAGAAATCAATAATGGGTGTGACCTCCATTATTATTGATACATTCTTGGAGGCGTCTGCTCATTGACGCTATCAAGGTATCAATATAATTAATATTAATCGTTTCCCATGCGGTATCAATGGCTGCAATTAGTGCATTACGGTTTACTGGTATAAAATTTGGCCCTTGTTGTCTTCGGATAACAGCAAGTATTCGAGCCCAAACATTTTCGATAATGTTAAAATCTGGGCTTTTTGCTGGCCAGGGTAACAGCTCCAAGTTATTTGCTTGTATCCAGTTGCGCACAACCTGCGAAGTATAGGGTCATCATATCCCGATAGTTAATTATCGAATGTTCCAAGAAAATATGTGTAAATAGTAAATGGAATCTACTAACGTAACGTTAAGTCGTTAATTATAGTTACATAACTCTCCTTTCATAAGATATAGTTCATATTAATATGCTTATTGTAAAGCTTCGTACACACCTGAACAACAAACCGAGGAACAAACAGAACAACGAACCGAACGGCAATCGGAACATTAATTTGGACGGTGCTACGTACGAATTTTAGAACAGATTCGCAAGTCCTGATTGTTCCACGAACGGTTTGCGGCGTTCCCGCAACTTGTCGGTTTTTTCTCCGACATCAAAGAAAATGCGCGCGAATGCGTTTGCAGGTTTGGACGAATCTAAACAAAACGGCGAACAAACTTATGCGGGAGAATTAAATTATTTATTTTTTGTCCTCCCTTTTGTGGGTTTGTTGTGTTTTAGGTAATATTATGGAGTTGACAGAAGAAAAATGTTTTAAATTAATCAGTGTTTAAGAATGCAAGAAAAAATGATGTCCCTATTAGCATCATTTGGGCGGGAAATTTCCAAAATAAAAAAAAGCGAAGTAAATTATAATTTTTACTTTTCTTTGTGCGTAAAAATTTGGTTGGCACTATCTTCTTGTTTTCCGCAATTTTCTCTTCTCAATAATAAATATATATGAACTGAAAACTACTGAAAATAATTATGGGAACAGCACAAACGTTCCGTTTGTTGTTCGGATTGTGGAAATCATAAAAGATCGTTTGTCGTTCTGTTTGACTTTCGGTTCGTTGTTATGTTTGTTGCTCGGTTTGTTGTTCAGGTGTGTACGAAGCTTTACAACTTAAGCAACAATTTTTGGCGAATAAAGATTAGTTTGTGATGTAATATTAGAAACACAAATTTATATCATATCAAATTTATGACAACTTAAAACCAAGAACGTGTATGTTATTGCTAAGAAATTATTAAGGAAAAAGCGCAATTGCAGTGTAAATATTTATAATTAGATATTTTCGAAAGTTTATAAGTCCTCTATCTTAATACTTAAAAGAAAATCCTGTCCATTAGCATTATAAGGAAATGGCTTTTACTTTATGAATAAGTTTCAATAACAATAGAATATCCTTGCTTGTTTAATTTACTTCCTTTGAGTCATATTGCTCTAAGGGTTGTTACATTGGTAATTAGAAGTATGTAATAAATAAACAATTATAGTATTTTCGCTGTAGCTTTGCGGTTAAGTGATTAGGGATTTCCACTTGCAAACTGTATGCTTCAATATTTGTGAAAGTCAGTGGTACTTAAAATTTCTACATAGGTATTCCTCATTAAAATTGCAATTGGTTAGGAATGTAACAATTATAAAAAATAAATGGTTTAGAATCCTGACTTCTTATTTAAAAGTTTACATTTGAACAAAAGGGAGCTCATTATTCCATTGTCACCAAACAATACTAAATGGTGTTGTTTACCTGTTTATTGCTCGAGGCGATTAGACATGCCCAATATTTTAGGTAGGTATAATATAAAATGTTAGAAGAGGACAACACTATAAGAGTATGTGATTTCTGAAATTAAGCGCTAATCACTTAACCGCAAAGCTACAGCGAAAATACTATACCTACTGTTTGAGAAGGGGTAGTGTGAACCAATAAATAAAGTAAGAAATGTAAATTCCATTTTAGTTTGAAATTTCAAGTGTTGGAAAATGCCACCTCATCTCGGTGCTGATTTGAAAGCGCGGATTGTTTTGGAATTAGCGGCGGGCCGTAGCGTGCGTGAAATTTCACGTATGTTAGATATACCAAAAAGCACCGTAGGGCATTACCGAGTAAAATGGAATCTTGAACACACTTTGGAAAGAGTCATCGGAAGTGGTAGACCTAAAGTATCTACACGTGCTCAAGATCTCGAGTTGTTTCATTACGTAACAGAACAACCATTTGCTACATACTCCAGGGCTATAGCAGATACACATTTTCCCGGATGCCGTATAACTGCACAAAAAGATTAAAGGAGATGGGAATAAAGAAGTATAATGCTGCTGCGAAAGAAGTTCTCAGTGACGAAAATATGAGACGTCGTCTGGAATTTGCAAGGCGATATGTGAACGAACCTTTGGAATTTTGGAATCGAGTGATTTTTAGCGACGAAAAAACGTTCAATAGCCGCAACGATGGACCACTAAAAGTTTTTAGAATGGAAGGAACTCGTTACGAAAATAATCACATATGTCCTAAAAAACGAAGTGGTTATTTTTCTGTGAATGTGTGGGGTTGGGCTAGCGCGCGGGGTCCAGGAGTTTGTTGGGCTATCGATGGACGTCTTGATTCTGCTGCGTATTTAGATATTTTGGAAACTATTATGAAACCTTCAGTCGAAGTGTTTTATCCAGACGAAGATTATATTTTCCAACAAGTAAGTATTCTTATTTCACTATACTTTCTCCAAAAAATAGTTTGGGATCTGTTGAATTAACATTTTCATAATGTATTTTTGTTGTTAAAGGACAACGCCCCTATTCATACTTCGCGGGTTGTGCGCAATTGGATACGAGAAAATAACTTGGAGCTGTTACCCTGGCCAGCAAAAGCCCAGATTTTAACATTATCGAAAATGTTTGGGCTCGAATACTTGCTGTTATCCGAAGACAACAAGGGCCAAATTTTATACCAGTAAACCGTAATGCACTAATTGCAGCCATTGATACCGCATGGGAAACGATTAATATTAATTATATTGATACCTTGATAGCGTCAATGAGCAGACGCCTCCAAGAATGTATCAATAATAATGGAGGTCACACCCATTATTGATTTCTTATATTTATTTATATAGTAATACCTTTATTTAAAAAAAAAGTTTTCATTTAATTTTAAACTATAACTTGGTATCTTAATTATAATTATGTAATAAATTCTTGTCAAAAACTAAATATATACGTTGACAATAAGAATTGCCTTAGTTTTTATTTTCACTTTTTATATTAACTACAGAAAAAATGAAACGTCATAAAATATACATTTTGTAAGGACTAAATATTATGAATAGAGAGTTTAATGATTTTTTTTAATAACTTACAATAATTAGTAGGTTAGATTTATTTAAAAATAAGTAATAATCAGTCAACCCAAATAACCATGTTTAGTTTTTTGATTTAATTTAAAAGTTATTGCTTGTAGACGTTTTTTAAATCAAAATTATTTCTAATTTTATTTTGTAAACATTTCCTAAACAAAATTTTGATTCGATAATTAATCGAGCTATGGTGTTTAATTAGCGATACCTTCAAATATATTCTTTAAAGAAAAAAATTAAGTAAGCAACGTAAATTACCTATTTTCTAAAACGTGCTTAGTGTAATGATTCATTCTACAGTGCTTCTATAAGATAACCCCTGCTGAGACTACCTGCTGTTAGAATTGAAAATGATACCCTTAAGCCCGCTTCACAATGTGCAAACTTTTATTTACAGAAATTGTGGTGTCCAAGTTTTAAATTTCATGAATGTACCTATATGCTCAGTTGTTGCAAACTGTATAATACTTTTTTTTATAATATACAACAGTATAAGCAAATTAGAAAATACAAAAAAATGATGTAGTTGTGTAAAAATTACAATCAAAATCAAAAAACAAATAAAAAAACGGTCGCCGATGTGTCGGATGAATTGATTCAATTTGCAGTCTTTTTGATTACTTATTTTATTATAATTTTTATTGTTATACTGGACGAACTCATCAGATTGGTCATGTTTTCAAGTCAGATAACTTGAAACTATTATTTTACTTTAAGAATGTTTTTTTAGTTGGTTCTTTCTTTCGTTTATCTCCACCTCCACATCATCATTATTATTATACATTATTTTCATAATTCACGCCGAAACCCTAAATTCTTTTGAAATTAAAACCAATCATTAATATTAATTTTCATTTTTTCTCGTTCTACGTAATCTGCTCTGCTTTTGTCATTCTTTTCTTTTTCTTCAAATTATTTATTCCATGTTTTTTTTGTCTTCCTCTTTGTAGAAACAAAGAAAAATAGGATGATAAAGAATAGAAGGAAACAAATGAGGAATATATTAGGAGGAAGAAAAGAAAAAGTGCAAAAGAAAATAGGAGGAAACACATAAGTCTCAGAGAAGGAGAAATGGAAAAAAAAAGAAGAAGAAGAAGACATAAATAATGAAGGTTTCCATTTAAAAAAAATTAGTTTACAAGAATTAGTGATGCAAAAGTTTGAACCAAATTTTGTGGACGCCTTGTGCAATATTTTTGGGCATTGAGAATGGTACTCAGAATTTAACACCTCCGAAAATAATTTTTATTTCTACAATAACTTCTACGGTACACTAATTTCTTTGATACCGTATATCTATCAAAAATTTTGAAATAATAATTTGAAAACTGTTGAATCTAGGGATATGAATTGCGGGTCAAATGTACGCAAAAGTTCACGAGTTATCCGACGGTGCAAAAATATACAGGATGTTCCATTGAAAAAAATCAACTTTAGTTGACTACGTTTTTCTAAATCACTCTGTATATATGAAATTATATTTAAAATGTGCAACTTTTAGTCTATTTGGGAAACTTGCCCACACTTTTTCGGACAAGTAATCTGAAAACTTGGCCGATTGAAAAATGAGACAAACTTACTTTACACTTACGTTGAATTCAAGATGAAATCCTGAACAACCGTTAGAGTGCACTGATAAATGTAGTAATGTACAGCAATGCAATAAAATACAAGCATGGAGATAAAGTAAATTTAATTAAACGTTGATTCGTTTTAAATAATATGTTAAATTTTGACAATGTTGTGTAAATATTTAAATCCAAAAGATATCTCTCTGACAAAAGAAGGGTAAGAAAAATCTCAAGTTTCTCCCAAATTAAACAAACAAATTATGACATGTATCAGCTCATTTATACATTCATTTCCAATCAAAACTGAAGAA
Organism: Abscondita cerata; assembly: GCA_030710515.1. Lineage (NCBI taxonomy): Eukaryota > Metazoa > Arthropoda > Insecta > Coleoptera > Lampyridae > Abscondita > Abscondita cerata. Next base: position 955,104 of record JALBCR010004258.1, read on the forward strand.
GGTTAGTTGATAGTGTGTAACACCGTGAGTAAAAGGCGAGTTTCACCAGTCGCTATGTTCCTACCTGCCTAATCAGTTGAATTTTTGAGATCGCGCCAATCTTGAGATGACAAATTGTTAGTTTGTTATCGTAATCAAATTGATTTTGGAAAAAATTATAGTAGTTTTGGAGCATTTACTCGATAGCTAATGTCGGTGAGAGGTAGTGGACAACTTTTTAAAGATGCAACAGATAAAATAAAGTGCTTTCGAGACGTGGGGCGTACTCTATGAGTTGTAGTATTTAATCTTAAGTAGTAGAGACTTAAGATATCAAAGACCCAATTAGTAACGAAAGAAACATATATTCATAGGGCTTACTACTTGTGTCACAGGTATATGTTATACACGCACAAAACATACATTTTACTTAGATAATAACAATATAGGTAATAAATAGGATATGTGAATAATACCGATCGTATCAAAGCTGAATAAGTAATCCACGTCTCGAAAACAATTATATTTCTCATTCGAACGCGAATTCAATACTAAATAAATAACGTTGACTTTCCTAACCGATTTAACCTAGTACTGAAATACTGGATTAAACAAACGTAAAATTAATTTGCTGGGAGACTCGTCGAGCACAAAAATTGTCACAGAACGGCGTTAACTACTAATTAATTACGGTTGTTAACGATCGGTTTTTAACATACATGCAATTATAATTATGAAAGTTTTCAAGAATAAACGCGTGAGAAAAGATACCTTAAAACCAGATTAGCTTAACTTTTGAGTCTGGTTACTTGTTGTCTGAGGGGGTTCGTCATATTCTCGAGGTATATTCCACGTTGTTAACAATCAAGAAAAAATAAGGAATGAAGAGTAGGTACTGGCTGGTATGCAAATACAACAGTCAAGTGTCAAATACGAAAGTCGCTTGCTATTAATAATTTGCAGCAGCTTTGTTGTAGGTGGATTGCAACAACTTTGGCTTGATAGAAAGATACATTCAAGAGAAATCGCAAGCAACAAAAATGAAGGATGTAAATGTAGCTCATAGGTTAGCTTGGCCTACAGGTATTTGTTCTAAAACTATTAACAAAATGGCGCTTACGTTGATAAGGAAATGTTTTTTAAACTTACGGCATTCGCCATATGCACAGACCAAACAAAAGAAATACGGCATTTACTAATTACGGACTTTTTGCAGCAGAAAACACACGTACAACTTTACCGAACACCGACATGGTACCAAAAATGAAGGAACCGGAAATTTTAATGCAATACACGACTAAATTTTAACACCACCCGTTGATCTAACGACCAAAATCAAAGTTTAGTTGCCTATATGCCAAGCGCATTACAGAACGGAAGCGAATTTATTAAATAAAAATTCACCACAGAAAAAACGACACAAAATTAGCTGTACATTTAATCAATATTTAGTTTTGATAATATCACATATACATATAATAAATATGAATAAATGTGACTGTTAGCCATCCTCCCCACCTTCGTCTTTCACGGTAAGAAAATATTAATTGTTCAACAAAGCCTTTTCACAAACTGGTATTTTTCCATTCTGGATCACATTTTAATAAATGAAGCGCTTTAAAATGTATCCTAAATTAAAACATCAAAAACCAGCCTTTTGCATTTTTGTAGCAAAAAAAAGCGCGAACAAGATAACGTTTTCCGCAAAACAAAGACACACGTGGTCAATATTTATAACATGTAATCGAACGAAACATACATAAAATAAAATAGATTGGAATGTGCAATAACACTAATATTATAACAATTATCACTACAAAAAAAATGTGATACGAGCATCTGTTCACCACTGCGCTTTTAGAACAGTGATTGAACCCAAAAGCACGAGGTCACAATAATTAAACATAATAGAAGTTCAAATCAGAATCGAGCATCATTAAATTATTAAAATTACCTAATCAAAAGAGGAAAACGAATGCTACATTGATTCGTTTTTTTCACAACGGTTGCACACAAAAGCACGAGGTCACAATAAAGGTAAAAATAAAATACGCATTTGGTTGCAATATTTGCAGCATTCGATAATGAGGAGAGAGAACTACTATGGAAAATTACGGGAACCATAGGGATAAATAAAGATATAAGAAAAACTATAGAGGAAACATATGAGATTAGGATTAAGATTCTCAAGAGATATTTGGAGAAAAAACTTAGAAAAAAGAAAAAAATTGAGATAGGGAGAGTAGAAAATATAACTTTTATTTGAATACTGGTTAAATGTTTAGGGTATATTATTATAAATTAAAACAAGAATAAAGAGCATATAATAGAGAACAGGCAGAAAGGAAATATAATTGTAATATGAAAGCGGATGTTAGGACTAGAGAAAGAGACCCCGGGGAAGAAGAACTGAAACTAGTAAAATACTGATACAGACAGGAAAGTGAGCGTTAATATGTGAATCAAGCATGGAAAACGGGAAAGAAGATGACATTCCGTATGAATGCTGAAAATTACGGCTGACCCAAAAAGGTAATGAAAGAGGCGGATATGCGAAAGAATAGATAAAGAGGTTAAGGCAGAAAGAGGAGTAAAATGAAAAGATAAAAGGCAGTAAAATGCAGGAAAGCAAGAAAGCAACAGTAAAAGAACAGAAATAATACTAGGAACAGGAAGATATCCAAAGCACACAAAGAAAACGTCTGGAAAAAAAATAATGATAGTAAGATGTGGAACCGGAAACGAAAAAAATGAGAATAAGAACTATGGATGAGTGCTGAAAATAGGGTGAACGAATTATGTGAGGATGAATGGAAGAACATAAAACACATAAAATAAGGGCGTGGAGAGGTATAAGACACGAGGAAACGGAGTAGTGGATACTGGTAGCGTGAAGGGAGAAGTTGTTCAATGGATGAAGGAAGTTAAGGGCGGAGAAGAATAAGAATACTAAAATTATAGTGAATAGTAAGTGGGAGTTGGGGATTAGATAGATAGATAGATATAATCTGGGATGTGTAGCACGGAATCAGTACTGATTATTGTGCGTCCCCTTTCTTAACTTAGCACCTCCAGTAGGTTAAGTTCTCTAAGTTCTGGACTTCCTAAGCCCTGGTAGATGCACCCAGTGTTCTGAATTTTTCTTCGTTTCTCAGCCTGGAGTACTTCACGAATTGTGTATTGGCCCAAATATTCCCGCACCGATACCCTCAGCCGTTCTTGATCCATTTCTAAACCAGCCGTCTGGCACTGGGAAGGAAATTTTCTCAGGAGCCCAAACCTCCTTATTGTTGCCTAGTGCCGTCTGGAAGTCCCTGCTCATATCGTATCTGTGAGAGATATCCCCTATCTACTGTTGAGTAAGGTCCGATCAAAGTGATTAAACCTCGGACTATTATTTTTTTCTAGTCTGACTTCCCCGTCAATGACAAGATAAGAGCAGCAGCCACAGGATGGTCCCGCGATGCATATACCCCCGGGCGCTCAGTCCTTATTGTTGCCTAGTGTCGTCCGGAAGTACCTACTCATATCGTTTCTTTGAGAGAGAAGCAGGGGGTATCTCCTATTGAGCAAGGTTCGATCGAAATGATTGAAACTAAAACCACCATTTTTTTCTGGTCTGACCCCTCCGTCAATGACAAGATGGAGTGGGGCAGCCACAAAAGATGCTCAATAGCTGCTGAGGGAGTTGCTGAGTCTCTGCCTTCTCTCTAGTCTCTTCCTGGTGGTAACCTCCGAGAGTTTTTGACACCAGACGACGGTACCATAGGTAATAATGGGCCGAACCATCATGCAATAGATCCATCGCAGTATTTCAGGCCTGCAACCCCATTTTTTGCCTGCGACTCTGCTGCTGACAATACGAGTCAATGTGCCTCGCCTTAATTGTATGGAACATGGAGTTGTGTGAGGCGTTGTTGAAGGTCCCTGCGATGTCTAGGAAGGCACAGACGGTCGTTTTCTTCTGCTCTAGTGAAGTATTCAACTTGCTCGTCAGCTGGTACAGGTCAGTCCCCGTAGACCTGCTCACCCTGTACGCATGTTGATCCATTCGGATTAGCGAAACGTTAAGAAAGATATTCTCATCAACGACGGTCTTTAGACCCGAATCTAGACGACCTAATTCACCATTAAGTCGTGAAAGCCTTTAAACTACTATAATCAGTGAGTATATATTAATTCAATATTTGTTTTAGTGCATTACAACTGAATATGTTTTGTGTGCATTTGAGTTAATGATATGCTGTAAATATTTTTATCACAGAACTTTCTGAACAATTGCATTATAAAAGATTCAATAAATGGAATATTATACCAAATATATTTAAAATAAAAAATATGTACAATTTACAATAAAATGCAATTAACTAAAATAATTTCTTCTTCCTCTCTAAACCCTTTAGGCTGGGACTTATATTGGAAGATAGTCGAAGTTTCTTAATTGCTATTGGTGTTCCATCATCTGCTTTTCGTTTATTCTAAATAACATTCTTAGGTTTAGTAAGATAATAATACATGCTGTAAACTACATACATTAATTGAATTATGTTCGTCCAATGAAGTGGAAGTTTGAAATACTATCTTTGTAGAAGTTTTGATCACACTTGTTGTTGTGCTATTAACCTTTGTTATATCGGCCAGTCGTGTTAAAAATTATTCGATCTTGCCAAGAAAGATCCTCTTGTATTCTGAAACAACATACATTATACACATATACATTAATAATTTAATTTATAGAACCGTCAACGCAGGTGCTTTTCTCAATGCGTCTGAAGAAGAAACTGTTTTGTCTTTATCAGACTGACCACTAGAATTCGACACGCTTCGTCGTAAAGCTTCCTGTCCAATTTTGAAAACTTGACTGTTACTGTCAGATAAAATGCTATCAATGCAGTCTTCATCTTGTTTGTCTGTTTGCTGCAATAAAATTGAATTTCATGGAAAGTTAATATCGAGCATTAAAACATTACACTTTTTAAAAACATTTCTCGCTCGTGCCTCAGTTTTCTCCATTGTTCCTCATTTTCATCTTCTTCTAAATAAACTTCGTCTCCGTCAATAGGTCCCTTGTCGTCATTTGCGTTATCGTCTAAAATCCAAGTGCCAACAAACAATAAGTGATACTTGAACTATACTCACCTATGTTCTTCCACCTGAATTGTCTCTGCCTACCCTCGCCGTGCAATTCACCATTCTCTAAAAGCAACTCCTGCAAAAATTTTTATCTCTCTATTATCTTGATCGAGAACGTTTCGCCTACAAACTTATCGTTAGGAACATTAACCAGATTATATTTACCTACATATGAATTCTCTCCAAATCATTTTTTAATTTATTTTCATCAAATAATTCATCATCTCCTTGTTCCTGTTCCAAATTATCTAAACCTCGTTCATCTTCGTCGTCACTATCCCAGTCAGATTCCGAAAGTTCTGCTTCTTTTTCCAAGAAATCGCTGGCTTTGTACTTATTCTTTGGCACTAAAATTTAAATTTGTATCAAACTACAATGTACAAGCAATATTGTTACCTTCAATCTCGTTTTCTTCCGAATCGTAATCAATTTCTTTGTTAGTAGCATTATCCAGGTCATCATGTAAATCGATAGCCTCATCGCTTTCTCCATTTTCTTCCTCAGATTCGGAATCATCATCTATACAAATGATTTAGAGAAGAGAAGATAAATTACAAATAAATTTACCTGAAAAATGCAATTGTTTATGTTTGTTAACTTTGACTGTAACGTTGTTCCCTTCTTGTTCATCATCTGAAGAATCAAATACTAATCTCCCTCCTCCTGCGACTTCAGAATTGTTTAGCAAGTCAGATTTATTTGTAACGGGCGACTCAAATTTCTTTTTGAACTGCTCCATCTCATCTTCATCTAACAACTGAGAAATTAGTCGATCTTCGTCTAAATATTTCGTTTGCGAATTGGAGTTCGAGTTGTTACTTAATTTAGTATCAGATACAACGTCATCGCTTTCGTTGACTGTTTCAGGTAAATCTAACCTAGCCTTGTGATTTGTTAATCCTTCAAATGAACCTGAACAAATACTTATTAGATCTTGAGTACATGGTTCAGTTTCTTTATTATTTGTGATTGGAAAATCTCCGGAACATATACCAATTAACTCTTGCGTATTTGTCTGAAACTAATAATTAGATCCGCAATTTAGATTACATTACAAAATACCTCTGCATTGAAAACATCACAGTAATCTGAAAATAATTTTTGTTTCACAGTTGGAGTGTCCACTGATGGTGACGGTGGTGGAAATGGAAACGGTGATATTGGAGATTCGTGACGAAACTATATACAAAAAGTGTTACTTTTATATTTCATTTGTAAAGGATAATTGGTCAATATTATTATTATTATTACTATTGTATGAAAAAGGTAAAAATTCTTACTTTTGATCCGGAGTTGAGATCTTGAAGAGCTGATAACTGAGTTATGGGTGTATGAAACATTATATCCGATTTTGATTGTGTCATTTCTTTATGTGGAGTTTTATCAATTCTTGGTTGATAAGGCGGAATATTTATATCATCATCATCCCCTAGAAATAATGTCATGGAATAGATTGTTTAGTCAAACAAAATAATCCTTACGAAAGGTAATTTTTTCTTCATTAAATAGACTTTCTTCGTCCGAATCTTCTGGAAAAACTTGTATAATTCGTTTTAAACCTTTCTTCGGTTTACTTGTAACAGAATCAGTGTCATCTTCAGCCGTTAATTCAGAATCACGAGAAACTTCGTCATTTTCACCGTCGACTTCCATGTCTTCATTATCATCACTTTCGTCTGCCTGAATAATTCCAAAACAGATACCAATAAGATATATTAAAAGACTATTGTACTACACACCTCCCCGTCAATAAACGCAGATTTTATTCTATGAGTTTCAGCGTTTTCTTGCTCATCTTCATCAGTATCAACCTCATCAGTAGTCTGTTCTTCGATTTCGTCTCCTTCATCATCTGCGTCGTCGTCCAAGATATTGTCTTCGTAATCGCTTTTAGCTTGCGGTTCTTCATCTAAAGAAATCACGACTAATAAAACAGAATACTTAAAACACTGAATCTACAAACCGTCAAGTTTGGTCATTTCTTCAAGAGCTTGTTGTTTCTCTTTCCACAATTTAGCCCTTTGCTGCGCTATTTGTTCTTGCAAGTCTTTTCTTAATATCTGCGTCCTCAATGCCGGTTTATCCGTAGCGTCAATTGGTTGTTCTTTATTATCTATAGGAACATCCACAGTCTCGATGTGTATTTTTCCTTGCGATAAATTAATAATACTAAAAAAGGATAATAAATAAAACTTGAAAATTTCAAAAATAACCTACTCTAGTTTTATGTTACTCTTAGGTGTAACTTTTACTTCGACTTGTTTTTTGAAGCGCTCAATGAACTGAAAAACACCATTAGGCTCAACAATATCTTCGTCAAGATCAATTTCCAGGTTGCTACTTAAACGAGGCGTGTGATTTTCAAGTCGTTTTAATAAATCTTGTTTCGAAACTGCGAGCAAACCTGCATTGGCATTGTCATCACTTTGAGATTTTAAATCATTTACAGGAATTTCTTCAATGCCATCAAGGTTGAAGTCATAGTCCATCGAATCTTCGAATTCATACATTGATTGCTTAGGAATTGTAACTATTGAATGAATAATAATTTTGCCTTTGTCGTTGTTAGTATCGTTTGATAAGTTATTTTCGCATTTGCTCTGTTCCTCTTCACAAAATAAATCATCACCATTTTCTTCGATATTTAAGTTGCAATTTTGATCACTTTCAATATTTTCAGATCCTTTTTGAACGTTTTGGGTTTTGCTTGCACCTTCAAACTGTACTTGTTCATCTTCAACAATTTCATTACGATTTAAACTTTCTTGAATGGTGGAAGAATTGGGTTCATCGATTTCCATGGGTTTTTCTACTTCTGTAGAATCTATAGCAACGTCGTCAATATTACTACTTTCATCAAGAATTCTAATGTGTATGGATTCATCAACTTCCACACGATCTTCTCCAGCAGCTTGATCACAACATGTGCTTTTATTAGTTTGAGAAACACCTTCGTGGTTATTTATATCATCCGATGTAGCTATAGTAGTTTCATTAATCTTCTTTTGTTCATTAGAAAATTCTTCTTCAGAATCGCTTTCAGATTTGTAAAATATCTGAAGTTCCTCCTCCCTTTCCTTCATTTTCTTTCTGTAAATACATTATAGTTGGATAAATACGTTCAATGATTATTATTCACGCCTTGATTAACTTGATTAATTTTCTGTTATTCCTAATACTTACGTCACTATTTTCAACTCCTCGGTTGTCATTTTAATAGCAGCAGATGCGGGAGCATCCTGTACAGTTTTCAACAATGACAATCGAGGACGATTTTTCAAAAACTCTATGATTGACCTCTCTTTCGGCTTATGATATGGTAATAATACTGGTGTTTCCCTCAGCATTCGCTGTGATTCAGATTTTATTTCTTGACGTTGCAGTAAGGCTTCTTTTGCCGTCATTTTCTACAGATTTCAAAAATTATCTACATAAAAACTTAATTTAAAGGATTCTTACTTTAACCTTAGGATTTTTTTCCTTTATTGAACTTTTTCTAAATTTGAGAACTTCTTTCTGTCTTCTAAAAGCAGGTCGAACTTCATGTTCTCCTTCAGAACTGTCTGAATCGCACAAACCAGCCAAACCGGAGAGCTAAATAAAATAGCAATAAAAATATGTAGTTAACATAAAAATTTAAATTACCAAAGATTCACTTTCTTTGTTGCCTGAATTATTATCAGTCTGATTTGACTTGTCCGTTTCATCTTCAGATTCACTATCTATCACAAATTTTTTAGGTTTCTTCTTAATTTGTACTTTATCTTCGTGCTCATTCAAAATAAAATCTCTTTCATCAGTTTCAGCTACAGATTCTCCATTATCGTCAACCAAATTACTTTTCGTCGCATTATTGGGTTTGTCTCTTGATTCATTACTGTTGGTTTCCTTTGATATCTCAAGAACATTCACAGTTACGTCTGCAGCACTCTTGGTAGGTACAATTTCTGTTATGCCCCCATTCTCATGTTCAGTTCTAGTTTCAAATTCTCCATTATCATTTATCTCTAATTGATCTTCATTATTTAGTTTGGCTCCCGATTCATTACTATCGATTTCTCTTGATCTTTCGGGAATATTCACAGTTGCTTCTGTTAGAATAGCAGCACTATCGGTACGAACAATTTCTGTTATGTTTAGATTCTCATGTTCAGTTCTAATTTCAAATTTTCCATCATCATTCATCTCTAAATGACTTTCATTAATCGTTTTGTCTGGTGATACATTAATATGATTTTTCTTTGATATATCTTTAATATTCAAATAAACATTATTGGTAGGAACAATTTCCGTTTTGGTTACATTCTGATGTTCAGATGAGCTTTCGTTTTCATTAGATGTTTGCTCTCCCAGCTTCATATTTGTTAAACTAGTAGAACTGCAAACGTTTAATATGTTGCAATCATTTTCTATGTTTGAGATCTCATGAGTTTCGATTTCAGTCAGGTCTTTGCTTAATAAAATTGGTTGACTCATTGTTCACTACCAATTAAAATAATACAAATAATTCCATTATTTTCTTACATTCATCATTAAAAAGCGGAACGTCTACTTTACAAATAATACCTAGATGTCAACATTAAACTTACTACTGCAAAAAACCGCGCTAAATTATTTGAAGGTTAACACAATTTGAATCATTTCCTTAAGGAATATAATTTATACTGATGAACAACATTCATACAATTAGTGGGGTAAATGTAAACTAAATTAAATACTACCTTAAATGTTACATACTGCAGTGGTTGCATAAGGTCTTATTTTTAATGTATAGATTTTTAAGATATATACTGTTTAGTACTAAGATATAAGAAGATTGTTGTATGTTATGAGAATATATCTATAACTTTACTTGACCGTCGCCACTTTGATGTTGGATGGGAAACATTTTTTTCGCGCATGTCGCCGTGCACCTTACACATCCTTTTAGTGACAATACGAATTGAGCGGCTGATTTGAGTATACGATTTCTTGAAGCGGAACATTCTTTATTTTTTATGGAATTTCAATAAACACAACGAGAATAACAAAAAAAGTGTTTTTCTACGAATAACTACAAAGTATGTACTTTGTAAACGGTTTTTCGTTTACAAAGCTGCATATTGCCACACTATATACTTTGCGCACCGGATGCGCACGCAAATTTCAAATTGTACTTTTAATATAAATAATTATAACATTAATTAAATTTTGTCTGATTCTGATTTATACAATGCTTTCCTCTTATAGAAATCATCAAACATAAGTATTGTAATTGTTAATCATAGAAAAAATTATATATATAACGAACTGAATGCATGACGCCGGAGGTGGGAGCGCGACAAATCAGTGAAGTCGGCAATTGCTTACTTGCGCTCTTAATACACAAATAACTATTATTTATTTATGATAATTACAAATGTGTAATTTTAATAATTTTTGTCGTTTATTTTTTCCTGTTGTACAGACATAATAAAAATTTTAATGGTTGGAAAATCAACAACAGAATCACAATTGCTACGAAATTGTTTTTCACAGCATGAAGAGAGGGTTTATCAACAAAAAAAAAATTAACGACAAAACAAAAATGACAATATATAAAACAATATACTTACTTACGACAAACAGATGAAGATGAAACAAACAAAAACAAGCAGGAAGACTCGAAAATAAAAGAGGGAGATCAAGACGAAGAGGAAGAAGTAATATCGGCAGAAGAGTTGAGAACAGCTATAAGAAAAATAAAGAATGGTAAATCTTCAGGACAAGACAACATTACAGGGGAAATGATAAAGAAACTGGGGGCTGAAGGAACGGAGTTACTGCTGAAACTGTACAACAAGGTATGGAAAGAGGAACAGATCCCCAAGGACTGGGAAACAGGTCAAATAGTTCCTATCTATAAAATGGGCGATGATAAAGAAACTGGGGGCTGAAGGAACGGAGTTACTGCTGAAACTGTACAACAAGGTATGGAAAGAGGAACAGATCCCCAAGGACTGGGAAACAGGTCAAATAGTTCCTATCTATAAAATGGGCGATGATAAAGAAACTGGGGGCTGAAGGAACGGAGTTACTGCTGAAACTGTACAACAAAGTATGGAAAGAGAAACAGATCCCCAAGGACTGGGAAACAGGTCAAATAGTTCCTATCTATAAAAAGGGCGATAAGAAACAGTGCAACAGCTATCGAGGCATAACGTTACTAAGTGCACTACTGAAACTATATGAACAAATAATAGAGAAAAAAATTAGGACCATAATAGAACCAGAAATGCTAGAGGCGCAAAGTAGGTTCCGTAAAGGAAGAAGTGTTCAAGACCATATATTTGCAGTCAAACAAATAATTACCAAAACGATTAGATACAACAAAAAAGCCTTTTTTGCTTTTATCGACCTAGGAAAGGGATTTGATAAAGTTCCCAGAGAAGAGATTTGTAAAAGTATGGAAAATATAGAAATGGGTACAAAATTGAAAAGAATAGTTAAAAGTTTGTACAAAACAACAAGAAATCAGGTTATTAGTAATAACTGCACATCAAAAGAATTTTACACCAAACAAGGGTTAAGACAAGGAGGAGTAATGAGTCCCGTATTATTTACGTTGATTATGAATGATATCATGAAGGAATGCCATACAAAAATTAGAGGGCTACAAATTGGATATAGAAATCTACAACCGAAATATGTATCTGAGCTTGCGTTTGCTGATGATGTAATTATAATGACCGGAACTGGAACTGAATTACAAAGAAATCTACAGATATGGAACGAGATATTGATAAGAAAGGGAATGAACATAAATGCAGATTAGACCAAAGTAATGACAGTGGGAAAAGAAGAACAACAAATAAGTATACAAATAAATGGAAAAACAATAGAACAAGTAAAACAGTTTAATTATCTGGATGTGAAAATTGATAACAATGGGACACAGGAGATAGACATAATGGAAAGACTAGAAAAAAGGAATAAGTTATATTGTGCAATAAACAAGACTTTCATAAATAAACGTGAGATAACACTGAAAACAAAGCTAAACGTGTATAAAACAATTTTTAGACTGGTAATGACGTACGGATGCGAATTATGGATTATATCAGAAAGAATGAAAAGAAGACTGGAGGCAGCGGAAATGAAGTATCTCAGGCGGATAAAAGGAGTTACACACTTCTAGACAGAATAAGGAGCAACCAAATTAGAGAAGAAATGAAAATTGAATCGGTTCTGGAATTCATAGAACGCCGTCAGCTGAGTTGGTGGGGACACTTCCAAAGAATGGGAAATGAAAGAATGCTAAGACAAATATGGGAAGGTAAAAGAGTAGGGAAAATGAAAAGAGGAAGACCACAAGAGACCTGGGACAATGTAGTGGAAAAAATGTTAAGAAAAAGAGGGAAGACATTGCAGCACTTCGTTTTAATTAATTGCTTTGCTGCCACCGTCTGGGTACTATTGTACATAGGGTTGCATAAATATTAGGAATTTGTTAGTTATTTAAATGCTGCTATCATTTTCGAAAACGTTTTATCACGTCGCTTTTGAGGGTCATTTTGTAATTCAATAGAACGGCATTTTTCATTGAGAACCGCGCGTTATTTGCTGAAGGCAGTTTTGTTCTTAGACAAATCGTATTTATTACGGAGAAGCCCTTCACAAGTATTATTTGCAATAATTTGGGTTGTTGATATTGGTCTTTTGATTATTATTCGCAAGTTATTGTTCCTCATGGGATCAGATTGGTTCTTTTTTTTCTCTCAACATTACGTGGTAAGCAGCATATTCATGTTTAGATTAGGTGTATATATATATTTAATTTTAGTAAACATAATTACAAGTTCAATCTACACAATTAAGCTCCGTTGGCCATTATCTAAAAGCCATAAAATCTGGGTCAGTATTTCTTTGACGTTTTAATGATAAGATTACTTACCTGCATATTTTAGCTTTCACAATTTAATCAAAACCGCCGAATTCGACGCTATCACACCTTAATTAAAGAAGATAAACACTCTTCCAGTATCGGCCTGACGGCGAGTAATACGAATCTTGATTCCTACAACGCAACATCTGTCGAGATCAGGTTTGATTAGTGATAACACTGCATGTTTACTCAATTGTTCAATTGCCACCCGTCCACGGATGAAACACAATTAACGGTGGTATACGTAATTAATTTCCTTTACCTTAAGTTAAGCCCCTCAGGCGCACCTGTACATAAAGCCTTATCAATTTATCCGTTATCTGTTAGGCGACGTTACTGACTTTGAAATTACGTTTTCACTTAGTTTATGCTGAGCTTACTTACTTACCCTCTGTGTACGTTTTTTTTAATTTAGTTTCCATAATTTGTATATTTTTTTGCGAAAACTGTTTGACAGCTCACGATGGTCATTCTAACTACCGTTTATAACGGAGAACTATTAAGATTATATACAGGGTTAACCAATACGTAAGCTTACGGGGGTCACCGTGTCCTTAACTAATTATTTTCTTGTCCAGTCATATTGTTTGCAATAAAATAGTACTATATACATTGAGTAGTATAAATTTAGTAACGCCGCTCATTAAGCCTTGTTTATTTACTCCCCAACCTCTCTCTGAGGATATGTTTAATTTTATTCTTTTGGTGTTAAATTTAAACCAAAATTTATTTAGTTTATATTTTGTAAATATATTTGCTTTGGCTATGTGTCGTTAATTAATCCTTACCCTGTGGAGTAGCGTTACCGCTAGGGATTGCGCTCTTTCGTTTGATTCAACGAATTATAGCGACTAAGTAAAAGAATCTGGCGCCCTTATATTTCTTTTTTTAAGTTTACTCGAAACCCCTAATTTTCTTTGGCCCTAGTGTGTGCAGTACTTATATATTTGCAGTTTTGTTATCTCGCCCACGCCCAGGCTAGCTCGGCTTAAACATCTCCCTTGCTCCCTTATATATGCGGCTTTAGTTCTGCGGCAACATGGGCGGAGGCGGCAACGATGGCAGAAGATAAAAAAGTGTGGACTAAGTTTGTGTACAGTGTAACAACTGATTAAATGGTGATTCAAAGAAAGAGCGGAAAGAACAATAATAGTTAATTTAACTATAATTTGTACATATATTAGAAGAATGAATGTTATTTTTTGTAAACCCTACACTATCATGGTAGATGGGATTTGATTATACAGGGTGTCTCAGATAAGGGTGGCAATATTTCAAGGGTACATAGAGAAACTCCAGATTAGAGATTTGAGATAATAAATCTATGTCCGGAAATGTGTTGCTTCCGATATACAGGGCCTTGAAAAAATTCAAAATTAATATGTTTTGTCTGTATTTTGAAAACGCGTTGATCGATTTTCTTAAAATTTCCAGAGTATGTCAAGCAAAGTATTGGTCATATTTATGTGCCAATCCGACTCTTCTAAAAATTTCCAGGACCGGACTTTCGGTTTTTCTCACTTAGTTTTAAGAGAAAAATGTAGCACGCCACTGGTTTTCCAAATATTGGAATCATTTTTCACATTCCCAATCAATTTGGAAAAGAAACGCTCTCTTGTTTTTTTCTTCTCCGACGCGTCGTTTCCGCGAAAAAAATAAAATCCATTTGGATGTCTTTCAAAGAGCTCATTATCGAAAAACTTCAGGTGACAATAAAAACGTAGTGAACAATGAATATTGTCATGGCGACAACGAAAACAAAATTAATACCGCAACTGGCAAGAGGTTTGAGTATCGTTGTCTTCACCTGAACTTCAAAAAACACTTGACTACCATATTAATTTTTGAATTTTTTCAAGGCCCTGTATATCGGAAGCAACGCATTTCCGGACATAGATTTATTATCTCAAATCTCTAATCTGGAGTTTCTCTATGTACCCTTGAAATATTGCCACCCTTATCTGAGACACCCTGTTAATATATATATATATATATATATATATATATATATATATATATATATATATCTCAAAAGATTACATGAAAAAAGACATGTCATAAAAGTATGGGAAGCAAAAGCAACTGGAAACAGAAGAAAAGGAAGACCAATTAAGACATGGGATGGAGAGGTTAATGAGTTACTAAAAGGAAAGGGAATAACATGGAATCAGGTTGAGATATAATATAATATAATTTAATTAATTTATAAGAGTAGAATTTTATTTTATACTAGTAACCAAACCCATTTGAAAATGGCCTAATCTAGACAAACCTGAAATTAAAGACGTGAGGTCACTATTCCAGCGCTTGGACCTCCTGAACAATTTGACGTATCGATCTCCGAAATCGGTTCAGTGGTTACGGAGGAGAAGACGGACATACAGACACACACAGACAAACCGGGCCACGATTTCATGTGTGTAGATTGTATAGTATTTAGTACTATATATGTGTAAAATGTATTAGTCCTCTACACGTAACGGTAGAAAAGGAATGGATTATACAGAGTCCGGCACATCGAGCGTGCATTAAAAGTATATGGAGAACTAATTGTATTTATTTTCTGAAAATAGTGCTGCTCCTGTTTTCAACATCACTGAACTGTCAACTTTTTTAGTTCAAATGGAACATGCTATTTTTTACTTCATTTTCAGATTCTACGTAAAATTTAAGGTGTAGTTTAGTTACTATACTGTACCCAAAAAATGACTGGTTTTTTAGTTATATCGATTTTTTGGAAAAAAAAATTAAAATCATGTTGAATTGTTATCCTTCATACCCTCAAGATGATATCAATATTTTAGTTCTTAGTTTGTTGTGACAATTGTCGAAATGTTACAGTAACTCACATATGAATGGAACGAATTGCATGTACCAGGGTGCCAATATGAACAACTTTTAACCTCAAAAACTTGCTTAATTCAAATGGGACACCCTATGTTTTCAATCATCAATCGATGTCTTTTGTTGTCCTCTTTCGATACATACTAACATGTAAATTTAGAACATGTGATTATATCAAATGCACACAAAATACGTGTGGTTGTAAAGCAATGAAATAAATATTATAATAAATACAGGTACAACAAAAATTTAATAGAGACCATGAAGGTTAAAACAAAGAATGTTTTTCTGCCGTACCTCTAACGGATTTTGAAACGGTAAGTTACCAATTTATTTTAAATGTAAATTCTGAATTTGAATTCAGATGCTGTTCTTTCTTTATGTTATATGAGAACTAAAGTATCGCATTCGTTGAACTCAATAAATAATGTTACATTGTGAAAATGTACAGTAAATGCATTCACTTTCATTGAACTTAAAGCATTAAAAAGCAAATTAAACTTGAATCGAACGTTGTTTTAATCTCATTAAAATTAATGTATGTAAATATTTTATTTTATATTCTTTTCAATTTTTACTGAATGAGCA
Source organism: Abscondita cerata (assembly GCA_030710515.1). Lineage (NCBI taxonomy): Eukaryota > Metazoa > Arthropoda > Insecta > Coleoptera > Lampyridae > Abscondita > Abscondita cerata. Next base: position 971,551 of record JALBCR010004258.1, read on the forward strand.
TGTTATCGATAACACTTCAAAACCTTATTTCTAAAAAAATAGCATGCAATGATGCAAAAGTATTTTTTTTAGTGGCCTAACCCTATAATATAGTTTTTCTATTTTGAGTTGCTTACAGAGCTATAAAAGCGCCCAAGTTCTTTTATAGACAGTTGAGTTCTTTTATAGAAATAGGACAATTTTTATTCCGAACGGTGGTAACACTGATTTGATATTAAACGTCAAAGCGGTCGTTACGTTCGGCGTGAGTTAACTTAAATCGTAATTAATGTTCAGTAGATTTATTTATGTACTTATTTTTATTTCTACCAAGTTTTTTTTAAGTTAAACGTATGATAAATGTTCTAGCATTTAAACCAAAATTTAATGAAAATATTGCCACCCTAGCAATTATACTTAAAAATTCTCTAAATTTAAAAATTCGCAAAATTTTATCTTAAAATCAATCTGAAAAGCCCAAAATAGAAAAAAATAGTACAAAGAATTCGTTTCAGAAGACATTTTAGAGACTCGTACTCGTCTTCTGAAACTAGTTTTTTAATGTACTATTATAAATATCAAACGACACTATACAATGTGATATCCCAAACTAATCAATCAGAAATAAAATATCACTCCAAACAACAAAGAAAAATAATAATGCAACACTCTGGACATTTAAAATCATAGTGGAACCAAAATTCATTTTTACTTTTAAAGTTAAGCAATTTAGTGAGTAACAATTTTGTTTTCTAAACTTCGAACGTCACCTTTTTGATATTAGTAATATAAAATATGGCAAAACTTTTTATACAATTGAAACCGAGGTTATGTTGCGCAAACTTCTGGACACCCTGTAAAACTAAAAATATTTTACAACGATAGCTGGTCAGAAATAATATGGAATTGTGTCCAATTCATTGAATTATATATACTAATATATTGCTAAATATAAATTGAACAAATGAGATAGCTACCCATCTATCAATTCATAACATTTTCGCGCACAAAATTCAGTTTCACATATTAATCTCCTTCAAAATTTAGTTTTTATAACTCTGTATTGATTGATTCATAAGATTTTGACTTTGTGCAATAGATGTGTTCATTTTTAGGTAGTTTATTTATTTTCTTCTAAGGAAAACTGTGGAAAACTTGTTTTTTTTTTTGAAAAAATGTAAACCTTAACGAACAATAAAATTAATGGAACAATCGACTTGAACAATTTCAAGGATTGTGAATCATAAAAAGGTATGAAGAAGCCCCAAAAATAAGAAAACTCCGAATAACCTACAAAAATTATAACTTACAAGACCGTATGACGTCACACTGCGTCACATGTGCATACATCTTTAAAGTGCAAATAATCCCGCAATATTACAGCGGAATGTTATAAACATATAAACATTTTCGGTTTAGAATTATACAAGCTTTTGTTTAATACTAATATTTTATTTAACTTTGAAAAATTGAATTTTTGTGCTTTATTCGATTGTCTTTTGTCCTGGAATTTGCGTGAAAAAGGCACCAAAAACACTAATTATCAAAATAGACCTTTGGCGAGATAGCACATTATAAATTTCTTGAAAGAATCGTATCGCATACACATTTTTAATAAGATTAGTTTCACATGTCACTGAGAGGTGTTTTTGCATTGGTATGATTTTTTTTTTATGAAAAAATATCTAATTTCAACTATAAGCATAATAAAAGTAAAGCTATCGACCAGGGTATAAAAGTTTATTTTACCCTAATAAACAATGTAAATACAATTATTATTATTAAAACAATTTTAGTAAGCATATAGGGCAATATTTTACGTTTATTTATATCAATATATATTTTTTAAGAGATTTTACATCCAATTATATGTTTTATGTATTGTTGAGTTAAAAACATTGTGGTTGTTGTGCCTAGGTTTCTCGATATAGTATTTATTTTGGAGCATTGTTTAGCATTTTAATTTAATTTAATGAATAAGCGAAACAATCAATCAAGTAGGAATATATTCATATTGAAAGGCCATATTTGAATTTAAATTCAGTACGTAGTGTTATGGTCAAACGCGAGTGGGGGTTTAAAGAAATAATAAAACCCTTAGATTACACACTTATTATTAAAAATACAACATGACGTATTTACGTCTTGAGTGTTAACATCGTAATGCGTAGTAACGCGTAATCTAATTATTAGTCGAGGGTTGCGGCCAGCGTTTTAAGAGATGGCCGCGGGAAACGGAGGTTGGAGAATCAACATACGTTACATTTCTAGCATTCGGCCATCCTGACGCGGACTCGCCTCGATGCACTCCAACTGGAACCGCAGTTCCTAAAATCAGAAAACCAAGCCAATATCCATGTTTGGAAAAAAATGAGAAAAACAATTTTAATTAATTGGATTTCAACAATTCTACAAGGACTACCGTAGATGTACCCTCAACAAGGACTTGGAGCCCACAACCACTAAATGTGATTGGACTCAAACCAAGTCTTGGGGTTCAAGATGTGACCTTAACAAGGACTTGGAGCGCATAACCACCAAATGTGATCGGACTCAAACCAAGTCTTGGAGTTCAAGATGTGACCTTAACAGGGACTTGGAGCCCACAACCACCAAATGTGATCGGACTCAAAACAAGTCTACTTGGAGTTAAAGATGTGACCTCAACAAGAACAAAAAAATAAGAGTGCCATATATGCTATGCTTTGAAAGTGATAAAAAACTTGAAAACAAAACTAAAAAGTGCACTAAACTTAGGTATTTTCTCAAAACCTTTTTCATTCTCCACGTCAAAACTGTTTACCAGATTACGGTGAGATCTTAAAATTAAATCTAGACACTATTTCGAGATCTGTGGATGTAAATGCACCTTTAGACACGCAAGATTTCATAATTACATTGAAAGACTATGCAAATGATCATAAAGACTTTGACAAAACTTCTTTGTATACTTATTTCCGGAGCTACCAGAACAAAAACCTCCAACTGTTTGGCACGTTGTATATGCCCAATGACAATTTTTTCCATTGCGTTTGTGAACTGGAACAGGTTTTTGAGAAAAATTTTAAAGCTACTGTCTTCTTGGATCGTACTTTGTCACAATTTATAAATGTATACCTTTAGAGCTACCTTCATTCATCGCTGTGAACATTTCCCATATACATATTTATTGAAATTATGTAGCAGAATGTGGTTATTTTACGCCTTAAAATTTGTAAACAAAAACTTTCAATTTACAAATGATGAGGGTGAACGTATAAGAAGAAAAACAATTATTTGGCAGCATGCTTAAGTGTTTTTTTACAATTCTTTTGGTTCACTTTGCATTAAAGCCCTGGGGCTGAAACCGTTCTACATTTTAATGTTTTAAAATAAACAAGTAAAAGTTGGTGCTTGAAACTGTAGTAAATTCTCGATTTAATTAATTTATTGGACGATTATTTATCGCATAAATTCTCTTACAACAAAACGATTCAGGACATTTGAATTTGAGGTTAACAAGTATTACAGTGTTGACCTTATCTATCGTGTTAACAATGTAAGCGATTTGACACTGTCACAAGTTTTTGTCTTAAAATTTCTAAGGAACAACATCTTGAAGTTTGGCCACATACTTAATTTACACCCTGTATATAAAATTTGAATGAGAAGTCAGATTTGTGAGATTATTACGGAGCATGCGCTATCGAAGTCGTTGTCGTTTATCATTTTTATATGCATTTTCTAGTTGAATGTCGAACGCATAGCACGAATGTGTTAGAGCGATTTGAATAGGTTTTGGTAATTGACTGAAATGCGCGATTTTTTAGTAATCGTTGATTCATAAGTAAATTGGAAAACCAATTAATGAGTAAAATATTGAGAGCATAATGGACCGTTCAATATCATCGTTCAAAGACATACTACAAGACCGGCGGAAAGAGTGGAGTAATTTTATGTGGATCTCTCGTCAATTAAACCCTAAACTTGCATACGAACGATTAACGAAACCAACCCCAAAATTTCACAAACAAGAAGTTTTTAAAAGTAGAAAAATTCAAGATGTAATTGAAAAGGTACGTTGTTAACTACATCTACATGATAAGCGAAATAGTTTGCGAAATATTTTCAGTTTTCTAAAGAAAATGGGGCTTTGAGTAATGAGTTAACCAAAGACGTGTGGATTATATTAAACGAAATAGGATTTAACAAACGCATAACGGTTATACGTTGGTTGGGTCTGTTGTTAACTAAAATATGTCTGAAAGTTTACAATGGTATCCACGTAAACGATAAAATTTATCGCATTAAAGAATTAATGGGAAATAAACCGATTATTTTTTTACCTAGTCATAGGAGTTATGCAGATTTTATTTTAATGTCGTATCTTTGTTTTACTTACAACATTGAAATTCCTGCAATAGCAGCCGGAATGGGTAATTAGTGGTTTTTAAAATACTTCTCAATCAATGTTGTTTATTTTTAGATTTTCATAGTATGTGGGGAATGGGGAAAATGCTAAGAGACACTGGAGCTTTTTTCATGCGTAGATCATTTAACAATGACAGTTTATATTGGGACACGTTTCGGCAGTATATTTATCAACTTATAACTGAAGGTGATTTACCCATTGAGTTCTTTATTGAAGGTACTAGAAGTCGAACGGGGAAGTCGTTAACTCCAAAATTTGGTAACCGTTTAAGTTGCTTCATTCATTCTACTATAATTTAGTATTTTAGGATTGCTGTCGATGATATTAAAAACTTTTTATACCGCTGCTGTACCAGATATTTTGTTTGTTCCAATTAATATTAGTTATGATAGGGTGTTGGAAGAAAAGTTATTTGCTTATGAATTATTAGGTGTGCCAAAACCTAAAGAAAGTACCTCCGTAAGTTGTTTGTTTAATATTTTAGTATACAGAACGATCATAAAGTAAAAAATTGTTGGTACCACTAAAAAAATTAATTGTTGGTAATAGTCGCTGATAAATATCGTTGGTGTTGCTATATTATTCATATAAACAGCTGTTTTATTAAATCTACATAAACGCATTTTCAAATGTTTGTTTCGAACATGTTAAAACTAAAAGTAACAGTTGTTTACTGTTTTTAAAAGAAAGGAATAGAAAAACAAGTAAATACAACAAAATTACAATGAGAACAACGTAGGAATTTTTGTAAACAGAATTGCCAACTATTTTCTACTTTATTTATTTATTGTATATGGAACAATATTGTTTCCAATTTACATGTAGAAATTTTAATAATAGTACATTTTGAGTAATATTGTTAGTTCATGCTTAAACGTTCCATAATTAATATTGAAAAACTCTAGTCTACTATACACATTGTTGACATTTATGCCGATTCTTGTTGTAGGCGCATTTGGAGCATAGTTTTTTTTACAAGTACTATTGTACAGGGTGTGGCGCGAAGAGTTTTGATTAAAAGTAATGGCGGATAGAGTTATGTTAAAAATCTGAAATTACGAAGCTATAGGTTTTCGATGACGCCGAGTTCAAATATAATATTGTCCTTAATGTGGCACTTCCGGTTATACCGGAAGTATACGTCAACTTTGTTATTTTAAATGGAACCTAGTATTTTTTATTTTATTTTCGGATTCTACATGAAATTTATGAACAACGTCCTATACCAAAAATGAAGTATTTTCGAGATATTTCGATTTTTTAAAAATTTTGAAAAAATCCTAGTCTACATTGAATACCGATATCTCCATTAATAACGAAGCTAGTGACGTGAAATTGTAACTAATAAACAACAAGCGCTTGCCCGTTAACTCCATGTGTCCAACTCATTGATATTTCATACAGAGTGTTTAAAACTTAGCTGCCACCGTGGCCAATTTAAATCATTTATAAGTTGCTTACTTTAAATAGAAGCCAATTCGTTTGGTATCAGTATTCCCTATACCTAAATCCAACCAGTTTTGAGATATTTCATTATCTTTGTTAAAACATAACAACACTTGATTATTTCAACATTAGTAAAGGGTAGGCCATGGCTGTCAAAGATTTGATAGTTAGAACGTTAATGTTTATGTTGTTTTGACAGTTTTCTTTACCAGTTTGTATTTCATAGTAAATAATGGCAAATGTAGGGTTTACTAATGATGATTTCCTAAATCTTATTATTATTTACGGCGAGTGTAATAGAATTGTTGAAAGGACTTGTCGTGTTTTTGCAGAAAGATATCCAAATCGACCAAATGCAACTGGTGATATTGTAAGAAGATTGCTTAAAACTGCCGTCAGTTTGGTCAATTTAAGACACAAATTAATAAAAATAAACCACTAGTGGACAATGACATAAACGAAATTAATGTTTTGGGTTATTTTACGGCCTCTCCAAATGCCTCTATTAGAGATTGTGAAAGAGATCTTACTTTGTCGACGAGAACAATTCATCGCATTTTAAAAAACACAAATGGAAACCATTTTCGTATCATTTGGTGCAGCACTTAAAATTAGATGATCCTCCTCGAAGGGTGCAATTCTGTGAATGGTTTTTAATGAAGACCCAAGAGGATGAAAACTTCATAAAAAAGTTATATGGTGTGATGAAGCAAAGTTTAGCAAAAATGGATTATTTAATCGACATAATTCCCATTTTTGGTCTAATGAAAATCCACATGTTATTAAAGAACGTTCTTTCCAAGATAGTTGGAGTTTTAATGTTTTTTGTGCAATAAAAGACGATAAAATTTTAGCAATAAAATTTTATGATGAAAATTTAAACGGTGAAAGATATTGCGACATTTTAGAAGAAGTCATACGACCCGCGTTACATACTTTAAGAAATGGAGAGGCGACTTCAGCTTGGTATCAGCAAGATGGAGCACCTCCTCATAACTTTGGGCGTGTTGCTGACCATCTTTACGACATGTTTGATGATAGATGGATTGCCAATCAAGGTCCGTTTCGTTGGCCAGCTCGCTCTCCTGATTTGGCTCCTCTAGATTTTGGTATTTGGGGTTACATTAAAAATCAGGTATTTTCCAAACCTGTTACGACAAAGGAAGATATGATGCAAAGAGTCTTACTTGCTTTTAATTCTCTAACACCCGACCATATTTCCAGAATTACAAGACGTAGCTTAATGAAAAGGATTCATAAATGTTTAGAAGTAGATGGAGCTAATTTTGAACACTTATTATAAAACTTTATTTGTTTAATATTACATTTAGTTATTTTTGTTTGTAAGTTATCTAATTAAATTAATACAAAATACCTAGTCAACGTTTTTAATGATATCCATAATTAATAATCCTTTCAGGCTATTGGTTACTTTTCAGAATTAATAACTTATGAAAAAATATCAAAATATCACCTTAAATAATGGAAATCATGGCCTACCCTTTATTAATGTTGAAATAATTAAGTGTTGTTATGTTTTAACAAAGATAATGAAATATCTCAAAACTGGTTGGATTTAGGTATAGGGAATACTGATACCAAACGAATTGGCTTAAAAAATACAGCGAAAATGTAATAAAATACAGGGTGTTCTATTTAAAGTAAGCAACTTATAAATGATTTAAATTGGCCACGGTGGCAGCTAAGTTTTAAACACTCTGTATGAAATATCAATGAGTTGGACACATGGAGTTAACGGGCAAGCGCTTGTTGTTTATTAGTTACAATTTCACGTCACTAGCTTCGTTATTAATGGAGATATCGGTATTCAATGTAGACTAGGATTTTTTCAAAATTTTTAAAAAAATCGAAATATCTCGAAAATACTTCATTTTTGGTATAGGACATTGTTCACAAATTTAATCTAAAATTTCATGTAGAATCCGAAAATAAAATAAAAAATACTAGGTTCCATTTAAAATAACAAAGTTGACGTCTACTTCCGGTATAACCGGAAGTGCCACATTAAGGACAATATTATATTTGAACTCGGCGTCATCGAAAATCTATAGCTTCGTAATTTCAGATTTTTAACATAACTATCCGCCATTACTTTTAATCAAAACTCTTCGCGCCACACCCTGTATAGTACTATTTTATTTCTTACCGAATGGTTAGGTACATAAAAAGAAAACATATACAAAATATTTGGACAATCACACAAACCGTTTACAATTTTATAAAATAACCAAATATCCTGGTATTCTTCACGACGAGTGCTAAATAATAATAAACCAAAGTATTTGAGTAGTAAATTATAGTCACTAAGCTTAAAGTTAATTTTAAATTTAAAACATAAAAATTTAACAAACCGCCTTTGCACGTTCTCTATGGGTCTTTTATTTGTCATACTGTAAGGGGACCATACAAAAGTAGCATATTTAAGTATTGATCTAACGTACGTATTGTACAAGTTTTTAAATTACTACAAAACAAAACACCTAAGTGATTCATTTGATTAACAGATACAAGTTGAACATTATTATAAAATAACAAGGATGGTCAGTTACAGGTCTATACACCAATTAAAAAAGTTATCAAGGTCTTTTTGTAAATTATAAGTATCTAGGGGATCATTAATACAGTTGTATAGTTTCAGATCATCGACAAAAAGTAAGAAACGAGAAGAATTAATGGTCAGATTAACATTGTTGATAAAAATTAGAAAGAGCAATGTAGCTAGGTGTGACCCTTGGGGCACACTAGAAATGACATTAATAACTCTAGATTTGCATTGTAATATTTTAACTCTTTGTTTTCTTCCAGTTAAATAAGAATTGATCCATAATAGTAGGGGATCTTTAATGTCTACCGAATACAGTTAGGATATAAGTTTAATTTTGTTGACTCGGTCAAATGCCTTTTTGATGTCTGTATACACAGGGTGGGGCACTACCAAAGAATTATTCTGTAGCACTAAAACGACAAATAATGTAAGAAACCTTAAGGCATACATATATCGAGATTATTTGAAACCACATTTTAAAAATATTTTAGATTTATCCAGAAACACGTACTATATCAAAGTTGGGTGATTTTAAATGGAACACTCTATATTTTTTTCTATTTTTGAATTGTAGGATAAAAAATAATGTATGTTCTTTAACATGTCCCTATACCAACTTACATCCGTTTCTGAGATAAATCGATTTTACCTGATTTGCATACCCTCTAAAAAAAAATGCAATAACTTCAAGATAAATAAGAACAAACAATTTTGTTTTACATCACCTTACTAAGAACCTTCAATATCCCTTTTGCAATATTTACTATTATGTAATGATGTACAGAGTGTTTTAAATACTACCGCATAAGGCTAACGACTTAAAACTTAAATAACTCGCTTAACTTAAATGGAACACCCTGCATTTCTGTAGCCTGTTGAAATCATAAACTAGTTACCTTTCAATCGGTATTAGGGTTACCAACCCTTAACTCTGATAGTTTTCGAGATATTTAAAAATTTGCTAAAGTCTGTATACTATTGGCGCGGAGTAATAAATCATAATTGCTTGAAATAATTCTTTATTTTCTTGTGAAAGCGGTACTTCTACGGTTAAGTAAAACCAATAAATTCTAACCAAAATACGATCATTGTGCCGCTCTTGCAGCATATCGACCCATCTAGGGTCTGAGAACAATAGTTTAATCTGTGCAAACACGTTACCATCAGCCCAGGTACTGACGAAACGAGAATCATAGCCGTAGATGTGGGTATTATACTAAGATACGGTGGAATATTGCTGAATTAAATTATTTACTATGAAAAATAGATTCCACAAAGTAAGGATTGAAACAATAAAAGAAACTACATACTAATTCATATCAAGGTAGATTTTACTATTATAATATATTTACCTACTAAAAATATGATTTTCCAAACGTATCAGGTACCTACGCCACTGCAATACGGGAGATTCGATAATTCTGACAGGTTTATTACTCCGCGCCAATAGTATACTGAGTATAGATGAGACTGATAGATTTTCAATGTTACTGAAAATTAGATCAAGTGTAGAGTCTTTATGTTTTCTATATGAATTGAAAATCTTCTGGTTGATTCAATTTTCTGCCATCTAATGATCTTAAATCACCAGCAACACAAATTAATTAACTTGGACGGTTATACATAACATTTTCGACTAAATCACAATGGTCATTGTAAACCTCATTGTTTGTATCAGGAGGTACATATAGAGTACAAAGCAACATTTCCTTATTCTTGAATCCACAATTCTTCTCGATTTCCTTTGTCTACATCTAACTGTGATGAATTTAGGGACTTTAAAACAGCAATCAAAACACCTCCTGCTTTGCTTTTGTAGCTGGTACTCCGAGAGCAGTCTTTTCTATATACGACATAGCGGTTGTCAATTATTTCATTATCTAAGAGCTATCTGTGAGCCAGGTTTTGGTCAATATGATAATAATGATAATCTTCGCTAAGAATCTTAGTATATAGATCGGTGAATTTTGTGCGTAAACCTCGTACATTTTGGTAGTAAAATGAAATATTCGTTATGCCGATATCATGATTGATTCTTGGGTTAACCGAAAATTTTGTTTTTTCAGTGTGTCGGAATTTGCACTTTTGTTATAGAACTTTCTTACAACCGTAGCTTTAGGCCAAAAATCAGATTCTAAAAGATTATTCATGTAAATTGAGTCAAATGTAGTTTTAAACGAACTATACAGGGTTTTCAAACTTAAGTCGGCACTATTGCTAACTTTGTTATTATTAGAGCTACAGGGTCGGTTAAATAGGCAAACTAGTAGCATTTGATTCCCTCATCACTATGGTGAAAACAGAATAAAAATCAAACATCGCGTTCGCGAGTTATGTCAAATTGTTCCATTTTTTCTAATGGGACACCCTGTATACAATACTCTCAATCGGTAGGAAATTGAATACTGAATAAAAAGTGCCGTATTATTTTTTATCCTAAAGTCAAAAATGATGGTTTTTCGAATAAGTTTAAAGTGGCTGTGATTTTATAAACTACAATAGTTTGTTGTATAGATGTCATCAGTATTAAAGTGTCAAATTGAAGTTTCACTGGTAAACAGTTTACAGCCACTAAAAGCGTTTACAGGCGGGCTCAAAAATGCTTGGACCAAGACGATGACGTTGTTGAGGATCTAATTTGAATTTTTCTTTTAATGTTCACAGAATAAATTAAAATAAACCATATCCTTTCGCTTTATGGATATTCCTCTTTTTTCATTTCATTTACCACTTCTGCTGGATATAGCCACCGTGAATTTTGTATGTTAATCTATCCCCATCACGAAATAATTTTTAAGTGTCTGCCGTGAACAAGATTCAAACCGCCTCGACCAACGGTTTTCCGATTAGTAAACTTGACTACATTCTTGGCATTACTACTCGACCACCCGCGGGTCTAATATTCGTCCTACTTTCTATTTAATGGTAAGGCAAAGTTATAACTAACACAGCCACCTTAACCAGTTTGAAAAATCATCAATAGCTCTGTCATTTTTGACTTTAGGATAAAAAATAATAGGAAAATTTTTGTTCAGTATTCCATTTTCTATCGATTGAGAATATTGTAAACAAGGTGCCCTATTTAAAAAAATGGAACAATTTGACATAACTCGCGAATGCGATGTTCAATTTTTATTCTGTTTTCACCATAGTGATGAATGAATCAAATGGTACTAGTTTGCCCATTTAACCGACTCTGTAGCTCTAATAATAACAAAGTTAGCAATAGTGCCGACTTATGTTTGAAAACCCTGTATACGTTGGGGTATTTAGATGTTAATTTCACCACGTCAATAATGGGTGGAACGTCTTCTTTCAGAATTGACAAAGATTTTATATTATTATTAACAAATTCTATCTTCTGTTATGATCTCTGTATGTGCATATGTTACCCGCTGAAAGACAAAATAGGCTCATTGAGCGAAAAAATTGCACACAACACGTTGTGGTCAATGTAAAACATCTACATCGCGAAATTCGTGTTATGGCTCTTATGAAAACGTGCACGACGTGTTGTGGCATTTAGAAAGATCATGTAGCGAAATTCGTGTCGGGCTATAATGTTATATGGCTACAACGCATTGTGGCAATGAAGAAAAGCCATGACTTGTGGAAACCATATCACGAAGGACAGGTTGAATATAACAATATATTAAAAGATTAGTAGGGTTGTTGATTTATTTATTTTTTCTGATTCTGAGAGGTAATCTATATTTTATGATAAAATACGTGAGTTAGTAGAAACAAGCACTCATCGTAGTTTTGAGTACAGAAAAATATGAAATAAATCGATCTGAATTGTCTCTTTCTTCAAAGCAGTATTATCATCTTAAACAATATGATGTCTTAAAAATTGAAAAGTCTGTTGTAGTTGAAATAGATGGCACAAGTTCAAAAATCGGTTACTTCTACAAAACAGGTTAACTATTGAATATTATGAAAAAATCAATAAAATTAAATAAAAATAGTAGGTATTTCTTAACCGCATATACCAAAAATTTCAAAATTACTAGGACCCATATCGTAATCACTGTGCATCGTATTCTAATGGTTCTATAACACAACGCGTTGTGGCCGCATAACATGATACCCACGCACGAATTTCGCGATGTGGATGTTTTATAGTGTCCACAACACGTTGTCAGTAATTTTTCCGCTCAATGGGCGTTTTCGGTTTTTGATGTGATATGGTCTTGAGTATGTGATGGTTCAAAGTTTGAAATATCATTTTGCATTGATGTAATGATACAAGATGGAAAACTACGAATAAGTTATTTCAGTTGTGATTAGATAAATTTATAAGTTCGTGAACAATTATGGTACCTATAGCCTTTTATTCTGATAACAATATCCGTCTGATAATGTTAAACAAAGTTCCAAAATTGGATTTCTTTAGATTTTGATAATTATTTTTTTTTTTTGAAACTTGAACGTAAAATGAACCTACAATAAATTAATCGATAGTTTTACTGGGCATAACGAGTGTACAACGTAACATATCATTCTATTGCGAAGTCCAATCTTTCCAACGAGTTAGGAACACTATTTAGACGACTACTCACAATTTTTGGTTTAAATAGAATTTGACTATGAAAAATTACAATGTTATTTTTCCTATAATCGTCTACGCAAACTTTCAATCTTAGGCGTTTTGTGGGTTGCATACTCTACCTTGCGATTGCTTATTATTCTTCGGCATTTCGTGTTTTTTGCACTTGCACATCGGAAAAATAGCTACCAAAACAAAACGGGATCAGACGGAAATGAACTATTGTTTTGCATTCTTAAAAATTATAAATTAGTGCTTAACACGTTAAGCGCCGTGTGCCCACCGGTGAACATTTCAGTACTTGTCTCAAAGACCGCGTGCCCACCGGTGGACACACGCAAGGTTTACTTTAAATTGCCAATGCTCACCTGTGGACACGATATCTATTGGTTTCCCTATTCAGGTCTCTTGTAAGGTCCCAGAGGCAAGTTCATTTGTATTCGGGTCGGGCAGATTGTGAGGATAAAAGTGAATAAAACTCATCAAATGTAAATATTTTATTTTATTTTTTTCTAAAATAGAAACAAAAAAGTTGAACTTATTTATTATATTGTTTAAATTTATGCTGCGTTTGGTAGCACGAAATACACATCGGTGTGTTGTTACAACCTATGTACACACAGTATTTATCTTTTTTGCGTGCTCTCTTGCATATGCAGCGCCTTGTTCTAAACTGAATTTTTTGTAACAAGAGGAACATCTCTTTTTGTTACTCTCTTCTGCCCCTCGACTTAAAAAAAAACCCTTTATTGTAATCTAGAATGACGTTAGGTTTTGTAACGTCTTTTCCCCTATGGCGATATTTTGTTTTAGACGCATCATGCTTGGTGCTCAGCATGAGCACGTCTCTTTTGTCTCTCCATTTCAGAACAACTATTTTATTTTCATTCTGACGTGTTATGAGCTCTCCTTTTCTAAGTTTGGCTTTAGTTACAACGACGGGATTATTTTTACGGTTGGTACGAAGAGTCCCTACTAAATGCGTGTTCCGCTGGATCATGGTTGTTGCTAAAGAAACACTTGTGTACCAGTTGTCGACATATAAAGTTCTTCCATGGTCCAATAGCTCTCCCATCAGTTGGCACACTACATTTTCAGAGACAGAAGCGGTAGGATTTGCATCTTTCCTGTGTATATTTTAAATGCCCAGGTGTATCCACGATCCACGCAGAGCTTGAAAACTTTAATACCGTAGCGGTGCCGTTTGTTGGGCAAATATTGCCGGAAAAGATTCGACCCCGAAAAGGAACATTGCTTTTGTCAATGCAGACGTTCTCTTCGAGGACGTACGCTTGTTTAAATCTTGTCTCTAAAGCATCAATAAATGATGAAATTTTCTTCAATCGATCTTCACGTGCTCCGTCTTAATCTCGAGATACATGAAACATTGTCAAGAGGAGTTCGATGCGGTTTCGACTAATTAGTTGAGACATCTTGTTACTATCGAGATCATTTCTTGACCAATAATCTCTAAGTTTGGGCATGTGTACTAACCCCATCCAAATAATGAGGCCAATGAATTTTTTCATCTCCGGCGGGTTTGTCGTGGTCCATGAAGGTAGTCGAGAGTTTTTACGAGGATTAGGTGTATTAGGTAGTTTTAGTTTCTTCATTATGTCTGATGCGTAGGAATTTGTTTGCTGTTCAAGTAAGTTAATGATTTCCTCGTTTATAAAATAAAGAAAAAAATCCACAGGATTTTTTCCTCTCAGTTCGCGAACCGCATCAGGAAGTGGCCCTGTTAGAGGAATATCAAAGACAAAGTGGTTTCTGCTGCCTGTAACATCTTGCCAAGTACAAATTGGCATATTTGGATTATTGGCGTCGTCCATCGAATTATTACCTTCATCGGCACCTTTATCACTTTTATTTCCTTCAGAGGAACTTTCTCTCAAATCATCATCGTCAACAACAAAGTCTTCATCATCGGAATTATCAACATCCATTTCAAAGTATGCCCCTCTTTGTTCATTCGCTTCAGCTTCATCCATCCTGATATTTTCTTTGTTCATTTCTTGACTCACTTCATCAGACTCGTCAGACTCATCAGATATATACCGGGCGATGTTTTCACCGCGCATTATTTTCTGAACCTCTTCCTGAAGTTCCTTTTCGGTTAACGGTCTTCTGCGATCCATCTATGTCCTTTATTTTGATTATTTCACGGGAATTTCTAACAGTTAAACATAACCTGAAACAAAAGTGTAATTAGTGTCCACCGGTGGGCACACCGTCTAAGAACGTAAATTTACCAACTGGGACCGCGTGTCCACCGGTGGCCATTCTAATAAATATTAAAAAAATATATAAAAAACCATCAAAAAACATATAAGAAAGTGTCTTTCATCTATTTCGTTGAATTGTATGGAAAAAAAAGTAAGGTCCCAGTGGCACATTTGCTGTCGTTAGTGCGGCGCTCAACGTGTTAAACACCACACAAAAAACATCAATCATAGGTTTTTCTAATTTTATAAAACTCTTTTGAAACTGCCTTCTTATACATGGTGATTCATTGGTAAATGCGCATATGTTAGAATTAGATAGGAGCATCAAGAGGATTCTAAAAAAACATATATTGTACAGGTCCCCGATCCTTTATAACCAACATACAGAGTGTTTTATTTATTTTGTTTATTTCTTTATTTGCCCATAACTCACGAACCACATTGTGAATTTTCTTTATATTGGCACCATATTTTTCTTGTTCAGTAAAGTATCTAATAGCGAATAAACATTAATGTTAATCTAGGTACGGACTTAAAAATTTAAAATTTTTGTTTACTTAGAAAGGTACTCTGTATGTCTAAATTTTGAAAAACTGTTTACATATTTGAAAAGAGCAAAAAAAACTGAGTTAAAATAGACACTTTTTTAGTTTTCGCAAACAATTTTGTTACAACTAATTTAAGACAAACTTAAATGTTCAGTAATACATCGATTTAAAATTCGAATAAGTCAATTTTATTTTGGGGTTTATAAATACTTTAAAGTAATGAAATTTGAAATTTATGTGTTTCCCTTTAATTTATCGTTTAAAGTCTAAATAAATGCAAAATTAAGTAGCTGTATTTAATAAAATATATTTCAAAATGCATCTATCTTAAACTGTATGTTTAACAAATTGTAATAATATATTTTTTAAATAATTAAAAATAAATTTGTCTTAAGACACCGAACATAGTAATAAATGGTAAACAAATTTATTATAAAAAGACTACAAAAACATTTTTATGTATTGTGCAAAACGACCCTAAATTAAATCAAGAAAATTGTTAATGCTGTTATCAAAAAATTGCAAGTTTCATTACTTTTAACTAGAAATTTTGTAAATCCAAAATAAAATTAATTTTATTCGAATTGTCAGAAAACATTAAGTTAGTATGAAATTATTCACTAATGAAATTGTATGCAGAAACTAGAAAAATGACTATTATAACTCAAAGTTTTCTGCTCTTTTGATAATTTTTCAAAATTTTGAAATACAGGGTGTTTCTTTCCAAGATAGAACGTATCATAAATACGGTTATGGCGATGGAAACACAAAAATGACAAATTTCATTATTTGAAGATAGAAAATTTATGAATTCCAAAATAAAATTAATTTTATTTGAAATTTAAAGCAATGTATTAGCGAATGCGGATAGTAGAAAAGTGTCTATTTTAACTCGTTTTTTCCGCTCTAAATATGCAAACATTTTTTCAAAATTTTAAGGAAATAAGATTTTGTTTTTTTAAGTCCATCCCTGGATTAACATTAATGTTTATTTGCTATTAGATACTTTTCGGAGAAGGAAAATATGTTGCGAATATAAAGAAAAATAAAATGTGGTTCGTGAATTATAGGATAAAGAAATAACAACATTAATAAAACACCCTGTATCTTGGTTATAAATGATCGAGACCTGTACAATATATGTTTTTAGAATCCTCTTGATGTCTCCTATCTAATCCTAACGTATGCGCATTTACAATGAATCACTCTGTATAATTTCAAAAACTGTAGTAAAGACAAATTTTTTTTTTGTGTAATTACGAAAATAGTAATTGAAGAATCTATTTTACGTAAATCGTCAGAAAAAGACTAAAAACCAAAAATTCGAAAAACCGAAGTTATGATAAAAATGTTTTACACAAAAACGTTTATCTTTTATACATACAAAAATTACTGCTCTTTGTTGATGGCGATCACAGTTAACGTTTGTTATCTAATTGAAAAAGTACTTTATCTTCAAGCGGTTGAAGATGTTGACTTTGTGTATCTATAGAAACCGTTGAATCTCTATAGTCGTAGTTGAAATACTTCACATCCTAGGAGTTAAAATATCCATAGCTCGACCAAGTCAAATATACGCTCATTGAAAGCATTTATAGAATTTAAAATCACGATTTGTTTATCAAGTATTTACACTTATTATTTAATAATTGAATTATCTAATAAAAAGACTAAATAAGCGAAATAACTAAATTATTAACCAATATTACTTAATGGCTACCCCTACGGTGTTTAACACGAGCCGCCAATGTTCACGTGCATGACATTCTCATTTCCCAACTGTCATTGTCAAAACGAAACGCAACGCATGTAGCAAAGCAAAATCGCCGTAGGTACAAAGATTCAACTCATTATTGTCCCGCTTGAAGATAAATAGTATGTCCCACCGGGAACGCCATCGATAGATTATAGGAAAACTGTCCATGGAAAAATTTGAAAATTTGATAATATACTAACATCGACGGGGGCAGTTCCGCTAAAATATTTTCAAGATGGTGGCACTTCCGGTTATACCGGAAGTTGGTATCAACTTGCTTATTTTAAATGGAACACCCTATATATTATTCTATTTTTGGGTTTTGCACAAAATTCTAGACACATTTTGTGTATAATGTCCTATACCTTAGTGTAACTGTTTTGAACTTATTTTAAATTTTAAGTCAAAAATGACGTTTTCAGGTCTAAACAGAATTATAAAATTTTCCTAGTATTCTTCGTTTGTATAATTTAAGCGTCCTGGCATGATTATTGAAAATTTTTAACAGTTTGACATATCCTTGACAGATTAACGCCATCATGGCCAACTAGAAATAACCATTCATACTAAAAGAAATACAGTAGCATTTGTGCAACAAAAAAAAAGTTAAATTGCCAATATTTCGAAAACCATGAATTTTTGAATAGATAATCTTGTACAAAGTCTACCTTATTTTGATGCTAAATAAGATAAAATTATAAAAACAGGGTGCCTGCATTTAAAAAAAAATGACTTTTGACGTGTTTTTGAATTATATTTAATCCTTTTTTTGATCACCCTGTATTAACCCAGATAAAGCCATATCATAGTAAATATATCATCTTATTATGAGTCTCACTCATAGATGTCACAACTGATATTGAAAACGTTACAGTTAATACTTAAACATTTTCAATTTTTAGTGCTTATTTAAAGTGAATTATCGGTTAGATACTTGATTACAGTATAGTCGTAAAATTGAAAGAAGAGATGGCAAGTTCACGGTAAGTTAATTTTTAAATTTGATTAATAAACTAATGCTTTAGTGAAATAATGTGTGCCTATATTAGTATATTTTCTTGCAAAACAGAAACACGTGCTGATACAGGTTAACGGTTTTAATATAAATCAGAGTTTTTAACTGCGTCCTTTAAAAAGTACAGTGGCAAAATACACTTCTTTTACAAAAAGTTTGTTCTGAAATTATTGGACGAAACGATTAACGCTTAATGAACTTTTAGAAGAAGCTGAAAACATCAATCTTCATCCACAGCTAATTCCTGATGAAATAATAATTTTCCCTCAGAAGATGGCGAGATGACGGACGAAGACAGCGGGGAAGAAGAAAATGTTGTTGTAAACAATTTACCAGGAGCACAACTTCGAACCGAAGCAGAAGTAGTTTTGGAGCATATTGACAGTTCTCTAGATTATGATAGTGAGGATGATCTTCCGTTATCGCATTTTATTAAACGTCAGAAAATATCAAAATCGAAAAAAAGTAGAGACGAATTTGTGTGGACAAAAAATGATCTATTGCCTAATATGCCAGTTTGGTGTACTCCTTATGGTCCAAGTAATGAAATTTCACCAGTAGACACATTTTTTTATTATTTGACGACGATCTTATAAACATGCTGGTAACGTATACAAACTTATATGCTAGCACTCATAATCGATTTGCTGATGTAACAATGAATGAAATGCGATGTTTTGTTGGTATTTTGCTACTTAGCGGATATCACTGCTTATCTCGTCGAGAGATGTACTGGGAAAATTCATTAGATACAAAAAACAATTTAGTGTGTCAAGCTATGCCAAGAAACCGTTTTCGCCATATTATGCAAAATATACATTGCTGCGACAATGCACATTTAGATAATGACGATAAATTTTCAAAACTCCGCCCTTTGATTATAGCGCTCAATTAAAAATTTATGGAGTTTGCTCCCTTAGAGGAGCATCATAGTGTGGATGAATCCATGGTTCCATATTATGGACGTCATCCCACAAAACAATTTATTCGCGGTAAACCCATTCGCTGGGGATACAAGCTCTGGACGGCTACTAATAGGTTAGGGTACATTGAGTGGTTTGAACCTTATCAGGGCTCAAAACAAAAGTTTCTGAAGAATATAAACATTTGGGTTTAGGCGCAAGTGTAGTGTTGCAGTTTACAGATGCTATGTTATCTCCAAAATCTAATATGAACTATCACCTTTATTTTGATAACTTCTTTACTTCTTTACCATTACTATCAGAATTAAAATCAAGAGGTGTAAAAGGAACCGGCACAATTCGCGAGAATCGTATACCAAAAACTGTCCAATAATGTCATCTGAGAAAGCACGTAAAGAACTTCGAGGCTATATCGATTTTGCTACAAGTGAAAATAATTATGTAATCGTTTGTCGCTGGCATGACAATAACATTGTAAATATTACATCAAATTACACAAAAGTTTTACCTACTGTGCAAGTTAAAGGTTTTCACAAAAGACAAAAAGTAATTTACGTTCCGCAACCAAATTTAATCAAACTTTATAATGAAAATATGGGAGGGGTAGATAGAGCCGATCAGAACATTAGCTTGTACCGAGTTTCGATTCGCGGTAAAAATGGTATTTTCCTTTGCTGTGCCATTTCGTAGATATGGCTGAACAAAATACATGGCGTCTTCATAAAAATAATGGTGGCAAATTGGATCACCTTGGTTTTAGAAGATCCGTAACTCTTGGAATTCTCGAATCTTATAAGAAAAGGGCATTGCTAATATGTTCCAGCAGATTATCCAGAGATGTTCATTCTCATTCTAGATTCGATGGAATAGATCACATGGTTTTATACCAAGATAAGCAAACTCGTTGTGTATTTTGTCACAAAAAATGCAATTTTGTCTGCCAAAAGTGTGAATTAGCTCTTCATCACAAACAGTGTTTCGTATTATATCATTCAAAATAACTTTTTTTGTATTATTAGTGTTATTGTTCTTATATTTTTAAATAAACATTTATCATTTCAAGTAATGTTTCATTTTGCCACTGACCTTTAAAAGGACACCTATTTACTCAAAAACTGTTCACTCGAGAAAAAAATTATAATTTTTTCGTAAGTTGTTACATTAAACACATACATTCTTAATTTTTGGTAGTTTTTATAATTTTTTTTCTTGGCAATATCGAGTCGCTGCCTTTTAAAGGACAGTGGCAGTATCTGGGTTAATTTGTTATCAAAATATTGACATAGTCCACTAAAATAGTTCCCCTGCTACAAGGAAACCCATTCCAATTAAATAATAAAGGCATTAGTATAGGAAAATTTTATAATTTTGTTTAGGCCTGAAACGTCATTTTTGACATAAAATTCAAAATAAGTTCAAAACAGTTACACTAAGGTATAGGACATTATACACAAAATGTGTCTAGAATTTTGTGCAAAACCAAAAATAGAATAATATATAGGGTGTTCCATTTAAAATAAGCAAGTTGACACCTACTGCCGGTATAACCGGAAGTGCCACCATCTTGAAAATATTTTAGCGGAACTGCCCCCGTCGATGTTAGTATATTATCAAATTTTCAAATTTTTCCCATCCACAGTTTTCCTATAATCTATCGATGGCGTTCCCGGTGGGACACCCTGTATATCATTCAAAATCCGTCATCGTTTGGGCTCACCCAAACATCTACTTGTACTCTTAATGATGTAATCTACTATTTTTTTCAAAATATCTTCGTTCTCAACACAAAAATTACTCTTTTATCTTAATCGTAGATACAAAAAAAGGAAAAATGGTAAATAATTGAAATAGAAATGTATACACTAAAAATAAAGAGTGTAATTTAGGAAATGCATTTTGCAACATGAAAATCGCCGCTGTACTTGTTTCGTACGTAGTTTGAATTGTTATTGACACCAAAAAAAAAAGTTATTGTCTAATTGGAGAAGTGTTTGTTCTTCACACAAAAATCACGCATTTACTATTAATAAAACAAATTTATTTGCTTTGGTATTTGTTTGGAAGAGCGCGTGTTGTTGGAGGCGAAAACCACGCGTATCTATGATTCAGATGAAGGCCAGGGGTAAAAAGATTTTTTCGAAAACTGTCACGAAATGTTAATATGTTCGTTAAATTTTGAGTTGAAAAATGATTCTTTTTTATTACCTAGCTGCGAAGTACCGTGATATAAAAATTATCTTGGTCAAGGGTGGTTGTGGAATGTAAAACGTTTGTCTTAGTTTACGTTTGAAATAATTATGTCACTGTCACACTGACATCATCAATAACCTACAAATTTCATACCTATTGAAAGATTCTGACACAACAAAACATATTCAAAAATTTAAAGTAAGACAAACGTTTTACATTCCACAACCACCCTCGACCAAGATAATTTTTGATATCCCGGTACAAAGACTTTGTCGTTCTAGAACGTAAACAAATATCAAAAAACTTGCAATTTTTTCGACACTATTTTGTGATTTTTCAATTAATTAAATAACATACATTTTAATTTTTTATTTAATAATTTAAACTTTAATACAAAACATCACTATTAACTGTAAACAATAATAATTATTTAGATTGTACTACATGTAAATTAAAATTACTAATGTAATCAGATGCAGTGGTGTTAGTTATCGTAGCGTCTAGTTGTAGGTGTTCAATGAGGCTACTGCTGTAGTTCTTCAAGTTTACTGCACACGTTGTACTATTAGGAAAGGAATTTTCGGCGTTTAAGTATGTCTTATGCAATGAAGTCTGATTCCAAAATTTGGCAACTCTGTGCCACCTACACTACCCCCCCACCCCCATGACCTGGATGTTTTTTGACTCCCTTTGAGAATACCAGTTTGAGATCTTCCTTCAACCATTACACCTAATACCTAAAAAAAAATATTTTTAAAACTTTTGGCACTGCTTCCTTGTGCGACAGATATCTATAAATAAAAAGGTGACAGTTTACTCTACGTCTTTCCTCTCACTGGAGCAGCTGCAGTGCAGAAACTGTACTCCAGAGCTTCAAGTCGTCACAGCAAGCAAACAAATAATAAAACTATAATTCTTTATTTCTACGCAACAACGGAAAACAACAAATTCAATAAACGGTAACAAGCAGCCTACTACCCCAAAGCTCTACTAGCCAAGCAATAAGCGATTGCGGGTAACGTGGCATAGAAACGGACGGGGTTGTATGGTGGACGAGGTAGTTAAAGAAAAGAGAGAAAGGGTTCGGATAACAGCAGGTATGGTTGGATTAACGTTCGAAACGCATCACGTTAATTTAAGCCAAAATGGACGCCGTCCTCAACGTGCGAAACGAGTCACGCTGAAGACGTCGTACGGACGGAAACGGCAGTGAGGCCAAATAAACGTGCGAACGCGTTACGTTTACCTAGACTACGGTGGGCGGTGTCTTCAACGTGCGAAACACGTCCTCCTGAAGACGTCGTATCGACTGGAGTAGTGGGACCAAGTAAACGTGCAAAACGCGCCACGTTTACCTGGGTTACGGTGGGCGGCGTCCTCAAGTGCGAAATGTGTCAGTCTGAAAACGGCGCCCGGACGGGAACGGCGGTAAGGCCAAATAAACGTACGAACGCGTCACGTTTACCTGTACTACGATGGGCGGCATCCTCAATGTGCGACACGCGTCACCCTGAAGACGTCGTAGCGACGGGAGTGATGAGGCCAAATAAACGTGCAAAACGCGTCAAGCTGAAGGCCACGTATGGACGGGAACGGTGGAGGCGGAATATTCAGAGCGGTATCTCTGGTAGAGGAAAATAAATACTGTGCCCCGCGTTTTTATAGGCGCGGTTAGCAAGAGGGGCACGGAACTTAAGAGGGGTGTTGCGCGTCGGTAATTGAAATGAACAAAATAATCCATTTATTTTCAAAACTAAAATTAACTCCTACAATACTAATTACTACGATACGATGTATGTACAATAAAAATGCATCGTTACAAGCTGTTTACGAAGGAATTAGGAGATTTTCAAACGTGGTATTTTACGAATTAAACATTATCACTCTTACTCGGAAAACCCACCACCAACCGACAACCGTTGCAGCTTCCTAACTAACAAGACATGTTGCGGAGTTTCGGTTTCTCAGTAAGTTTATCTAGAATTAAAGACTCTTGAATTCCACTTCTTAACTAGGAAAACCTAACCCCACTTTAATGTATACTGCGATAAAACTTCATATTTAGGGGTTTTTGTATTACCAGAGATTTGATCAGATTTTGGGTAAAATTTGGATAGCCACAACAGACTTTAAAACAAAGAATATTTTTAGTGTTTTGGGGTTTTTTTAAAAAATACAAAAACATTTCGCACTTTTACGAAAGGAGTAATAAAATACATTTGACAGTTTAAAGAAACTAAGAATATTCTCTTGGGCATCATTTTGAACATTTTTTGCACTAGTATTATTACCAAATCATCTTTATTAATTCTTGCCTTTCTCTTCCATTAATCTACTTTAAAACGAAGATTTAATTTAAGAAAATGATCATAGTGGAATTACGAAAAATCTAATGAGATAGGTATAGGTAAACCTAATATAGATAGATAGTGTATAATGTATACTTCTAAAATAATAAATCATATACAGAGTGTTCCATTTGTAAATAAATAGCTATACGACTTTTAAATATGACTACTATAATCCCACATCTAGAACACCCTGTATAATAAAAATAATAATTTAGCATTCACAAACGATACAGTTATGTTGCGTTGTGTAGAGTTTCTCAAATATGTAAACTATAAAAATCTCATTCGACTTTTTCTACATAGGGAAAAAGTGAAGTTTGGATTTAAAAAAATTATAACTCAACTGTTCAAAAACTGGGATTTATTAACATAATTTGTTCAGAATAACGTAAACATTCAGAAAATTAAAAAATATACAGAGTGCCCCGTTTAGAATATCGAATTTATAACATGGTTCCTGTATAACCAGAAGTGGCAAGAGGATTCTAATATTTTCAATAAGTAGTTCATCCGTCAAAATCTTCCATGTCAATTTTTAATTTTCAGCTAGCTTCAGTTGTCGAGATCCGTCTAGCACTTCTGCTACACCCTGTTTTGCAATTATGATTTATACGAGACAATTTTCAAGTATTCATTCCACACCAAATTATTACATCCCTACTAATCATTTTTTAAATGTACTCCCGTTAGTAACTTTAATTGAATAAGTTGAGTAGAACAATTTTGAATTAGAGTTGTCAAATTTAATCTTTTAATATTTCTGAATTTTAACCAATTGCTTTTTTCAGGGTTTTCTCAAATCGTTAAGTATTATAAAGGAACGTTACGGAAACATTTACATAGATTTCGGCGAGCCTATTTCCGCTAGAACTGTGTTGACTTCCGCCATCGACAGATCATTTCACAACCTGAAACCAACCTACATGCAAGAATTTACAGATAAAGAAAAAGAGTCGACTTCTAAATTAGCCAACGACATTGTCAACCGACAACAAAAATCTGCTGTGATAACAACGTTTAACTTAATAGCGCTTAGTTTAACAAATCATTTTATGGAGGGAGGGGACAAATTACACATAAATAATCACATAGAAGACGTCGAATGGACTAATAGCATCGTTAAGTCATTAGGAGCGTGTACGGATTTAGTACAACCAAAGCAAAATATAATGGATTCATTGGCCGTACATAAAGGCTTGGTTGAAGTTACTTGTGATGAAAACGTTCAGTTATTGCAAAATAGGATTACTTCAAATACTGGCGAACCTTCAAACTTAAAGGGTCATACATTCGCAGATGACACCATGACATACGCCATTCCACTTATA
Organism: Abscondita cerata; assembly: GCA_030710515.1. NCBI lineage: Eukaryota > Metazoa > Arthropoda > Insecta > Coleoptera > Lampyridae > Abscondita > Abscondita cerata. Next base: position 996,838 of record JALBCR010004258.1, read on the forward strand.
ATGTTACAAATATACGTGAATCCAGTTATGCATTATTTAGTAGATCCTGGTTTGATTAGTATTATTGTAGAACAACAAGGAAAAGAGGAACTCTACTCGCATTACTCATTTTTACAAGAATTATTTTCACACGAGTTTGTCTCAAACCATGTTGGGAATTATTCGGTGTGAACAAAGTTTTGTTGATCTGTACGCTTTTTAATTTCACTGTTATTGCAGAAATATGAGGATCTTTTAAAAATTGTAGAAAACATAAAGTTAATTAGTTTTGAGAATGATTGTCGAATATTAGATTGGAAAATGCATACATTTCTAAAAAATTTATTGATGCCATTTTTTCATACTTACTACATGGTTTGTGACGTGTTGCTGCAGGTAAGCATCTAATGGAAGTTTTTTGGAAATGCGTAATTATTTTTTAGAATAAATGTGCCATAAGAGAAAAGGATATTATGATATCGGTACAAGCGCATTTTGAAGTACTGATTAAATCTAGAAAAAAGCGCATTCATCCTTACAGCTTAAACTTAGATTCTATAACAAATTCGTTAATGAGCTTGGGAACGATGGGTTTTATCCATAAAGAGAAAATGTAAGTTTTAGTTTGCTCTTAACTTATGTTACACTTACATCAACTTTGCAGTGGGAGTGATTATATTTGGAAGGGTAACGTAGAGAAGATTAATACGGTCGCTAACAAAATAGGTTTGTAACTGTTTTCGATAAAATGTTTGTACAATTAATTGATTTCTTTTGTAGGCTTATACTTGGTGCCAATTCTGTCTCGCCAACAAAATAATATTTTATTGCCTTCGAAACTATAATATTTCGACAATCTTTTTTCTTTAAATTTTACACATTGCCATATTTTATTATTGTTGTTTCTTTGAGTGTCTTTCGTTTTTATTATTTATTTGTTTTTTAATAATTGGGATTGTCCCAAAATTTATTACATTTTCACTTGTGTATGTAATACGCCTGAAGAGGAATTCATTAAATAAAGTCATTGTTGTTATTTATTTTGACTTTCCAACTTTCCAGGTAGTAATGTAAAAACCGGATTCGCAAAAATAAACAGATCGGTGCTACAGACTTTACCGAGACATTTAGGCAAATCCTAGCACCGAGAAAACGAAGTGTTATAAAGTAAGCAAGGACAAATACTGCAAAACGAAATAAATCACTTGTCAGCTTTGTGAGTTTTACAGAAGAATCTGTCGTATGGAGGAAACGAATTGAATATCACTGCTTCCAGACCACCATGCAAAAAGAAATAATAGTATCAGGTAAATCAAGTACAAGAAAAATTTAACGGGAAATTAATTCAGGGCGGTTATTATTCTGAGCTCAAGGAATACTAGGAGAGCACTTCTGGAAGCCAACTGCGAACGCAGAATAAAAGTTCTTCTAGAAACGGACTGCGGAATGCAGAGTGTACGGAGAGTACTACTGGAAGTGAACTCGATCACAGAGGAATGTCTTTTTCAGGTGTGAAACAATGAATTGATACCATTGCTTATCAAAATTTAGTGGGGGACAGTGCATTCACGAACATAGAAAGAGTAAGGGAGTTGGCGTCACACAAATTTAATTACCATTACCATAGTAAAATAATCACTAAATAAAGTGCCACAGGTTAGCTCAGTAGGCACCTATTGCATTTCGGGTTTTCATAGAAGCAATATTTAAACGGCTAACTAGAGTAAAGCTTACGCCTTCGAGTACCGAAACCATTCAACGGACTCTATAGTAAAACTGAATTGGAATTCACTGTTATCGGTACTTGAGTTTGGTACTCTTGGGGTAGCTTTCAGATAGTTCAAAAGCACAGCTTTTACCAAATAGAAACAGCTGCACTCGGGAAATTCCGCATTGACAATTGAATCTGAAGGCGGCTTCTCTGACGAAATATCCTAACTATAGCCTTGAGAATTAAATCTGAACTAATATTGCAATGGGAGAAACGTAATGTATGCTCAAACGGTTTGTACTACAGTGTACGCATTAGTTTACATCGAATTAAGTTAAAAGTTACACAAAAATTTTTGTCAAAACAAAAAAAAATTTGCTTTCGATTTGACTAAAAATTGATGAAAAGACTAATTAAGATGTAGAATACAAAAATACCATCAGTTATCATCAAAATATTACTGTTAAATTATTGCCCACGTTTTTGGGGAAAAAAACTTCAAATGGGAAAAAGTAGTTTAAGCAGCAATTTTGAAAAAACCGTTTTTACTACCGTGTTCTACGCATTGATTTACATAATATTATAATTATTGTTAATTATTATTTTGTATACATCCTTTTGTGACAATTTGTATACATCATTATGTGATCTGACAGGCAATAAACCTTTATTATTATTATTAATATTATGTTAAAAAGCCACACAACAATTTTTGTCAAAAGACCAAAATATAATATAATAAAATCGAGGAAAAAAATTTTGCTTTCGATTTGACTAAAAATTGGTGAAAAGACTAATATTAAGGTGTAGAATACAGAAATACCATCAGTTGTCATCAAAAAATTACTGTAAAATTATTGCCCACGTTTAGAGTTTTTGGAAAAAAAGCTTCAAATGGGAAAAAGTAGTTTAAGCAGAAATTTTGAAAAATCCGAAGAAACGGTTTGTACTACCGTATTCTACGCATTGATTTACATAATATAATGTTAAAAAGCCACACAAAATGTTTTGTCAAAAGACCAAAGACTATAGTATTAGGTATAAAATCGGGGGAAAAAAAATTTGCTTTCGATTTGACTAAAAATTGGTGAAAATAAGACTAATATTAAGGTGTAGAATACAGAAATACCATCAGTTGTCATCAAAATATTACTGTAAAATTATTGCCCACGTTTACAGTTTTTGGGAGCAAAAACTTTAAATGGAAAAAAGTAGTTTAAGCAGCACTTTGGAAAAATCCGAAGAAACGGCTTGTACTACCGTGTTCTAGGCAATGAATTACATAATATTATGTAAAAAAAGCCACACAAAAATTTTTGTCAATTTTTGTCTAAAGACCAAAGACTTATAGTCTTGGGTATAAAATCGGGGAAAAAAAATTTTGCTTTTGATTTGACTAAAAATTGGTAAAAAGGCTAATATTAATGTGTAGAATACAGAAATACCATCAGTTGTCATCAAAATATTACTGTAAAATTATTGCCCACGTTTACAGTTTTTCGGACAAAACACTTTAGATGGGAAAAAGTAGTTTAAGAAGCAATTTTGTAAAATTCGAAGAAACGGCTTGTACTACCGTGTTCTACGCTTTGATTTACATAATATTATGTTAAAAAAGCCACACAAAAATTTTTGTCAAAAGACCAAAGACTATGGTCTTAGGTTTAAAATCGGGGAAAAAAAATTTTGCTTTTGATTTGACTAAAAATTGGTGAAAAGACTAATATTAAGGTGTAGAATACAGAAATACCATCAGTTGTCATCAAAATATTACTGTAAAATTATTGCCCACGTTTAGAGTTTTTGGGAAAAAAAAGCTTCAAATGGGAAAAAGTAGTTTAAGCAGAAATTTTGAAAAATCCGAAGAAACGGTTTGTACTACCGTATTCTACGCATTGATTTACATAATAATATATGTTAAAAAAGCCACACAAAATGTTTTGTCAAAAGACCAAAGACTATAGTATTGGGTATAAAATCGGGGAAAAAAAATTTTGCTTTCGATTTGACTAAAAATTGGTGAAAAGACTAATATTAAGGTGTAGAATACAGAAATACCATCAGTTGTCATCAAAATATTACTGTAAAATTATTGCCCACGTTTAGAGTTTTTGGGACCAAAAGCTTTAAATGGAAAAAGTAGTTTAACCAGCAATTTTGGAAAAATTCGAAGAAACGGCTTGTACTACCGTGTTCTAGGCAATGAATTACATAATATTATGTAAAAAAAGCCACACAAAATTTTTGTCAATTTTTGTCTAAAGACCAAAGACTATAGTCTTGGGTATAAAATCGGGAAAAAATTTTGCTTTTGATTTGACTAAAAATTGGTAAAAGGCTAATATTAATGTGTAGAATACAGAAATACCATCAGTTGTCATCAAAATATTACTGTAAAATTATTGCCCACGTTTAGAGTTTTTGGAAAAAAAGCTTCAAATGGGAAAAAGTAGTTTAAGCAGCAATTTTGAAAAATTCGAAGAAACGGCTTGTACTACCGTATTCTACGCATTGATTTACATCATAATATAATGTTAAAAAAGCCACACAAAAATTTTTGTCAATTTTTGTCAAAAGACCAAAGACTATGGTCTTGGGTAAAAAATCGGGGGAAAAAAATTTTGCTTTTGATTTGACTAAAAATTGGTGAAAAGAGTAATATTGAAGTGTAGAATACAGAAATACAATCAGTTGTCATCAAAATATTACTGAAAATTATTGCCCAAGTGTACAGTTTTTGGGACAAAAAACTTAAAATGGGAAAAAGTAGTTTAAGAAGAACTTATGAAAAATCCCAAGAAACGGCTTGTACTACCGTGTTCTACGCACTGATTTACATAATATTATGTTAGAAAAAGCCACACAAAATTTTTGTCAATTTTTGTCAAAGACCAAAGACTATAGTCTTGGGTCGGGGAGAAAAATTTTGCTTTTGATTTGACTAAAAATTGGCAAAAGACTAATATTAAGGTGTAGAATACAGAAATACCATCAGTTGTCATCAAAATATTACTGTAAAATTATTGCCCACGTTTACGTTTTTCGGACAAAAAACTTTAAATGGGAAAAAGTAGTTTAAGCAGCAATTTTGTAAAATTCGAAGAAACGGCTTGTACTACCGTGTTCTACGCACTGATTTACATAATATTATGTTAGAAAAACCTATGTCTTGGGTATAAAATCGGGGAAAAAAAAAATTTTTGCTTTTGATTTGACTAAAAATTGGTAAAAAGACTAATATTAAGTGTAGAATACAGAAATACCATCAGTTGTCATCAAAATATTACTGAAAATTATTGCCCAAGTTTAGAGTTTTTGGGACAAAAACTTAAAATGGGAAAAAGTAGTTTAAGAAGAACTTATGAAAAATCCGAAGAAACGGCTTGTACTACCGTGTTCTACGCATTGATTTACATAATATTATGTTGTAAAAGCCACACAAAAATTTTTGTTCTTTTGTCTCAAAAGATGACAAAAATTTTGTGTAAGTTTAACTTAATTCGATAGTCAATGCACGAGAACACTGTAGTACAAAAACGTTTCTCTGTATGTCTCGAAATTGGAGCACAAACTACGTTTCTCCCATTCTTATATTAATAAGATGGTAAAAGAACAAAGTTCGGTATAAAATCTGGAAAAAGAAATATTTCTCTCCGATTTGAAATAAAACTATTAGTTGCGATCTTATTAATATAGCAATGGGAGAAACGTTGTTTGGGCTCCAATTTCGAGACATACGGAGAAACGGTTTGTACTAGAGTGTTCTACGCATAGATTTACATCGAATTAAGTTAAAAAAGCTACACAAATTTTTTTGTCTTTTTGATCAAAAGAAGAAGTATAAAATCTGGAAAAAAAATTTTTCTCTCCGATTTGAATAAAAACTGGTGAATATACTAATAAGGTGTAGAATACAGAAATACTATTAGTTGTCATCTTAGATAGAATCTCTGTCTGTACATTACGATTGTTAATGGAAAGAAAGCCTTGAAAGAATTTCTTTAGAGTGAATTAATTTTTATTCAACAAGATGTTGCGGTATTTAGAATCGATCTTGCTATCGTACTAGGAGGATTTGCACTAAAGCAATTTTGTTGGCAAGTAGGTTCTTCGATTATTTCGCGGCGACATAATAAAATAATAATTTCTAATCGCCTGCCGTAAATTTGTACAATTGTAAAGAAATACACTGGACAGCTCAGCTGTTTCGCAATTCTGAGACTCTTCAGGACTAAGAGAAGTTGAGTGCAAATTCACCGTTATACAATATGTGCAGCATTTATTTGAAAACGTACAAGTTTGTCCAAAACTTATTTTTCAGTTTTTTGAAATTTAATTCGTCTTGGAAAGCCATAAGTTTGGTATTCTTCCTTTCTTTTACAGGTAATAAACAAATTCTTTAAATTAAAAATATTTAGCTTCTATTAAATATGTACATGTTTTATATAATAAAAAGTCAGATAAATAAATACTATAAAATTAAATTAGTGTTTGTCAATATTACAAATTCGTATATACTATCACTGCACCATTGATTACAAAAAATACACAAACAAATATTAAAATACATTAGCAACAAATTCCTTCCTATTAAACAAAGCTGCTGGTCGGATGTTCTAAATAAAGACTTTGTTTTGTACCATCATTTCGGGGAACCCGTGGGACCTTGAATAATCCTGTATGTCCCCAATTCGAGGGTTTGATAGGAAGAATTTTTGGTTTGGGTGGTAAAGGAGGAGGATCGCCTACTTTGGGACTATCGTGATTCTCATCCGCTACGTTCGAAACGTTTCCAACTACCGTATTGCATTTCGTAGGGGTTGACTGAGTGGACTTTGAACTTTCGTCCGAAGACCTTGCACAAGGCGGGTACCTTCTTATATTATTTAACTCTAAGTTTTGATTAAAATGATTTAAATTGTTATTGTTATTAGCACTATTATGTTCCGCACTAAAAATTATAGTTCTATTTTCATAATTGCACTGTGGTTCTACTTTAGGATTTCGAGTAGGATTCGCTTGTTCTTTATGAACCCCTGTTTCTGCGTCGTAAAACCTCGAATTTTCTGAATTACTACTGTCTGTACATCGAAATTTCCTAACTCTATTGCAGTTGTGTTGTCCCATTTCTTTGTCTTTTAAAAAATCTGGTAATTCGAAGTTGATTTCGGTGCCTCTTTGATCTTCGATTCTTGAATTTTGAGCCCTATTCAAACCTTCGTACAATTCTATAAGCAACAAAAAAAGGTCAATATCGCGGAATAAACATAAAACGACTAGTACTTACTTTCACTTTCACTGCAACCAACGTGCAACTTATTTACACCGGTTTTCCACTTCGCGATTAGTGGTTTTTTTATACTCGAAGATGAATTTTCAGTGACAATATCTTCGACGCTACTGTGATTTGATGGATCCTTAAGACGAGTTGTTGCGTGCTTCTTTTGTCGTGGATTCCGGAATCTCGTCGAAGAAACCGACCTAACAATCCGGATGAATGATCAGATCCCCAATCTTCACTCTAAAATGATTGTCAATTAATAATTTAATGTTTTAAAAAGTTGGTTGGATTTTACAAATACTCTGTTTAAAAATGATCCCTTCAACACGTAAAGAGGATGTATTAAGATATGCATTAAAATAACTGGTACATTTCAAAATCCATGTCGGTTACGAATATACTAACTCGAAACAAAGTGACGAAAGTAAACCATTTCGACACCTACTTTGATTATGAAAAATGTCACTTTGTATATCAAAATTAGAAAAATAATTTGGTATACATTCTTTACAAAAAATCACAAGTTACATAATTTGTATGCATTTCCTGGGTAAATCGTTCCAATCGTCTAATAATATTGAGCTAATAGATGGAAAAATAGTTATTTGTATACCAAGGCCGCGAAATACAACTTTAGTAGTCCGAGAGAAAAGTTAAAGCCGAAGCTGCTCGCGGCCGAAGCGATATAACCTCGAGGACGCTTGTTTTTATAGCTATTGCGATTACATAGAGAAATAAAAAAACGCTGCCCTGATTTCAATTAGCCGACGTTTCGATCGAACCTATGTTATTAAGGCTTTTTGAAATTGTTAGAATATTAGTTTTAATGTTAGATATGAATTTCACTCCCTAATTTCAAGATGCGTTGACAAAGCTCGCATAAAAGTTCGGGCAAAACGTCGCGTCGGCTAATTGAAACCAGAGTAGTCGTTTTTTATTTCATCCCTCCATCTTGCGAGGATATTCATCTTTCAAATTAAGTTGATTATAGGTTTTAAACTAAAATAAAGTTTTTCAAAAATTTTATGAAGGTGTGGAGTTTTTTCTTTTGAAAGTTTGTCCAGTGGCGGCTTGTCCATAGGGTCATTTGGTCAATGACCTCCCAAAAATTTTGACAATATATAAAAAAATATGAATTATTACGCGTTTTATTAAAATATGTAATTTACTCGCAAAATTCGCAAGTATAATAACTTCAAATTTATCGGCTGTCGTTCGTAATTCATCCTCCTCAACCTTGGGCTGGCGGTGCGAATTGTCCTCATTGAGTTAGATCTACCCGGAAAACTCGAAAACGTGCAGCGCCCGAATAAACGCGAACGTCCGAAGCAATAATCAACTTTGGGTCATCACCCGGGTCCCGTAGTTTACGTTGGCTTCGAATAGGGTGTACATCTACGCTCGATTTTTGATTCGATTTTCGCGTGTTTTAAATCAATTTAAGAATTTATATTGATATTTTTTACTGTTGTTGTGTTGTTTTGTAAAAATACTATTTTTGGTTCGCGTGTGCATGCGCTATTATAGAAAATGTCGGTAGCGCAGAAAATTAAACAACTAAAAAGTGCTAACGAACTTAATTTAAAAATTTGCTGAGTTCAAGGCTAATGGTCGTCCTTTGCCACAACTAAGTTTACGACAAACTAGCAAAGACAAAAATAAAGATGTTCATCGAAACTTTCGCAAGGTAATGTACGGTTTAGCTGACTGTATATGTGAAGTATCAAACATATTTTACTGTTTTGTTTGTTTATTATTTTCTAAAGACTCGTTATGGTGCAAATCCGGTGTAAGCGATTTAAAACATTTAAAAGAGAAAATAAAAAAACATGCTTCGTCTGCAGAACACATGAAATGCCCGGTAAATTTTGCAACCGTAGGAAATGTTGATATTCGTACACAGCTAGACAATGCTTATAGAAAATCTCTCAGAGATTTTAATGAAAATGTTTCGAAAAATCGCTATATTTTGAACAAAATGGTAGATTGTATAAAATTTTGCGGTGCATTTGAGTTATTTATATTCTTTTAAGTATGCCTATTTTTAAATTAATTTTTGACCCCCAGCATGATTGACCACGAGCCGCCACTGTGTTTGTCATTCCATCAAGCCTTAATATTTGACAAGGAGTTAACATTATCTTATTATATAAACCCAACATAGTGAACTGCCTTGAATTCTGTTTGTTGCATGAATTTTGTCTAACATGAACAGAATACAGAAATTATGAAAAGGGAAACTTTTAAATACCTTCCAAATCATTAAAATTAAAATTTACTTACTTTTATCGATCCTCGCCCGATCCCGACTTATACTTGCAGTCGGCTTTTTCTTGCAAAAGTTCTTTGAACACTTTATTAGTTATTTCGTCGAGCGAAGCGGCGTTGAAAACTTTGACGTTAAGCAGTTTTTCGTTCTGACAGTTAGGCTTATCTTTCCAGTCTAAACAGAACCCCTTAGAAAAATAACCGAATAATTGAAAAAGGTTTACCATTGTTTATTTGAATGTTTAATCTCATTCCGTCGATGGTAGTTACTGGTTGTGTAATATCTACTTTGTTAGCTGGTCCGATAAGAATCTTAACTTGTTCCAATCGATAATCGTACTTATTCAAAATAGGTTTTAAAACGTCAACGAGGATTTTTGTCGATTTTGACTTTACAGCTATTACTTTTCGATTGGGCAAATCTAATTTAAAAATTACCCTTTGCTCTACTTTAACTTCGCAACCTGCTAATACTAAAGACGAATCGACAATGTTGATTGCCTAAAAAATTAACATCGTGACATTTTTATTGTTGCAAAATAACTGGGGTTTTTACCTTTGAATGTTTGTCTGTAAAAACTTCAAAAGAAGAATATGCTATACCTCGCTTTTCCAAAACATGGTTAACCATCTGCTCTACAGTCTCATTGTCTTTAATTTTGACAACTGTTGTGCTACCATTGCTCAAAATCACACGACACAAAGGTCCTCGAGCAACAGCCGAATTTGTAGAAATATCTTCTTGTAAACCTTTTGAAGATTCCTTAAAAAAAATCAATTTTTATTAAGTTTAGACGACTCTAATAAAAATGCAACGTTTACCTGTGACGTTAATGATGATTTACTGCTGTGCACATCATTTCCTTCAATTTTGTTGACTTCATCATTAGTGCTTTCATTGCCGTCATCCTTTTTACTATTAAACTCGATATCCGCCCTATCTTTCGATTTGGACCGATTCTTTCTATGCCAAGGCAACAAAGATTTTCTCCATCTGTCTTCGGCGTTGCTAAGAGACTTTTTCAACTTTCCGGGAGTAACTCCGGGTGGTTGTAGCAAAAGACCGTCGTCGATGGATGTTTCAACCTGTCCGGCCAAACACTGTTTATATAGGTCAGATTTTAAAAATCGGGGATAGCTGTCGAATTTCATCAAATTAAATATTTGCTTTTGTGTTTGTTCGAAAAGTGACGAATTCGCTTCTAATAACGATTGTTCGGTGAATTGTCGCACTTGCGAATCAACATTTACCGCTTCAGGCGCGCCCACACACAAATGACGTTTGTATATCCTATGCGCTTCCGCGCCCTTTTCGGGTCCGGAGGGAAGGCGCCGATAACGTTCACACGATGTCCAAAAATAAATGTTTTCGGCGCTAAACTCTTTCTTCAGAAATTCCTGTAATCGCCCAGATTTAATTAAATATCGAATCAAATTAATATAATAAGACTTACCGCAAATGTTTGTAACCCTATGGGATCGGCCAATAATTTCTCAAAAGAAGTTGCCCAAGAAGCAACCGCTTCCGTCTGTTTCGAGTTTTGAATTCCATTTTCTTCACACTGCAAAACGTTGAATTCGATCATTAAACTTCTCATAGTTAAATGGAATTTAGATTGAAACGCGAGGAGGAAATAAATACTTCTACGTTCACAATTGTTTTGTTGATATACACATCTTATTATTTAACTAGTTGTAATTGTACTGTTAAAACAACTGCACTTTTATATTCCTAACGTATGAAACGCCATAAAGTTATAAACACTTAATAGAACTTATGAATGAATTTAACGCTCAATTGAAGTTAGACTGGTAAATTAAAATTAATTGATGTTACTGAAAGAACTGACGTGATGTCACAATGCACCATTCTTGTTCTGATAGCAATAACTTAACGATTAACCATCTAAATGCACAACGTAAAAGTATATCCTTATAATTCGTTGTTTAGGAAGGAACTGGTGCTTATTTAATTCGTACTTTATCATCGCTTTGTGGATATGACGCACATTTCTAATAAACAGCGTCATTTCTATGCCAGGTGGAATTTAAACACGAAAATTGTAAAATATGGTACTGTTCAGACAGTAAAAAACCAGTTTTATAGTTTTACTATGTACGCTTCGTATTTTATCGAGATTAAACAAAATTGTTATGATAGATATACGAAAACGTTCAATGAACTTTGGTTCCTCGTTAGTTTCTACAAAAACCTTTCTAGAAAAAAAACAAGAAACCTGAAATTCTGAAAACGCAACAATCTAAAATTATCAACTTGAATTCAGGAAGAGGCGAGATAGTGAAAGTAAAAGTTGTTTGTAAATAAAAGAATTTTTAGTTGTAACATTGATAATATAATAAGAAATTTTAGATGATGGAATTTAACAATATTTTTTGGAGTAGTTCTCGCCCTTAGGGACCCTCTTTAGGTCAATCAGAGTTCATTTTAAAAAGACTACCTCGACGGAGATTTTTAAATACTTTTAAACTATATTGAGTAAAAAAAAATTGACAGGTTCACAATTTACCCTATATTTTTATTAGGATTATCAATCAAAATTTTTATTGTTCTTTAAAATTAAAAAATTAATTCGACGACACAATAAATATATACAGGGTGTTTAAAAATACGTTCTGATATTTGACCCACTTATAGATCTCATCAGTGCTCATTGTTAAACTTTCCAAATATGCCGGAATATACCAAGGCAGAAATGGCAGACATGCATTTCATGTATGGTAAGTCCGATGGAAATGCTTATGAGGCACCTCGCCTTTATGCCGAAGCATTCCCAATCCGGGTACTTCCGTGTGACAAACTTTTTACAAATTTACATCAACGTTTATCGTTTAAATCAAGGAACGGTGATGGTGGTCGGCCTAGATCAGTTTCTACTCCCGAGGCAGAACTTAACATTTTAAGAAGAATCTCGGTACTAGTACTAGAAGACTCTCTACTGAAACAAATATTAATTCTTCCCTAATTTGGAGAATGTTATGCGAGCAGCAATTGCACCCATACCATATTCAAAGGGTACAGGCTCTTACTGTGCCTGATTATGCCGCAACACTGGTGTTTTGTCGAAAGATGCTGACAAAAGTTGCGGAGAACCCAAATTTTGTTACGGAAATTTTATTTACTGACGTAGCTGGTTTCACAAGAAATGGCATTTTTAATTTCCATAAAGTCATGTTTGGGTTTGGCTTGGTGTATTGGGAGACCATCTGATAGGACCTTGTTTACTGCCTAACCGTTAGACTAGTCAATTGTACCTTGACTTTTTCCGAAATACCTTGCCACTGTTGTTAGAAGAATTAATATGTGGTTGATGCCCGATGGAGCTTCTGCGCATTATGCAGTCTTGGTCAGAAATTATCTAAACGAAAATTACAATGGCAGGTGGATAGGGCGAGAAGGTTCAATTGTATGGCCACCTAGATCTCCCGACCTCAATCCGCTCGACTTTTGCATTTGGGGGGTATTTAAAGACATTAGTTTATTCAAGTCCTGTGAATAATTTAGATGAGCTTCGAGAACGAATTGAACATGCCTGCCAGACTGTTCGTACAAATCCAGGACTCTTTAAGAGAGTGCGGCCTTCACTTTTACGGAGATGCGAAATGTGTCTACAAATGGAAGGAGGACATGTTGAACATCTTCTTTAAAAACCATTTGTAATTAAAACGTTGTATTTATACTGATATTTGTTCTATTGAAAACCTCGTTGAAATAAATATGACCTTTGGTTTACCCACTTCCTTAGCTGACTTCTACTGAGCGTAAATTATTTTAATTTCAAAAACAGGTTGTATCTCGGAGACGGTTGATTTTTGACTTTTTTGTTTGTACTGATGAGATCTTTAAGTGGGCCAATTATCGGAACGTATTTTGTAAACACCCTGTACAATCAAAAGTCATTTTATATCCTTAAAGTGATGTATTGCTATTACTGTTTCTTTTTTACATTTCTCTTACTGTTAGTATTTCTACATCTTTCACTTTCATTGACCTTTCATTTTCCTTTTTGTTATCCGCTCTTGTTAACCATATTTTCTTTACTGGTCTTGTCGTTTCCATTCTTTGTAAGTGCCTCCACCAACACAACTGTCTTTGTTCTATGTATTCTATTACACAGGATATCCCCAAATTCTTTCTTATTTGTGTGACCCTCCTCCCAGTCTCAGTCCCTCACTCGTTGTAAAAGTCACCAATCTTTTGTTTCCATTTATTAGTATATTAACTGTTTTGCTGTCGAGATTTTTAATTAATCTGACTGACATTTACGCCTCTTTCTTTTAAACTACTTACTCGTACTCCTTCCTTTTCTAAATCCAGTTTGTGCATTATTCAGGTTTCAACTTCATTTCTAAGTTTATTATCAAGAACTTTCTGTAATACTTTTGAGGCACTACATAACAGCTATATTTTTCTGTAACTATTACATTCCTTAGGATCCCTTTTTTTATACATTAGCGTTATTAGAGCTACTTTCCAATCTGTTGGTATGTGTTCCCCTTTCCATATTCTTTTGTAAATTTTCAATAGTATTGTATTGCCTTTGTCTCCCACTTTTCATCATCTCTGCATTGATTTTATACTCTCCCGTCGCTTTTCCGTTTTTCAAACATTTTATCGCTTCTCTTAACTTCTCCATCTTTTGTTCCTTCTAATATATTTATTTCGCTTTCTTCTGTATTTTGCTCTCCTTTTGTAGAACTCGGTAGTTCTTGGAAGTAGTCTCTCTATGTATTTCGCCGTTTATGTTTTTTAAATAAGTTTCTTTACTTTTCTACCCTTCCTCATTCCTTTCACTACACCTTCTAGAAAAGCTTTTGATTTTCTTTTCTAGCACTTTCCAATTTTAGTCCAACTGCTTCCTAGCTATTTCTTTTTGCTTCAGTTATCGATTGTTTCACGTGCTTTATTCTTCCCTTCTTGTAGTCTTCATATTTTTTACCGTTCTGTTGGATAAATAAGTATTCTATAATTTTTCCTTCTTTTAATTTTTTAATTGCTTCTGTCCACCATACTGTTTGTTTCTTATTATTTGTTACTTTCTTTACTTTACAAGCTTCTTTTGTTGCTTCTTGCAGTACTAACCATATTACTTCAGCACAATGCCGAAACGAATTTTAGTAATGTAATCGAGGTGAACGGTGTTGGTTGGTAGGTTACACTTATTACAATTTCTTTCTTTAAAAATTTTTGCTTTTCGACGTTGTGTTCACTTTCGACGATATGTCCAATTACTGATTTAGGCGTTATGACCAGTTTCGGCGATATACCTAATAATTCGTTTGGACGATGTGTCCAAGTTTTGGCGTTGTGTCCATTCGACGTTATGTCGATCGGCGTTTTGGGTCGCATTCGATTCCGTCAAGATACATTTCAATTTCCAGACAGTTTCGAAATTATTTAAAAAAAAAAACAAAAAGCGATGATTTCTAAAAATTCCGTAATTATAAAAGATATAAAAAAAAGTTTAAAATCCAAGTTACTTACTTTGATAAGAAGGCCCACTTAAAAATGATGGCAAAATAAAATTCAAGATGGTGGCTTCCAAAATATTAATAGCTTTTCTTATTTTAAATGGGTGCCATATTGGATTTTTACATAATTAAATGGGTTTCCTTTTTCTTTTTTTCACGATGTACGAATAAGAAATTGTGGTAAACATTAATTGTTTTATGTAAAATTGTTATGGTGATATTAAACAACGTTAATGATGAGTAAATGTAATGTATTAAGAATAAGAATTTTTTTATAACATACGTTTCGCAAAATGACATTTGCTTTTTCAATGTACAACGATGAAATAGGTAGAAGAGGATTATATCTTAAAAGTTTTGTTCTTTCCACATAATTAAAAATTGACGAATGGTTTTCTTATTCTTAATACATTAATACAAACGAATATTGCAACGTTGCAACTACTATTTAATTAAACATTTACTCATCATTAACGTTGTTTAATATCACCATAACAATTTTACATATAAATCACAACAACGTATTCATTAAAATTATCAAATTGTTTTCATTTTAAATCGATTTTTGTAGACTTGCTTTCGAGTTACCCTTCGCTGATGAGCCCAAAATAAGGTGAAACACGTGTATGTAGGTGCCGTTTGTAACTCTGCAATTATCGGTGGCTACTGTTTTATTCGGTTGACAAGAATTTGAAATATTGCGTTAAAAATGCGTTTAGCTTTGTCGCGATGTTATTAAAAAGTTCACACCCGGCATTTTACATACTACAGTATTCTACAAATATTACATTTTGAAAACATATCATATTGTTCATTTGTTGGAAAGGTCGCCATTAGATATAATAAAAAAGAAACAATTATTATAAATTTATGACATAATAATACAACACAGCAATACTAATTATTTGCACAATTAATAAACTAGTACAACTTGATAGTTATTCGTATTATAACAAATTTTGTTTTATTGTTAATCATTCGATTTAAAATGAAAACAATTAATATTTCTCGCAATTTTTTATTCGTACATAGGTTGTTATACGAAAGCCAATTTAATTGAGTAAAAATCCAATATGGCGCCAATTTAAAATAAAAAGTCGCTATTAATATCTTGAAAGCAACAATATTGATATTTGTTTTGACATCATTTTTAAGTGTGCCTCATCGAAGTAAGTAACTATAATTTTAAACTTTTTTCATATATATATTTTATAATTACACTTTCTTCTTTAATTGCTCTACTTTGTCTTCCAGTCGTTTACATTTGGCCTCTAGTATCTAATTTATTTTCTTCTTTCATTTCTCTTGCTTATTCCTGATTCAAATTTATTTATTTTATCTCTTTTAACATTTCTTTCCACATATTTTTCATCTCCTCTAGTTTCCTTCCTTATTCTTCCTCCTCTTTCCTTTCCTTTTCGGGGCCTTATCATCCCTCATTGTACCCGTAGGTGTGAGGTTTCCAATTGAGCCTTACAATATTAATTACAGTAATAATTTCTACAACTATAATACAATGATAATAATAACAGTACTGACATATCTATTTCCTAGAGTTTTACATTTTAAACTTTTTTACTATGGCGCTTGTTCACTATAAATAAACTTGCTCCACGCCTTTATATCCCGTGCGAGTGATTTAGCTTCTTCTTTTGTTTTTCCTCTTTTGTTTAAAATATTCATTATATTATCGTTCCACGTTTTACAGGTCTTTCTCTTTTCTTCTTTCTAGTGTTCTCACTTCCCAGATCTTCTTGGTTATTCTATCATCGTTCATTCTTATCAAATGTCTTGTATACACTCATTTTGGGTTTTCTAGTTATTTCTTTTTTCTTGAGAAACGTGTTTTTTATTAAGTGGTACATCCGCTTTGCACTATCCAGTCTTGATATTATCTCCGCCTCTTGATCTCCTTTGTGGTTTATTGGTACTCTCAAATATTTAAACGTATCTACATGTCCAAGTTTTCTTTTGTTTAATGTGATGGTAGTCGCTATGTTTCCTTCTCATACTACCATAATTTTTGTTTTATTCTCGTTAACTTTCAGGTTTCTTTTCTTGAATGCTTCGTTCCATATCTGTAGGTTTCGTTTTAAGGCATCTTCGGTTTTCGCAAAAATCACTAGATCATCTGCGTATGCACACACTTCTATCCATTCCGGTTGTAGATTTCTGTGCCCAATGTATAACTTGCTTGTGTTCGGTTTGACTTCTTTTATTATATCGTCCATAACCATATTAAATAATATCGGACTTAACACTCCACCTCCTCCTCCACTCGAAATTCTTCTGTTGTCTCGTTGTTTGTTCTTATATAGTTTCTATTGTTTTTATACAAGCTCATTATTACTCTTCTCAATTTTGTGTTTACTCTACATTTAATTAAGCATTCATTAACTGTTTTTCTTGATATTCTATCGAATGCCGTCTCTAGGTCTATAAATGCCATGTATATATTTTGCCTATTTGCTCTAGTTGTTTGAATTATTGTCTTCAGTGTGAATATGTGGTCTTGGATGCTTCTACCTTTTCAAAATCCGCTTTGAGCTTCATTTAGTTGTTTTTCAATTTCTTTCGTGAGCCTTCCTTCCAGTATTCTTTCAAAAGTTTTGCATACCACACTTAAGAGAACGATTCCCCTGTAGTTGTTACAGTCTGATTTGTCACCTTTCTTATAAATTGATAATATTATTCCAGTTTCCCAGTCTTTTGGTATTGTTTCTTCGTCCCATGCTTTGTTGAAGATGTCATTTTCTTACTTTCCCTAAATATCTTGTACAGCTCTTCTTCTGGCATTCTCTTTTTGCTTATGTACTAGAACTTTCCGATTTTTTCCCGTTGTCCCGTTGAATTGAATTGAAAGAGTGTACGCCCGACGTATGTGAATTAGCTCCATGGACTAAAGGCAGTTTATTTAATTAAATTATTGTAACAAGTAGGATTAAAGTGTGGTTAATGACAGTAAATAAACATTGGATGTTGTACTGATTATTTGACTTTGATTTTGATTATAGTTATTGTGTGTGGTAAGAATGCAGAGATAATTGTTTCGCAATACAACAATAAAAGTGATACAGGTTGCAAACTAATTTTAATTGATTGTTTACAAATTTCGAGGACGCTAGTGAAACATACTAGTTCACGTTTTTTGTTAACTATTTTAGAATTAAAGGAATGTACAAATTCTGTACAGTCCATTCGCTATTTGACATTGTGTACTTAGTTTCTCTGCAGTTCAAAAATGAAAATGTTTAGAAATCTAATTATTAAAGAATAGAACTATGGCACAATGACTTCCAAAAAGAATTTTTTTGCCTATTGTTTAATGGAGCTAAGGAAAAGGACCAGAATAATGGAATAAAATGTTAAATACTACAAAAAATTATGTTGAATAATAGGGGTAGGTATACTAAAAGCATTACCTGATTCATATTCTGTACGGGTATCATTAAAGATAAAAAAACATATAGATAGAAACGGTTAGCAATCCTCCAAATAGTGGGTATAAAGATGTCCTACCGAGAGTGCAGTCATTGACATAAGATTTCATCAGCGAATCACTAATAAAGTGCACTATCAAGATGAATGTTTGCATAATCAACTAGAAATTAATTTTTGATCAGCAATCCACACTGAGTGCCGAATGAAGTACTAATCTTATCTTATCTTACATGTAATATTTCAGCAAGTTAATGCCAGTTAGGAATTTAATTAATCACATTAAAAATATTTACTGTCAAAACATTACGATAGCGCAACGATAAAAGAACCAAAAAGATAAAGTCTAGTTTTTTTTAATCTGTGCAGTACAATTTGAAAGTACATCAACTAAATAAGGGTTAGTTCTAAAACAATTAGCAGTAGGAAATCTACGTATTTACATTGTTAGTCTACACACACATATAACATACCTGAACTACAACATCAGGCGGTGCAAGAAGTGAGGCCGGCCGTCTAGCAAACCGGGCCGAGCCTCCGCGACGAAGAGAACTGTTGAAACGTTGAAAAGGAGGTCTGAGGGCCACCACCAAGCCTGAACCAAAGTTACTGCTCTCGCTATTACATGCAACCATATACCAAAATTAGTCTATTATTCGAAAAAGCTTATATTATTAATAAATTTCAATTTCAACACAACTGCCCAACTATAAAATAGTACAACACTATGATAAAGAGGATCATTATTTGGTTCACGGAATAGGTACTTCTGTTCCTAAGCGTATTGTACCGACATTGAAAAATTAATCCTGTATTCATATCCATAAATAAGCCCATAAATATAATGGTTTTAACACAAGTTTTGAATATCTAATACATTTGGCAATAATGTATGTGCACTTGCTCAGTTGTGAAGTAGAGTAAATTCAAAATCAAAAACGATTCAATTCAATGCAAAACCACAATTCGTAATGATTTATAAAATAACATTAATCGTCCAATGCAAGTGTACACGTCAAATAACCATTAAGAACAAAACCTAATTGTTGGTAAATTCCAAAGGTGATGATTCTAATGAGCAAGCCCGATTTCAGAATGAAAATAGTAATAAAAACAAAAAAAACATACAGCCCACGTTGCGAAAAAGAATCACTACAACATAATTATATAAAATTCAAATACATACATGTCTAAGATAATTGACGCTTCTATAATAAACTAAACTTTTTAAGTGATTCACACATTTTACCATCCTTAAATATTTACTCAAGTGTGTACACGTAGACGAGAAAACAAATAGTTTTTAAAATGACTCACATTATTTTTAATTTATTTTAAAATCTAAGTAAATTAAAGTTAGTTGTGACAATAAATAATGGCAAGGCTAATTCGTACCTCGATCTATGGCAAAAATTTGGTAAACAATATTATCGTAAACTTTTGAGATTTTATCCATCACTTTTTCAAAAACATTATTAATTGTTCACATTTGTATGCAAAATTAACGTTTAAACAATGAACACACATTAACGATTCGACTATCGCTTCATGTGAAAGTTGATGTAAAACTGTTTTAAAAGGATATACTGACTAATCTAATCTACTTTTAAATAGTCCTTGTTCAATTCCAGCGAAAAAGTGAAGGGAGGTTCCGATACTATGAACTGCAGGGTTTTTCGCATAACATATACAAAAAATAAACCCGACGATGATCGAATTATAATAAATAATGACAAAATCGGTGAATTTTGTTATCAAATTACCGTTGTATTTATTATGGGTTACATTTCTTGAAACAAAAACATTTGACTTTGAATATATTATTTAATGCATACATAGTATGTCACCTATTGATGACAAAATGCATATTTGTTTTCACCGTCAGCAATTTAAAATTATCGAAAAAATAATAGGATATTAAGACATTTGTAGCCCAGGGAAAAAATCATTTGAGTGGGAAATAATCGTGCAAACGGAAAAAATCTACATAGGCTTGTAGGGTGTTCCTTGCTGAAATCCGAGTTTTAGGGATCCCCATAATCGTGAAAAGGGTTGAATTCCTTTATAACCCGCGATGCCGTGCTCGTACAAGCGATACAAAGTGATCGTCTTGAGGGGGATTTTGCGCCCTACAATTTTTTGACGTTTTTTAAACGCCTTTTTGACTTGACTTGATTTAACGTTTTACGCGAAACTTTAAAAATCAGCCTTTTCAGATAGTAAATGTATTTTTAAATTTAAATAACCCCTACGTTTCTAACGCAAAACAATTTTGAAAAATATCGTTTTTAAAAATTTTTACCGTTGTTCCTCATATTCAATGACATTTTAGCTATCACAAATTCACTTCAATTTTTTTACACGATTCCGTTAAAAAACCGTTTTTGGACAAAATAACTCCTAGCTCATTTGATTTTGGGAAATATACAGTGAGAAATAAATAAGTGCGAAAAAATGTAAGTGGTGATTCTTTGTCAAAAAACAATGTGGGTTTTTCATACAAAGCAACCACCTGCTTAGTTACAGCCGTTTAAAAATGGAGCAAAAAAAAGGTTTTAATTTTTTTCTTGAAAACAAAAAATGTTATAAAATTTGAAATGAGCGAACATTTCTTGTCACCGAAAAAGTATTAAATGAATTTTTTTGTAGTATTTTCGTATAGTTCCAAGAGGGAGAAAAGGACACCCCTAAAATTTGTTTTTTGTTTGTTATATTTATACAAGGTGGGGCACTACCAACAAATTATTCTATAGCATTAAAACGACAAATAATGTTAAAATTTTAAGGCATACATATGTCATGATTATTCAAAACCACATTTTAAAAATATTTTGGATTGTACAGGGTGCTCTAGAAACACGTACCATATCAAAGTTGAGTTATTTTAAATGGATTGACCTGTATTTTTTTTATTTTTGAATTGTACGATAAAAAATAATGTATGTTCTTTAACATGTCCCTATACCTACTTACTTCCGTTTCTGAGATAAATCGATTTTACCTGATTTGCAGACCCTCCAAAAAATGCAATAACTTCAAGATAAATAAGAACAAGCAACTTTGGTTTACACCACCTTACTAAGAGTTTTCAGCATCTCTTTTGCAATATTTACTATTATGTTATGATGTACAGGGTGTTTTTAATACTACCGCATAACACTAACGACTCTATACTTAAATAACTTGCTTATCTTAAATGGAACACCCTAAATTTCTGTAGCCTGTTGACAGCTGGAACTAAGTACTTTTAGTCGGTATTAGGGTTACCAAACCCTAACTCTGATAGTTTTCGAGATATTTAAAAATTTGATAGTTTAACAATTTACGATGTACTGGAGTCTAAGTTACCTGTGAAATATCCGCAATATGGACATTATCTTACAAATTTCAGTTTTAAATATTTACCCTAAAAATATTTATTTTTTTTTAGAAAAAATAAACAGAAATGTGCTTATGAATAGTATCCCGGGATCTAAGAGTCAGTCGAATTACGCACACCGGTCACAATTTACTGATGTTTAACAACAGCAACCGTTATTTGGTACATCAAAAATCAATCATACTGTAAACATCGACAAACTTTAACCTGTTAACTAAGAATGTAATACAAATCGCTCTAATTGTAGTACGATAATTTCAAAAACCATTATTTTTAGAATTTTTTTAACAAAGTTACCAATGTTTACAGTGTCATCGATTTTTGCTGAAACTAATAACGGTTGCTGTTGTTTGTGACAGGTGGGCGTGATTCGACTGACTCTTAGAGCCTGGCCTAAGTCATGAGCACATTTCTGTTATTTTGTTCTGAAAAAAATGTTTTTAAGGTTAATATTTAAAGCTGGATTGGCCTATACATTAAAAATGTTTGCAAGATAATGTTTATTTTACTGATATCTCACAGGTAACTTAAATTCCAGTAAATTGCAAATTATTAAACTAGCCAATTTTAAATTATTTCGAAAAATATCCGAGTTAGAGGTTGGTAACCCTAATACCGATTGAAAGGTAACTAGTTCTTGATTCCAACAGGCTACAGAAATACAGGGTGTTCCATTTAAGTTAAGCAAGTTATTTAAGTTTTAAGTCGTTAGCGTTATGCGGTAGTATTTAAAACACTCTGTACATCATAACATAATAGTAAATATTGCAAAAGAGATGTTGAAGGCTCTTAGTAAGGTGGTGTAAACCAAAGTTGCTTGTTCTTATTTATCTTGAAGTTATTGCATTTTTTGGAGGGTCTGTAAATCAAGTAAAATCGATTTATCTCAGAAACGGATGTAAGTTGGTATAGGGACATGTTAAAGAACATGCATTATTTTTTATCCTACAATTCAAAAATAGAAAAAATACAGGGTGTTCCATTTAAAATAACCCAACTTTGATATAGTACGTGTTTCTGGAGCACCCTGCACAATAGAAAATATTTTTAAATTGTGGTTTCAAATAATCTCGATATATGTATGCCTTAAGATTTCTTACATTATTTGTCGTTTTAGTGGTACTGAACAATTCGTTGATAGTGCCCCACCCTGTATAATAAGGACTCTTATGTTTTTTTGAAGGATCAACCATTTTTGAGAAAAAAATTCACTATCAAATACATTGCATAATTCGGGTAAGCTGAAATTTTTGACCGCATGTGCATCATCCGCCGCCGTCTAGAGTCATGGTATAATGCCTGAAGGTAACCATTTTCAACATTTTATTTGATTTTATTTAATAATTTATAATTCAATTTTGGTTAAATAGTGTTTTCAATAAAAATATTAACATAACAGAAGCCGGCTAGATACATTCGACTAAAATTCTAACCAACGTCATTCATAGCGAAAAAATACAAGAGAATTTTTAAATAATTAAATATAAAAAATTTCAAAAAAAAACAAATTTTAGAGGTGGCTTTTTCTCCCTCTTGGAACTATACGAAAATACCACAAAAATATTCATTTAATGTTTTTTCAATAGCAAAAAATGTTAGTTTATTTTAAATTTTGCAACTTTTTTTGTTTTCAAGAAAAAAATTAAAAACCGTTTTTTGAAGCAATATTTAAGGGACTGCAACTAAGCAAGGGCTACTCTCGAAAAAAATTCGAAAAATCGCCATTTTTCGAGATATAATCACGAAAATGGGGTTTTCAGAAACAAATGTATTCGCTTGGATTAGCGGAAATCCACGTGTCTGAAAGACACCCATCCTGTTCAGTTGTTGACGTCTATTTTGGGTCCTATACCGCGAAATTCCAGGGCGAAAAAACACATAACGCTTAGCGCATTTTTCGCGGGCAACAATTTTGTCCTATCCCGCGAATTGCTCAGTTCGATACTTTTCGAGATATGGACCAAAAACTATTCAAAAAGCGCCGCGGAGAAGTTCGCGAGGCGACTATTTCGAATCCTTTTTGCGCACCCGACATTTTTAGACATCGCCATCAACGTCGAAAAATCGACATTTAATTCTTTACTACGGCTTTTGTGATACAATTTTTGACGCAATTCTCTACGACTAACCATTTTTGAAAAAAAAATGACAGATACGGGTTCATTCACTCTGTTTACAGTATGTCCCAAAATAGGGTGGCGCATCATAGTTATATTGTTTCTTACGGAGCACCCTATATTTTATTGGGTTTTTTTGATTGCCGGTAGAAAACAAAGTACACTTTCATAAAGGTTCCCTATAGTTACGTCGACTTTTCTTAAAATATGGAGTATTAAAAATTCAATATCTTCTAATCCAATAAATCATAACAAATTTACTATTACGTCTAAATAGTTGGCATTAGATGAATGTATTCCACGATTAAACATTAAACATCTCTTTACATGCTGTTCAAAATTTACAGGTTAATTATTGAATCATTCAATATGTAATATGAGCCTTATTTTAACCTGTATTTTATTAATTCACAACGTTAACAAAAATTTCCTCTGTCGAATTTACAATTTCCTTAAAATTAATGGTAGCGAGATATTTTAAAACAAAGAAATGCGTAATTTAATTAGTTATTAACATTTTACGACGTTACAGCCTGATAATTACAAGAATTACCAAAAGTCATGTTCCGTTACATGTTATATAAAATATATTTTGAAAAAATAAGTTTAAAAAAGTAATTAAACCTATTTCGAATTCAAATTCTAATCGCGTGTGACCGATGTTACCAAGTTACGATTTTCAAAACATAAATCGAAAAAACTTATTATTAATTAAATTTTTCGCAACTAGTTAAGAAAAGTGGACCATTTTAACACTTACTTTGACTATGAAAAGTGTCACATCTGTCACAGAAAACCCTAATAATACAAGTACAAAAATTTTTTTTTTGATAATTTAGGGATCAGTCAAACGAGTGTGGGAAGAATACTTAAGAAAAAAACTATCCTCCGTATCACATTAAACAGGAAACGATTATGATGAACGTTTAAATTTTTGTTTATGGAGTTTAGACAATTATTAGCGGACTGTAATGTCATAAAATAACATTAATTGATAATATTACGTATGCACTTTTGTTTTAAAATATTTCGTTAATTTAAAGAAAATTTTAAATTGCGGAAAAACTGTAACCCTTAGGTATATGACACCCTTATACCATTCGAAAGAGGATTTTTTTTGTTAACGTTATGAATTAATAAAATACAGGGAGTTCCATTTAAAATAAGGCTCATATTACATATTGTATGGTCTAACAATTAACCTGTAAATTCTGAACATCCTGTAAAGAGATGTTTAATATTTAATCATGGAAGACATTTATCTAATATCCAACTATTTAGACGTAGGGGTAAATTTGTTATGATTTGTTGGATTAGAAGATATTCAATTTTTTTAATACTCCATTTTTTTAAAAAAAGTCGACGTTACTCAGGACACTCTTTGTTTAGGTATAGGGAACCTTTATGAAAGCATATATTATTTTTTACGGGCAATCAAAAACGCAATAATTTACAGCGTGTTCTATAAGAAAAAATATAACTTTGATGTGCCATACTTTTTTGGGACATACTGTATATTTCAAAATAATTTTAAAATGTAAAATTTATAAACCAGCAAACTACTAAAATAACAAAACTTGTAAAACTTTTATTTAAGTATCGGTTCGCTGATGATGATAGCTTAGCTATTGAAACACGTGTCGGAGTATAGTTTTTTGTGCAGTTTTTTTATGTTTTCCATTTTGTTACAAACTTTTATTGTTTCGCTATAAATCTCCGTCCCGTTGGTGGTGATTCACCCTGTATGTATGATAAACTAATTTGGAAAGAACTCGAAGTAACTCAAAAACCCAACATTTTAGCTGGTATAAAACGAAAGATAATCAAAAAAGGAAACCAAGTATGTTTTATTTAAAACAAGCGACTAAATGAACATCGAAGTTCGGTGTCTTTTTTTTGAGCACCATGTATGATTTGAAACATTTGTAGTTTGTCCATCATTTTCATTAAATATAGCATCTCTGAATTGAATGTACCGAAAATCATGCAAATTTCAAATAAATACGTTTTTTCTGTTGTAACAAAAAAAAAGATAATGTTAACAACTACAGAACGGATCTTGGAAATACCAACACACAATTTGATGAGCAGTCGATAAAAAAAGACAAGAAAATCCCACGGCATTGAAAAATAGAATATTTGCTAATTACTGGTTCTGCATTCCAATTAATTAGTAACATCTGAATTGAAATATCACACGTAGGTGCATTACTTATGCAGTTACAATTCTACTACTAAAGAAAAAAATGGAAATTTTGAACACATCTAGTCAGATATTTTTATTCCTGCAGTTATTTGATGAATATAAAGACACGTTTCAAAGTAAATTATAATTTTAATTACGTAAGCAAAATAAAATAAAAACGTTCGCAGCAATTACAGCTATTCCTCCATTAGATATGAACTTGTCCTAATTACATATTCGAATTATTAGTTAAATATAATTAGACGCAGCATGTAGTATAGTCTAGACAAAAACAGTCATTGAAATGTAACCTATTTACAAATCTAATATTTTTTTACTATATCTCCTCTAGATAATAACGCCCACGATTACTTTATAATAAAAATGCATAGGATATGACTGTATGCAACGATAAGAAAAAAATAACACTCACCGTAGAATCATCATTTAAAAAGATCAAGTTCAATTCACGATTGTTAAAAAACTGAGAGCTTACTTCCCTTCCTAATAATAAAAACGGAAGTGAGCGTTTGAAACAGTGCCTAGAAAATTAAGGGAGTGACTATAACAACAATTCCGTTTTAAACCCGAACTTTAATTAACCAAGTCGTATTGTTAGAGGACAAGTGCATTATGTGAACTATTATAAAATTACACCGGAATTAATTCTCTAACGATAATCATATGCAACAGGTGTCTCTAGCTACCGTTGCTTTTATGCAAATCGTTTGAAAGCTTGGCAGTTAAAATTATTTCTGGTACGTGTTGCAAATAATGAATACCGAAAATTTGAGCTGAGAATTATGTGTTTTGTATAAAATTGAAGATTAAGTCATAAATAATGTAATAGCTTGTTCAAGAGTGGCGTGAAAACTATCAATTTACCGGATTAAAATAATGATTTAAAGAAAAGTGACACCGTAAACCGGGGCTACTTTGTGACAATTTTTCATGTTTATTTGGAATACTGAATTTGTTTTTATATTTAACGCATCAGTATAAAGTCCGGACATTCCTCTTTGAATGCTTACTGGCATTTTACAATATTATTTACGCAAAAAATATATTAACTAAGTAACCCCAACCCACGGGGTAACTTTGTGACAGTCTGATTTTACCATGAAAATAGCAGCAAATCGACTGCTGACACAAAGTAACACTCAATAATGATAACGGAAACATATATATATATATATATAGATTAATAGAATTGTTTGGACCAAGCGTAATCGGTATAAAGCTTTGTGATGAAAATTTATTTTTGACAAACATTACACCCCAAAAACGTAAATAAAAGTGCAAAAACACAAATAAACAAACTTAAATCTTAGAACATGTAAGTAAAGAAGGAAAAAAGGTATTACTCAGTATTAAGCTGGATGAAATTAGGCATTGCCAATTTCGGGAATATCGAATAATTCTCTTTTGCCGCGCTGAATTGGCTGTTTAATGTTCATTATTATTTCAGCATCGTGATAAAATATTTCATCGTTTGGCTGAGGCTATTTCCACTGCTTTCCACACCGTACCATTACACTGACGTGCGCACCTGTTTTGGAGCTTTTTGTAGTTCTCCCAGGGAAGTATGTACACTCATGAAATTTAAAACTTGGACACCACAATTTCTGTAAACAAAAGTTTGCACATTGTGAAGCGGGCTTAAGGATATCATTTACAATTCTAACAGCAGGTAGTCTCAGCAGGGGTTATCTTATAGAAGGACTGTAGAATGAATCATTACACTAAGCACGTTTTAGAAAATAGGTAATTTACGTTGCTTACTTAATTTTTTTCTTTAAAGAATATATTTGAAGGTATCGCTAATTAAACACCATAGCTCGATTAATTATCGAATCAAAATTTTGTTTAGGAAATGTTTACAAAATAAAATTAGAAATAATTTTGATTTAAAAAACGTCTACAAGCAATAACTTTTAAATTAAATCAAAAACTAAACATGGTTATTTGGGTTGACTGATTATTACTTATTTTTAAATAAATCTAACCTACTAATTATTGTAAGTTATTAAAAAAAATCATTAAACTCTCTATTCATAATATTTAGTCCTTACAAAATGTATATTTTATGACGTTTCATTTTTTTCTGTAGTTAATATAAAAAGTGAAAATAAAAACTAAGGCAATTCTTATTGTCAACGTATATATTTAGTTTTTTGACAAGAATTTATTACATAATTATAATTAAGATACCAAGTTATAGTTTAAAATTAAATGAAAACGTTTTTTTTAAATAAAGGTATTACTATATAAATAAATATAAGAAATCAATAATGGGTGTGACCTCCATTATTATTGATACATTCTTGGAGGCGTCTGCTCATTGACGCTATCAAGGTATCAATATAATTAATATTAATCGTTTCCCATGCGGTATCAATGGCTGCAATTAGTGCATTACGGTTTACTGGTATAAAATTTGGCCCTTGTTGTCTTCGGATAACAGCAAGTATTCGAGCCCAAACATTTTCGATAATGTTAAAATCTGGGCTTTTGCTGGCCAGGGTAACAGCTCCAAGTTATTTTCTCGTATCCAATTGCGCACAACCCGCGAAGTATGAATAGGGGCGTTGTCCTTTATCAACAAAAATACATTATGAAAATGTTAATTCAACAGATCCCGAACTATTTTTTGGAGAAAGTATAGTAAAATAAGAATACTAACTTGTTGGAAAATATAATCTTCGTCTGGATAAAACACTTCGACTGAAGGTTTCATAATGATTTCCAAAATATCTAAATACGCAGCAGAATCAAGACGTCCATCGAGCCCAACAAGCAAGGATACTCTATTGTTATTGAAACTTATTCATAAAGTAAAAGCGATTTCCTTATAATGCTAATGGACAGGATTTTCTTTTAAGTATTAAGATTACAATAGAGGACTTATAAACTTTCGAAAATATCTAATTATAAATATTTACACTGCAATTGCGCTTTTTCCTTAATAATTTCTTAGCAATAACATACACGTTCTTGGTTTTTAAGTTGTCATAAATTTGATATGATATAAATTTGTGTTTCTAATATTACATCACAAACTAATCTTTATTCGCCAAAAAATTGTTGCTTAAGTTGTAAAGCTTCGTACACACCTGAACAAACCGAGCAACAAACACCGAACCGAAAGTCAAACAGAACGACAAAAGATCTTTTATGATTTCCACAATCCGAACAACAAACGGAACGTTTGTGCTGTTTCCATAATTATTTTCAGTAGTTTTCAGTTCATATATATTTATTATTGAGAAGAGAAAATTGCGGAAAACAAGAAGATAGTGCCAACCAAATTTTTACGCACAAAGAAGAGTAAAAATTATAATTTACTTCGCTTTTTTTTATTTTGGAAATTTCCCGCCCAAATGATGCTAATAGGGACATCATTTTTTTCTTGCATTCTTAAACACTGATTAATTTAAAACATTTTTCTTCTGTCAACTCCATAATATTACCTAAAACACAACAAACCCACAAAAGGGAGGACAAAAATAAATAATTTAATTCTCCCGCATAAGTTTGTTCGCCGTTTTGTTTAGATTCGTCCAAACCTGCAAACGCATTCGCGCGCATTTTCTTTGATGTCGGAGAAAAAACCGACAAGTTGCGGGAACGCCGCAAACCGTTCGTGGAACAATCAAGACTTGCGAATCTGTTCTAAAATTCGTACGTAGCACCGTCCAAATTAATGTTCCGATTGCCGTTCGGTTCGTTGTTCTGTTTGTTCCTCGGTTTGTTGTTCAGGTGTGTACGAAGCTTTACAATAAGCATATTAATATGAACTATATCTTATGAAAGGAGAGTTATGTAACTATAATTAACGACTTAACGTTACGTTAGTAGATTCCATTTACTATTTACACATATTTTCTTGGAACATTCGATAATTAACTATCGGGATATGATGACCCTATACTTCGCAGGTTGTGCGCAACTGGATACAAGCAAATAACTTGGAGCTGTTACCCTGGCCAGCAAAAGCCCAGATTTTAACATTATCGAAAATGTTTGGGCTCGAATACTTGCTGTTATCCGAAGACAACAAGGGCCAAATTTTATACCAGTAAACCGTAATGCACTAATTGCAGCCATTGATACCGCATGGGAAACGATTAATATTAATTATATTGATACCTTGATAGCGTCAATGAGCAGACGCCTCCAAGAATGTATCAATAATAATGGAGGTCACACCCATTATTGATTTCTTATATTTATTTATATAGTAATACCTTTATTAAAAAAAAAACGTTTTCATTTAATTTTAAACTATAACTTGGTATCTTAATTATAATTATGTAATAAATTCTTGTCAAAAAACTAAATATATACGTTGACAATAAGAATTGCCTTAGTTTTTATTTTCACTTTTATATTAACTACAGAAAAAATGAAACGTCATAAAATATACATTTTGTAAGGACTAAATATTATGAATAGAGAGTTTAATGATTTTTTTAATAACTTACAATAATTAGTAGGTTAGATTTATTTAAAAATAAGTAATAATCAGTCAACCCAAATAACCATGTTTAGTTTTTTGATTTAATTTAAAAGTTATTGCTTGTAGACGTTTTTTAAATCAAAATTATTTCTAATTTTATTTTGTAAACATTTCCTAAACAAAATTTTGATTCGATAATTAATCGAGCTATGGTGTTTAATTAGCGATACCTTCAAATATATTCTTTAAAGAAAAAATTAAGTAAGCAACGTAAATTACCTATTTTCTAAAACGTGCTTAGTGTAATGATTCATTCTACAGTCCTTCTATAAGATAACCCCTGCTGAGACTACCTGCTGTTAGAATTGTAAATGATACCCTTAAGCCCGCTTCACAATGTGCAAACTTTTGTTTACAGAAATTGTGGTGTCCAAGTTTTAAATTTCATGAGTGTACCTTCATGATCATAGTTTTCTAATGATTTGAATTCCAGTAGTGTTGGGGGTTTTTTTTTTATTTTTTTTTTTTTTTTTTCTTTTTTTTTTTTATTTATTTTAATTTTTTCTTACTTCATAAGAGCTAAATTATTCGAAATTTTGTATGAACAAGTTTTATTTTAACTATCCCGAGTAGCGTCTCAGGATAATTTTCTAAAAATATTTATGACCGAAAAAATCACAAGAATAATTTAAACTTCAATAAGAAAATTTCACATGTCAAATAAAAAAAAATTCCACTTATTTATTGCTTTGTATCGAAAAATTTTCAAAGAATTTTTTTGATTGTTATAGTAGCGAGTCCAAGTAGAAGCATTTTTAAAATAGAGGCACAGCATAATAAACACCCAGGAGATGTCTTTGAAGTTATCTACTACAATTTAATAAACATGACTTGGTATTTCGAACCGTGTTTAATTATTACAATTTTATTTTTAACTTAAAATAAACAAAATGTAAATAAATCTAAATAACCGATGAGAAGTTAGCAATAACTTTCAGCAATAGATTTTAGCCCTTCTACATTAAGTTGTCTTATACAAAAAGCGAGCTGCTTTCAATGTAATCGCAGCTTATCATATCATGTTTTCTTAAACCTTTTGTGGCAACTTCTCTAAGGTTAGAGCTAAGACGGCTGTATATTGTAGTCAAAGTCAACGTCAAAACGTACGACAATTTTCGTTAGAGTTTTATTCGTGTGTGTTTTGGGAACTTTTGGTTTAAATCGAAAATATGGAAGGTGATCAGTACCTTAGAGTACTCCTTCATGGTCAACAAGAAAAACATGTTGTTCCTGAGAATCACCACTTTGGTTTCCGGACCTGGTCATCAAGACCCTCCCGGATAATTAGGAAAAAAATGTACAACACAATTTCACAAAACACAATCAAATTACACACTTAATTTATATTATTACATGTGAATACTAGGGCGGGTAAGGGTTGGCATGTTTAGGTTTTAGTGGTTTTCCTAAACCTAGAAGCAAATGCTTTGTAAAGACGCACCAATCCACAATTGCACACGGTTTCGTCACCACACTGTACAGGTTTATACTGAACTTCTGGGGCACCATACATAAGACTTACATCACAATACAATATTTAAAATGTACCATACGATTAAATAAATTGTAATTAAATGTATAACAGCAATAACTCGAGCAGTAACGAAATTGCGCAAACATACATATACCGGTAGTTTTTTCAAATTTTGACAAAGATGTCGTAAAAAATTTACAATTTTCTTAACGCAATGTATTCTACAATACATTCTAAGTTGATCTGCAAAAAATGGTGTTGGATTTATGAGTTTATTGTTAATATTGTTGTCATGTTAATGATTATTATAAAAAAAAGCTTCTTGTTGTTGTCAAACAGTATTCAATAAAAATCTGTCATTGTTTTGTATTAAGTAAAAAAAGGTATTAATAAAATTCAATACAACAAGTTAAGCAATAAAAAATCAAGCAAAACATAAAAATACAATTGAATGTGCATA
This sequence comes from Abscondita cerata, assembly GCA_030710515.1. NCBI lineage: Eukaryota > Metazoa > Arthropoda > Insecta > Coleoptera > Lampyridae > Abscondita > Abscondita cerata. Next base: position 1,029,139 of record JALBCR010004258.1, read on the forward strand.
TTTCTAGTTTATTTTAATTAACAAACGATACAGAAAACGACATTTAATTTTGACAAAGATGTCGATAAAAATTTACAATTTTTTTTTTCATGCAACGTATTCTTCAATAAATTCTAAGGTGATCTGCAAAAAATCATATAGCGGCAGTTTTTTCAAATTTTTAAAAGATGTCAAAAAAAATTACAATTTTTTTCATGCAATGTATTCTACAATTTGCTAAAAATGGAGATATGCATATCTCTAGTTTATTTTTAATTAAATGATCAATATAGAAAACGACAATGTCCTTACATATATCAGCAGTTTTATCAAATTTTGACAAAGATGTCGATAAATTTTTTTAACGCAATTCAACAATAAAATTCTAAGTTGATTTGCAAAAATTGGAATGTTCAATTTCTATTTTACTTTTAATTAAATGAAGAATACAGAAAACGACATTGCGCTCATATACAGGGTGATTCATAACTATTGGGAGTCAGGGCGGGTTATTTAGAGCGAAATATGACGATAAGACACAATATGCCTAATAAAATATTGCTGTGGAAAAATATACAAGGCGTTAGATTTATAAAAAAAATTTTTTTTTCATTTTTAGTTAATAATTTCACTGTAAATTTATCAATTCTTATCATAATCTACAGAGAAGCATAATTATCTGACAGTTTTTCTCGAAAACAGAAGAAATTATCGTATTTAAACAGGAGTACCAATATTGTGTAGAAATGATGTTTACGCTATATTCTCTAATCACAATCACTAAAAAGTTAGCAGTCGATTTCATAATCAGGAATCATTTACGTGGCGCCCCCTACAACAAATTGTAAAATTGTCGATAAAAACTACAATTTTTTTTCATGCGAAGTATTCAACAATAAATTCTAAGTTAATTTGCAAAAAACAGAGAAGTACAAAAACGACATTGTGCGCGCATACACACAACTCTTTCAAATTTTGACCAAGACGTCGATAAAATTTACTATTTTTTTTCATGTAATGTATTCTACAATAAATAATAATAAATTCTACAAATTACAGCCGTCTTAATTCTAAGCCTAAAAAAGTATAGTTTAATAAAGATTCGAATGCAACAAGAGAATTAAAAAAATATTATATGATAAGCTACCAAAACATTGAAAATAACTAGCTTGCTTATTATGCAACTTACTGTAGTAGAACTGTAATCTATTCGAGAAAGCTCTTGATAACTTCTCATAGCTATCTAAACCGAGGCGGGATTACAACGTTTCCCCCACCTATTTTAAAAACAGAATTGACGGCAATTTACATAATCAGTTTAGTAAAACCAAGATAGACTACTAGGTGTTTAATATACTGTGGTAAAGGTTTTTTTCCGTTTTCTTATTATTACAATAGTGTAAACGTAAAATTTGTAAAAATATTATTATAGGAATGAAATTAGTGACTTTTCTCATTAATGTCAAGTTCAAATCAATTACCACACATAGATTTAACATTTAGCATTTTCGCGTATAAATTTCGAAATATCAATGTATCCACGCTTATTGACATAAAATATTGACCGTTTTTTGATAAGCTAGTTAACGCACTAAGGCCCTCTTTACTCGCTTAAGTACACTTAATTTTTTTATTTTGTTGGCATCTAGCGGTCGATAGTTGAACTAATAACATACTGAGTATATTAAGTTGATACTGCCTTGCAGATTTCCATAATACTTTGCCAACCCTGTCTCTTTTGAACAATTGAGAGAGTTGCAAATTCAAGTGTACGTTTGCAATATGTAGGGATGCAACTGTTTTTCGATTAAAACATTATACCTCAACGTAAACCACGCTGTACTTGTTAAGTACAATGGGTCAATAGATATTCTTGCGTTACAATAATTTTGCTGCATTACTGAATTTTTACGGTCGAAAATCTTTTTGCGACCCCAGAATGCCGTCGAATATATTCAAACCCATCATAGAAATGAAGTAGATGTAGTAATTTTCCCACCCGAGGCCGACAGTCTTACAGATGAGGAGGAGTTTGACGATGATAATGTCTATGATAATCAAATGCAGAATGATGTATGGAAGTGTATTTTCGTAGCGGTACAAACACAAACCGATTATGAAATTTGGAATGAAGAACCATTAGGTGATTTACAACACCGCATCAATTTGTCTCAGAAGAAACCTGCTGCTTGGAAACTATGTGAACTAATTAATAACGCTTCCACAAATTCCCTAGGAAATCGAGCGGAAGCACCTTCAAACAATATGAAAAATGATCTAAAAAATTGTAATCCCAAAGAAATATTTGAAAAAATTTGACCAGAATGTCTTTCAACTGATCGTTGACGAAACGATATTATACGCCCAACAGCACAATAGGGATGACTTCTGGGAAATGAAAACTTTTATTGCTCAACTTACTTTATGGACACCAACAGGTCACTAGATGTAGATTTAAAGGTTGATTTCAAAGACTATTTTAAAGTTCGACAAGCTACTGTCTAGAAATTTTTATATTTTTTCACTACGATATGTTAAGAACTGCCAAAATTAATGTAGCCTAAGTTCCGGATTTAGTTGTAACTATTGTCTTCTGAAGTGTAATCCCCAAATTTTTTTAAGTCATTCGCTTATCTCATCTGTTAGCGACCCCTTTCTCTTTTACTCAACCATAATCTACACTTTTGAATTATCTTTGTTGTCAGGCATTATGATCAGCAAAGTCCCATTTCAGTTTTGCGAATAACTTTCTAACGTCTTCCACCTTTATTATTTGTCTAATTCATGCGTTTGTTCTTTTATCCGGTAACTAGTAACCAAACCCATTTGAAAATGGGCCTAATCTAGACAAAGCTGAAATTAAAGACGTGAGGTCACCGCTCCAGGTCAGAGGTCAAATGTCAGGTCAACTTGGAGCCTATCTTAAAACATTCCCCTTGACATCCTGGACACTTTGATATATAATATGCCCATCTCACCGCTCCAGGTCAGAGGTCAAACAAAGGTCAGGTCAACTTGTGACCCCGCCTAAGATCAGCGCCTGGACCTCCTGAACAATTTGACGTATCGATCTCCGAAATCGGTTCAGCCGTTTCGGAGGAGAAGACGAACAGACAGACAGACAGACAGACAAACCGGGCCACAATTTTATTTGTCTAGTTTTTCAGACCTACTTTTTCTAATGTCTGCGATTCAAAGTCGTTGTATAAGCACTCTTTCGTCTGGGTACTACAACCATTTTAAAACCAGCCTATTCTACAGTTTGCTAGACTTCTATTAGACGATTAGTTATTATTCTCATGAAAGGTTTATAGACCTATGATAATAAAGTATGTAGTTTTGTATGTTATCTCTATTTACCTACTTTCTTAAAAAGTAGGTAGTGAAAACCTTTCGATAACCACATCGGTAATAGTGTGGACTGAAGAAATGTATTTCTTCATCATACTAACACTTCACTACTAGTGCTCGAAATGTTTACAAAAATAAAACTGGCTTGTGTGAAGGTATAATTGTTACTACTTGTATACAAGAAAAATAACGCACTCTTAAGTAACGGTTGTTGGGAGTTTCGCTAAATAGTGATTAAAGAATATTTTCAGTTCTTTTACTTCTTCATTCTTCAACGTCATTTTATTTCTCTTACCTACTTTCATAGCTGCTGCAAGTAATTTTTTGTTTATGTTTTTATTATCTTCTCAGTCAGTCTCTTCTTTTGATGATTCTGCTTTGTAAGTATGTTTCTGAATTCTTCTCTCTTTTCACGTATTTTGTTGTGGTCTATTATTTATTACTTGTGTTGTTGTTTCCTTACCAGTTTTTTATTAAGTTGTATTCTAGCTCTCATTAAAGAATTATCGTGCAAAAATTCCGAAGCCATCAATAATATTTGGTGCTCATCATCGAAAAATAAATAAGTTTCTATTTCCATCAAAAGGCAAGATGGTTTTATTACTATATTCGTGGATATTTCCACATCTGCACACTTATTTGCTAAACCAGTTTTGTTTAAAAACTCACTAACAAAACAATTAACATTTGGGTGTTGTTGTTCCACAAGAATTCATCTTTTGGGTAACATAATCTTATTAATGTCTCATTCATATAATTAAAACTGTCAGCTAAATTCAGATAAATCTTTTAACGATTACCAAATGTGTTAGTATGGTAACCGGGACGGACTTCTTAACGTGCCCTCCGAAGCACGGTGGAAGCAAACCTTCTAAATTGGCTCGAGAAAATCTCTCGCAGTCACTGGAATCGAACCAGCTCTTCGGCGGTGACCGTTTACTAAATTTACGCTTTTACCGCTAGGCTATGTTCCCACTATACAATCTATTCAACAAGCCTTAAATTTATTCCTACAGATAAACAGTAAAAACTATGGTTTGGAGTGCGATATCATCAATAAGGAAGATACTAGTGCATTTTCATATTTTTATTACATTGAAGGAGTCTTAGAAGGTTATTTAGTTCGATGTTAGAGAATTATGCGGTCCCTTTCAACAAGGTAAAATAAACGCAAAGATGGTGTCGACAGAATTTACTCGTGTTTTTCTTCATAATTCCATTATATAAATCATTGCTGGTATAAGCACAGATTTTGCGATTTATTGTGTGTATATTTAGTACCTAAGACAAAATTCGTTTGGCTGTAAGTATGTTATTTTTCGAATTTTTTTAGAATCTGTGTTAAGATATTTCCCAGTGTATTATCGTTTATATTATTTAATGACTTTAACTATAATCAAACTTGTTACTTTAGTAGGGAGTTACAAGAAAAGAGATGGATGTTTCGCTCCATTCCTCCTCCAACGGAGCAAACTTTTCCTCACAATCGTGTCTCAATTCAGAACCTTCCAAAAATGTTAAGACCAATAGATTGTGGGTCAATCAAGGACATTAGAGCGGCGACGGTCTGGAGTTCTCAAGCATATCCTCAAAAAACGGACCATAATTTTCTGATGTCACAAATGCCATAACAGGAAGGACAGCTCTATACCATAGGTGAATCAGGTTCAGATTTGACTTCTTAACTGCTTCTTTGTATTTTTTTATAATAATTAAACGAGAACAATAGATGTTCAAACTGATAACAAACTAAGGATTAAAGTATTTTAGACAATAATGCGGATTCTTAATCAATTTGAACTCAAAAGTAGGAGTACGAATATTAATTCGTTAAAAAATAAGTTTTGACAGGCAATGAAGTCATCAAGCGAATAATTCCTATTGCGAAGTGAAAATAATCCGTCACGTACCAGTCGTAATTATTTCATATAATTACACATTCAATTACACGCAACTGATGATGATAAATTACAAAAAAAACATTTATTAATTTATTGTTTTGGTATATTGATAGTTTCCATTAGAGAAAATCGTCCCTTTTTATGGCACCACGTCCCGTTCAATTCGTGATTTTTTTAAATGTAAAGTGAATCGATCAAGTTAATCTTGTTTTGAAGAAAGCAATAAAAAATTCCTCTTTTTTTATCTGGCCGACCTTACAGACAAGACTTTTTCCACGAAAACGCATTATGTAAGGAAAATACAAAATGCCAAAAATTTTTTTATTAAAACCAGCTGACCTTCACGGCTATTAATCGTACAATTAAAATTGCGGTTAGAGTTCTAAGAACAAACTAAACAAAAGAACAATTTTCTTGAAACATGTATGTAGTGAAACCAACAGATAAATTTTCTATATCTCCTGCAACGACATTGATTACAAAAAAAATTGAAATATATTTCATATGTAATTAACGATATTCTTTTAAAAGCTATTCAACTGGTTTAATGATAATTTATTAATTTGAAAGACGACGTATATGTTTACGTTATGAAATAAAACATGGATTTGGTATAAAAGAGGTATTGTACCGAAAGTTGATTAAATATCGCAACTTGGCATTTAAATAATGACGCACTGTTTAAACCAGCAATAAAAATAGATCATACTAATTAATTGCGTGCCCATCGTAGTGAAAAAATAATAATAAAGGAAACAGTAAATTATAAAAACTACGTAAAAGTTGTGCCTGAAAAACAATAACAACGATTATCTCACACTATTAATATGAGAAAATATAATATGATGACGCAACTACAGTTTCTGAAAAAATGTGAGAATAGGAGTGATAATAATAGTGTTAAGATTATTCGCATAATTCTATTTTAAAAAGATAATTAAAAACCGAACGAACACTGTTAAGAAATAATGATTTCGTTTCACACAGAAAATGGGTATGAGAAGTATTTGAAGTAAATAAGAACTGAAGACTACTTTTAAATCCCTATTACTAAAGTAAATAAAAAGCGCATTTTATTATATTATTATAAGAACAAAAGGTAATCACTATAATTTTCAAAATACTTTAAATGTATCCTTTTCATCAATTGCTTAGAAGATAAGTTATTTTGTACCTAGTGTGGCCGCCGATCATACCTCTTTTTTGTTAAAATAATATAAAAATTGACGATTCCTGTTGGGATTAGAATAAGATGGCAAAGAAAATGTTTAAATAGTTATTTGTGTAACTTGTGTAAAAAGTGCATATTTGTTGCACGATGCATGAAGTAGTCGAGAGCTGAAATCATGCTGAGTGCAACAAATATGCTTTTTGCACATGTTGCACACAAAAAATTTTCTACGATCGAAAAAATAAAAATAAATAAAATAAACTACATTTTACACTGGTGCAAAAAATAATTTACTTTTTGCACTGATAAATTGCTTTTTGCATTAAGGTAAAAAAGTGAAACTTTTGGCACAGTAATTGCACGATCGTAGAAAAAAAATATTTTGAGTTTTAATTTTTGAAGTTTGATAGGAGTCGTTTTTGACCAGTTATTATTTTAAGATTGTATAAATAATAACGATATTGGCAAAACAACTACGTGATAACAAATTTTGGTTGACGTCTGAAGCCAAATCCAAATTGTCTATCTTTTTCAGAAGTTTCGGGGACAAAATCGAAGCATTCGTCATGCAAGTATCCAGTATCCATAAATAGTTTAGGAGGTACCAGTTTTTGCCACTGAAAATTATCCAGTAGTTTGTAATATGGTTGTCCATGAGATCGATCCCTCCCATGGTTTGTCGTATTGGTTTAGGACATTCGGCTGGGAGACTTCAATTTTGCTTGTACGGAAAATCCACTACATTTCCTAATAGGAATTTCACAATAAGGAAACTACATTTTATGCACACAATGTTGTTCTTTTTATCAACAGCACTGACGTAAGCTCTTCTGTTCTTCTTTTTCATTATTTGACTTTAAACGTACCAGTTCCACCAAAACCTATCACCCAATTTTCTTTAAAAACATGTTCCATCATAGCAAAGTAAAAATTTGGAAGTAACTGACATAATTTCCTTATTCTACACATTAATATTATTGTATCTATGAATTTTCATTACAATCTGTGACAACAAACTTTTTTCCCGATTGATGAAAAGTGACAAAAAATTTTGTGTTTCTTTTTTAAATTTAATATGATGCATTTTAATGCTTAAAACACAGTAGGACCTATTGTTCATTCAAAATTGTCGAAATGAGTACGTCAACCAAGTTTTCCCATCAGAAGTTTTTTTCCCGAATGTATTCCATCATAGCAAAGTAAAACTTTCCAAGTAACTGACCTAATTTCATTATTCTACACATTAATATATACTAATTTTAATTACAACCTAAAACAAAAAAAAATTTCCGATTTTTTTTATCCAAGACTTTTGATGAAAAATCACAAAAAAAATTGTGTTCATTTTTAACTAAATATGTACGAACAAACTGAAAAACACCAAAAACTGCACCAAAAAACTTTACTCGGACACGTGTTTCAATAGCTAAGCTATCATCATCAGCGAACCGATAGCTATTGAAACACGTGTCTGAGTAGAGTTTTATGGTGCAGTTTTTGTTTCCTCCGAAACATATTTTCTGAGATGATCATCTCAAACGGTTCGGCATCCTTGATTATACACCACAGTTAACACAGTAACCAGGATGGAAGACCGAGTACCCAAGCCAGTATCCGAAACGGATCGGTTCTCCTTGGATAAGTTGTTTACACTGAAATGAGGAATCATAGATATATGTTCGCTCATTTACACTAATTAATTTACCTTTTGAAGGACGTAACTTGGCTACCTTGGCATTTGATGCAACATTATGTTGGCGGGTGCATGATTAAATTAAAATATTTCTTCGAATCTAATTCTTGACATTGAAATTTGACATTAGAACATTCTCTTGAAAGGTGATGTCTCGGTACAGGAACATATTCACTGACATACTGTGTAGTTACAAAAACAAGCATCTAATTGCCACAGTCGCCTGCCTCATGATATCTTAAACTAAATCGCTAGTAGTCCAATGTCGATTCTTAACTACAATCATCGTTCCTAACAACACCTAAGTGCACTATCCTTTTAGATCCTTCCATTCCCCATGTGTTATCTGAATCGCTTTCATCACTATCTAAAGGAATATTGGTTTCAGTGAGTGCCTGAAGTTGTCTCATCGCAATCTTCGCGTAAAATCTTCCCTTTTCAAAACTTGTTATACAATATATTATTTCATCGCCTTCTCTTTCCATTAAAGGATCACCGTTAGGACCAAAGTTACACGTATCGAGTAACACCTCAAATTAGTTAACCGTTGAGTAGGGCCGGGTATAATTGTTCGTCTATCTTTTCAACGGGGAAGTGGCGGCGAAGGAGCTCTGGCCGGTATCGGCTTGGAATTCGTCAGGGTGTTGGAGTTGGTAGGTGGACTGCGGTCTTGGGTTGCCAAAAACAATTGAACTTTTGCCTACAAATTGTCCAGTACTTGTAGGAGGTGGTGTAGAAGCTTGACCAGAGCGGAGACGCTGTTGTAGTGACTTAGTGTCAGGTGTTTCATCTCCTCGTAAGGCAGCGTAAATGCGGCATAGCCAGCCCACTGGGTGAGGGCCTTCTCTCTGAGTTGGTTGACGACTTATAAAATCTTCGAGGCGGCCGAGTAATCCGACGAAATCTCTTTGTAATAGCTCCATGAGGATCTTGAAAACGGTAAAAGATACAAAGTCGTTTAAATTCAAAAAAGTTGGGCAATTTAAACTATCTTTTTGGAAAATCTCGAAAACCAAAAATGTTATTAAACTTTTTCAAACGTCATGTAAATATATTCTAAGTTGTCCAACTTTTTTGTAATTTGAGCAACCTTGAATCTTGTAAAAGACGTAGATCAGAAACTGCGGCAACATCAAGTGGGGAAGGGACACATATTTTTTATTCTAAATCTAACTATAGGGACTTTATGTACATGATACTTTTTGAGATATCGCTTATTAAATACTTTCGTGGGTCAATACATAAAGTCGCCATAGTTTTTCACGTCAGATTCAGAAAAAAAAATATATTTCCATTTAAAATGTCAAAGTTGACGAGTAAAAGTAGGGTACCCTGTATAATTGAAAACATTTTTTAATTGTAGCCACTGAAGGATCTAAAAGAATAGTCAAAATTGATTTGGAATAAATCTACTTTTTAAAGGCAGTATCAGGTTGTATGTACCACGAATTGCCATAAACAAGACAAACAAATCTAAAATGTAACAAGAAAGACAACGCTACAATAAACTTTGAATAACAATTTGACGGATCAAACAGAAATATGTCAATTTTTATGGAAGCTTACTAAGGTAAAAAATAGGATACACTAAATATTATCATTTCTTAAAAATTAGGCTCTAAACAATAATGTGAACTTGCAATAAAACATAGTACAAAAAAAGAGACTCTTCTTATCTAGCTTTACCGAGATGAAATGTTGGATTAAAAATTTAAAAGCGTCACTTTCTAAAGCTCTAAAAATTACAATAAAGTGCTTTTGAATTTTTAATATTTTTCAAAATTAGCGAAAAAAGACAAAAATGAAAAATATAAAAAAATGAATTTTTGTGTAAAAATCAAAAACGTTATTAAACTTTGTCAAACACCACGTATACTCAAAATTATACAATTTGAGCCACCTTGTATCTTTTACTGTTTTCAAGATCCCGATGCTGTTCATTCTTATCATGGACACAGTGTATTTACACGTTTATTTATTCCAACGGCTTAAGTTCTTTGCTTAAATTCCCTTAACGATATTTTCCGAATTTTAAGATAATAATATACCGATAATATACAGTATCTCTACGTAAGTTGGAAGCATATGAAAAACTTTTTTACAATACAGGGTGGGGCACTACAAACGAATTATTCTATAGCATATGTGAAGATTATTCGAAACCACATTTTAAAAATATTTTGGATTGTACAGGGTGCTCTAGAACCACGTACCATATCAAAGTAGGGTTATTTTAAATGGATCGCCCTATATTTTTTTCTATTTTTGAATTGAATTGAACAGCAACCGTTATTTCGTACATCAAAAATCGATCATACTGTAAACATCGACAAACTTTAACCTATTAACCAAGAATGTAATACAAAACGCTCTAATAGTAGTACGATAATTTCAAAAACCATTATTTTTGGAATTTTTTAACAAAGTTGCCAATGTGTACAGTGTCGTCGATTTTTGCTGAACCTAATAACGGTTGCTGTTGTTTGTGACAGGTGGGCGTGATTCGACTGACTCTTAGAGCCCGGCATAAGTCATGAGCACATTTCTGTTATTTTGTCTGAAAAAAAAATTTTAAGGTTAATATTTAAAGCTGGATTGGCCTATACATTAAAAATGTTTGCAAGATAATGTTCATTTTACTGATATCTTACAGGTAACTTAAATTCCAGTAAATTGTAAACTGTTAAACTAGCAGATTTTAAAATACTTCGAAAACTATCAGAGTTAGGGATTGGTAACCCTAATACCGATTGAAAGGTAATTAGTTCCTGATTCCAACAGGCAACAGAAATGCAAAGTGTTCCATTTAAGTTAAGCAAGTTTATTTAAGTTTTAAGTCGTTAGCGTTATGCGGTAGTATTTAAAACACTCTGTACATCATAACATAATAGTAAATATTGCAAAAGAGATGTTGAAGATTCTTAGTAAGGTGATGTAAAGCAAAATTGCTTGTTCTTATTTATCTTGAAGTTATTGCATTTTTATGGAGGGTCTGCAAATCAGGTAAAATCGATTTATCTCAGAAACGGATGTAAGTTGGTATAGGGACATGTTAAAGAACATACATTATTTTTTATGAAAGGTAAATATTTCCTCCTATAAATGATCAACTAATTGGATTGTTCTTCCTTGAGGAGGGGCACCAAAAAACCATTAAGGCGTTTTTTCAGGAAACGTTTCGTGCAGCCGAATGTGCACTTCTTCAGGCCTCTGTTTATTAAAAGAAAGGAATACATTTAACGGTAAGTTATATACATAAACATCATATCCTTAATATATTAATCTAAATTATAGGTGATTGACTCGACTACTTACTTAAAACAAATAAATGGTCCGCCACTTGAATAAGTGTAAAAACACATAGATATTAAAACAAACACAAAATAAATTAATAATTAAATGTAAATAAATATCTCTAATAATTATTTTTTATCCTACAATTCAAAAATAGAAAAAAATACAACGTGTTCCATTTAAAATAACCCAACTTTGATATAGTACGTGTTTCTGGAGCACCCTGTATAATCGAAAATATTTTTAAAATGTGATTTCAAATAATCTCAACATATGTTTGCCTTAAGGTTTCTTACATTATTTGTCGTTTTAGTGCTACAGAATAATTCGTTGAAAGTGCCCCAACCTGTAAGTTTTTGAAAAAAAATATTCTTGATAAAAAGTCGTACATAGTCCAAACCTGAAAAGTTGTTTTTAATTGAAAATTACATCCAAATATGAAATTATAACCATTTCGCATGAAAATTCAGTTAATAATAAAAAAAATTCCATAATAGTCCTATTGAAGTAGATATACTTGTGTAAAATTTTAAAAAACAGTTATTTAAATCTACTATTTTTCGAGCAATATATGTTTTATGTAACTGCGGATTTTCTATACGTTCTTACATATTTATTAGTATCATGGCGATGTAAAATTCAGGTTCAAATCTTGTTTTAAAAAAATTAAAGTAATCAATATAAAATAAACAGTCAAGTCCAATTCCAATATGTAATAAAAATTTTTTAAGAAAACAGTCCCCTTTCATAAAAATATGAGTATTTTAATGTGTTAGATGCGGTTTTTTATTTCCCAAACAAACGGATGAAAATTGTTCGACTGATTAAAAAGATAAACTTGGTCACTTTAGAAAACAAATATTACCCTACTTGTGTTTTTCCACAAAATGTAACCGTTAGAAAACTTGAAATTTATAAATCGACACGAATGGTACAAGAATGGAACTTCTTACCGAAAAATCATTCCAAATCCAAATCGATTTCCTCAAACACTTGCGCGTCACTTCAACTGACATAAGCAATTATAATTGATAAGTTCGTTAGTCGAAATCACTTGATGTTTGCATAGATGTTCTTAAAGAGACGCCTACACTATTAGAGCTATACCCGACCTATTTCCATCCGCTTACAATGGATGGTCAACTGTTTATTAAAACGACGGAAGCCATTAACTTGAAGTTATCACACGCATTTAATTAACGGTGAACATATTCATTAAATAATAATTAACTGCAGTTGGTCTTGGAAAGAGCAAAATTTATTCTGAAGCTTTACTGTTTAAAAAAAACATTAAATACGCCGTTTTATATGCGGAACTTTAAGAAAACGTCAGAGCGATATACTTCTGAATAGCAGAAAATAAGTTACGAAATTAGTCTGTACGTTTAAAATTATGAAAAGTGGCGCCATTAGCAAGATTTATCTGTATGACGTCTCTTATAAATGAATATAAATAAAAATACACCCAGAAAACCATGATTTCCACTTTGCGTGGGAACAAAAATAAAAATTTTAAAGAGCTTTGCAAAAACTATTTTTTAAATAAACTATATCTAAATGCCAAAACAAATCCATGTACTAGAATTTCAAAACTAACACTTCTGAAAGGATATGAAACTTCCGATACTACAAAACGGAAACCGCAACACGCTTGAATCTATAACACATTAACAATTATTACTATTTAGTTTTATTTTAAATAAATTAAGAGATTGATTTATTAATCCTGGTTTTACAGTGTGTCCCAAATTGAGTAGGGTTGCATGGCTATCTTTGCTATTCATAAAGACACAATTATGATGTACAGTTACGTTAAGGTAAACTCAAAAAAATAATTACTTTCAGTGTTTTTGAGATAGTGACATATTAAAGCACATAATTAATAAAGAGTTAGCAAAGAAAGGAAGAAAGATGTACGCAATATTTCTAGACATTAAAGCGGCATTTGATAATATGGAAAGAGGGGGATTATGGAAAAGGATGGAGGAGGTAGGAATAAACAGATATAAAAAATGCAATAGAGGAAATATACGAAGAAACAAGGTGTAGAACGAGGGTAGGGAGGAAGCTAGGTAGAGAATTTAGGACGGAAAAAGGACTAAAACAGGGATGTCTGCTAAGCCCAATCTTATTCTCGATATACATTAGTGATCTTGAGGAGGAAATGGAAAAAAATCAAGTAGGAGGAATAGTAGTAGGAAGGAAAAAGATATGGGTTTTAGCTTATGCGGATGACATTGTGGCAAGAGCGAGAAATGAAGAAGAGATGAGAGGAGTAGTTAAATTTATGAAGAAATACCTAGAAAATACAAAACTAGCAGCAAATGTCGGGAAAACAAAAATTATGGAATTTAAAAAAAGAAAAGGAAGACGAAAGGAAGTGAAATGGTGGTGGGGGAGGAGGAGGTAGAGAGAGTAGACAAGTATAGATACAAAACAAAGATGGAGACCATATAAAAGAGATGAAAATGAAAGGAAATAGAATAGTAGGACGAGTACGGGAGTTAGGGGAAAGGATATTTGGTTAAGATATAGAGAAAAGGAGATGGATGTTTGAAAAGTTGGTAAGAAGTGTGGTACTGTATAGAGCGGAGATTTGGGGTTGGAGGGAATGGCAAGAGCTGGAGAAGATACAGGAGAAATACTGGAAGTGGACGTTAGGACTAGAGAAAGAGACGCCGGGATATATAGCGGAAGAAGAGCTAGAAATAGAAAAAATAAGGATACAAGCAGGAAGAATTGCAGTAAGGTATGAAGAAAAAATGGGAAGTAGAAAGGAAAATGAAATACTTTATGAAGTTTGGAAAGAGATCGAGGCACAGAAGGTAAAATATGGGGAAGAAGAAAGAAGAAAATACTATGAAAGAGTGGGATACGCGAGAGAAGAGATAAAGAGATTAAGAGAAGGGGGGAGAAAGATGGAAGAGGAAACAATTGCAAGAGATAAAGATACTCAGAAGCAGGAAAGAAGGGCAAAAATAAAGGAAGGAAAATATAACGAGAAATACATAAAAATAATGACAGATAAGACACCAAGGTACATAGCAGAGGGAAAAGGAATGAATGAAATAAGAATGATTGCAAGGTTCAGAATGGGTAATGAAGAAAAGGAAAATAAATATTGGATGAGTGATGAAGAGAGAGTATGCAGGTTGTGTAGGGATGAATTGGAAAATATACTACATATAAAAGAGGGATGCAGGGAAACAAGACATGAGGAAAAGGAATGGAAGTTACTACTAGGAGAGAAAGGGGAAGGAAAACAATGGATGAGGGAAGTGTTAGAGAGGAGGAAAGGGATGGAGAGGAAAAGAAAAATACTGAAAGTTTAGAGAAGAGAGGGATGGAAGGTTGAAGAAGGAAACAGGAATTAGTTGAATTATAATTTAATGAAATATTACGTTGTTTTTGTTTATTTTTTGATATGGTAAAGGAAAAAACTGAATCTTTTGTTATAGAAATTTTTAAGACAAAATAAATATTGAATTGAATTGAATTGAGATAGTGACGGCAACTTTATTTATAAGGCGTCCATGCTTGAATAAATTTATAGTAAAAAAATGTTTTCGGGTATTTTCGACTATCTTCGGAGTAGATTGGAATTTTTGAATTTTCTCAACAACGAAACCGAATCAGCATATTATTAAACTGTAGGTACATCATTTCTCATTTTACTTAATTTGGGACACACTGTATTGCTTTTGTGTCTCTTAACTTTGTGATAGGTTTTCTTCATTTATTTAAAAATGCATTAGAAACAAACAGATTCACTTACCAAGAAACATTCAAATGAGCAGTAAGCTAATTTTAACAACAACAAATGTCGCCAATTTTGTGTTGCAGAGCTAAAGTAGAGATCCGAATGAGAATCATAAGCACTATTCCGCTGACAAGAACTTGATTTTCTAATTCAAATTGTGATTTATCTCAGCTTTAATTAATCTCTGTGTCATTTATAATCAGAACAAGACCGCAACACCAGATCATTTTAACTGCTACATTGCATAGCCCTCAAATAAAAAAAATAATAAGCCATAGGCGTATTGAGGACTCTCTACCCCTTATGGAAGGTATAAATGTGTAGAAACGAAAACTCTGGTTACTGATTAGGGCGACATTTTGCACCCCCAAAGTAGAGTCGTCTTCAAGGCCGATAACCAGATTAAACAAGTTTTTCACCGACCTTCCATCTTTATTGGAAAAACTCGTTTAATCTGGTTACCACCCTTGAAGAAGCACCCACTTTGGCGTGTAAAACGTTGCCCCAATCAGTAGCCGGAGTTTTATTTTCTACACATTCATACCTTCCGTAAGGGTTCCAGGGTCATCAATACGTCCGTTGGCTACTACACATAATATATTACAGTAGAAGTATAGGTAGTGTTCTGTATGGAAAAGCTGTAACAGCTGACTGAAGTTCAAAGTTTAAATTTAGCATGAAAAGCAAGCAATATTATTTTTTTTTATAATGGTTCCCAGTACTGTATATAAAAAAAATTAAACAAACCTCATACTCGAAGAAATTGAAAATGTGTTTACAATCAAGAAGCACATGACTCTTTTTTGCAGATAGGAAAAAGCATGATGTCATCTTACGTATGATAATTACAGTGAAAAACCACACTTAAATGATTGTAAGAATGGTGTGCAATATGGTTTATTATCCGTAAAGCTAATGAACTCACCTTTCCTTGGTAACAAAAATATTGTTTATACAATTTGTTTGTAAGTCTGTTTCCTCTATTTTAAGACTTGAATAAAAATTCTTGAGATTTTCATGGAAAAATTATAATTATACTTAGAACGAATGCCAAATAAATTGCAATGTTTATGTTTTTTCCTGTTAAGAACCATAGCAGAAACTATCGCTTTGGTTCGACGCCACTATAAAATAAATAGTATATGATTTATGTGAGACATTGAAAAATAAATAATATTCAATGATTTTTTTAGTTTATACTTTTTCCAATGAGTAATTGTTTGATAAACAGGACATAACAATCAATTTCTCCCATTTCTTTATTCCCATTTTTTATTTACAGTAGTTTTCCTTTATGTCTAAATTACCAATAGTCAAAATTGACAGGGGTTGGCTGGGCTTAATATGAATATTATTTCCCAACACGGTTGTATTATTTTTCCCTAACTCGAAACTCCCCTAACTGAAACAAATAATCTCCTAAAGAAATGTACCTATTCTAAAGTTAAAAAAAAACTTTAGCGTTTTAATAAAATAGTAGTATTTCTTGTTTTATTGATCATGAGATCTTCAAATCTAAATTTGTCGATCAAAACATGGAAATAATTTTTTATTTCGATAATTAACCCGAGCGAACTGTATAATCGGTTAATTTAAATAATCAATAACCAATTAAAGGATCAAAAAATGACAAAGAACTATCGCCTCAAAACTTCATCCAACATTCACTCCTTTTATGTTGATTATTTTTATCCGAAAAAGTTTGTTCAAAAATTATCTTTTTAAAAACCTTCCCTTTTCCAACAAAAAGCAATCAAACTACAACGCCAATAGAATTTGGTTAAACCAAGTGAATAGCAATCCTTTTGAAATATGCAGTGCGAGTAAAAAAGCTGGAACTAATTCTAGGACACGTCGATTTTATTTTAGTATACAGGGTTTTTCAGTATAAATTACCCACCCCTTATTATCGTTATTATTGCTCGTAGAAAAAAAAGTTATTTGTGAAAGTTGTATGATTCTAACTGAATTTTATTAAAATGCTATTAATAGTTCAGTTACTCGCCGTTTACAGGGCAAAACAAAAATATGATGTATTTTTTTAATGTAACACCCTGTATATTATTACATTTTTGAAGAGATCTTTTTTTCTGATTTTAAAAATATATCATATGTTGTCTTTATCTTGTGCCATTATTGCGTTATTAATCGTAGATAACACAGTTACTTAATTACGGAATTGATAACATGGTCAAAGAAAGTCATGTAAATGACAAATGTTGTATTTGATAATTGACATTTCATTAATTAAATCACCAAAATGGTTTATGGTGAAGCAGAAAAACTTTGTATATTTACTTGTTATATTCAAAATAATAAACTTGTTGCAACTCAATAACGGCTCAAGTTAAAGACAACATATGATATATTTTTAAAATCAGAAAAAAAGGTCTCTTCAAAAATGTAATAATATACAAGGTGTTACATTACAAAAATATATCATATTTTTGTTTTGCCCCGTAGACGGCGAGTAACTGAACTATTAATAGCATTTTAAGAAAAATCAGTTACAACCATATAACTTTCATGTACATAACTTTTTTTCTATGAGCAATAATAACGATAATAAGAGGTGGGTAATTTATAGTGAATAACCCTGTACATATTTGTTATGGTACTATGACATCATGGGGCCATTTTTTTTAATAGCACTCCATATTTTTATGTCATATTTGAATAGTGCTAAAATTACGAATCTTTGATGTAGAACATATACTAAGTGACTAAGAAATAAAAACACCCAGTAATAGTGCGAATATTTCAATAGATTTTGGTATAGATGTTTATTAGAGTAAGATAAGCAAATTATTAGTTTTTCGGCAATTAGGCAAGTTGGTTTTGTATCAATAATTGGGTTGGTTACAGTAGATTGTTAAGAGCTTCTCAGATTGTTTAAAATGCGTAGAAGAAGAAGGCAAATTTTCATCAATTTAGCATGTTTGATAGGGGGCGAATAATGGGGGTTTGAAAGAGGTCGATTTATCCTTCAGAGAAATTGCCACTAGGACAGACAGGTGTCTAAGTACTGTGGTGAGTGCTCGTCAAGCATGGTTCCAAGAAGACTGAACACGAAGAACAAGAGGTACAGATCGTCCAACAACCATAAAATGATAAAATCTTAGAGTTTTGGCAGTAACAGACCGTTTCACTGTGAGAAGAGCGATTGCGGACCAATGGTTCACAGACAATGAAAGGTCTATTAGAATGCGAACCGTTTATCGCCGCATAAGAAGTTAATTAATAAGTTTTCATCTTCAACTGGTGTTACCCCTTATTAATGACCATCGACGTAAGCGCGTAGAGTGGTGCAGAGAACGCAGTGGAATGCAGTAGTCTTTTGTGGGTAGGAATGACAGTCGAGCAAGGGTAAGAGGCGACGTGAAAGTAGACCACCTTTGCTCTTCAACAAAGGTAACCTGACCGCTCAACGGTACATTCAAGAGGTAGGTAGTAGGAGCACATCTTCTACCGTACCTCAGGACCCTCAACAATTCACTTTTTCAACAAGACAATGTGCGACCACAAGTAGCAAAAGTTACGTTGAACCTCTTTGCACAAAATCGAATCAATTTGTTACCACCTCGTTCCCCGGATCTTCCACCCATCGAATACGTCTGGGAACATAATGGGGCGACGATTGCTCCTAGTAACCGCATCTGCCACAGACTGCATCAAGTAGTAGTTCTGATGAGGAAGTGGTGGTTGCAGAAACACCTTGTGGTCCTCCGCACTAACATACAGAGTAATCGTTTTATTATTTAATTGGTCTTCTTATATTAAAGTCTTCGCTGATTTCAAAAACTTTTTTTTACTTTTGAATCGAACATCGAATTATAAGTGCAAGAAACCTCAGAAAAAAACTTAGCTACAGTCGGAAGCAGAGAAAAGACTTTCAGAGCAATTTATGCCCACTCAAATCGAACAAGTATTTATGCGTGCGAGATTTTCAGCTTGACAAATAGTAGGCATAGCCTCAGTTTGGTATTCGCGGACTTTTATTAATTTTTATAGCGAGTACCAAAAAAATAGTAAACAGGCGAGGTTACGAAGAGCGGTTTCAGAGCAAGTACACTCTATCAAACAAAATGTTTGCGAAATTAGTGAAAAAGTTGAGAAAATTGCAAACCCAAAACTGTTTTTGAATATGAACAGCAACAAACGAAGAACATGCTGTGGAACTTTTGAAACGTGTGAGTCCAGATCATGCACATTAGACTGACATTGGATTGAAATTTTGTACACCTTCGTCAAGAGAATTTTCGAGGACTACAAATTCATCCATATAAAATACACTTACATCAAGACTTGCTGAAATACGTCTGACTTTTATCGCATGTCTAACAGTAGATTCAACATAGAGTTTTATGGTCCGACGAATTTCGATTTCAAAATAATGGGGTGGTCAACAATTGTGCTATTGGTGGGGGATCAATGTATGGTACAGCAATCTGTACGATAGAATAATAATTCTAAAATTCTACGAAGAACCACAGGCGAATTTAGAATTTATATAAGAAGAACTGCGTGAGTTATTAGCAAATGGAAAAATATCATTTTCTTACAAAGTGGTGTAGCGCCAAATATTGCGAGAATTGTTACTAACCATGTAAATCTCGCTTATACAAATACGTAGATAGGAAATCAGAGTGAAGGGGTTAAATGACCTCCTGGATATACCACCTCCCCTCGATAGTTTACAATAATTGCTCTACGTTAGGCCGGTTTTATGTAAGGCGTTTTGTGTCGCGCGACAGACGCGTCTCATTTCTAGTTCGATTTGTAAAATGGGAGCATTTATGCACAAACGCGACTAAATTTGTGTATCCAGAGGGACGGGCGTCAAGTGTGCGTCTCCTAGATACCCTCATAACCAAATTGACCAACTATAGCTCGACGAATCTAATCACATCTCAGACACCTAAGCAGCTCGTTTTTTGATCTATTTATAAATAACTGCGGAAGAAATACACCTACAAACTTGATATTTATTGATCGCTAGTAGATATCTATAAGGTACATTGTTGCCAACTTTCAAAACAATCAAACACCAAATAAAAAAATTATAACGTTCTAAACTCAGGAGTCTTGTTTTTGAAATCGATAGTAGGTACAGAAATGACTGTTTAAAGAGTGAAGTTTTATAATGAATTCCATGACCTTAGATTTAGGTGATGAACGTCAATACAATATGAAATCTTTTCGTATAGATGGTATACCTACGTATAAACAAGATTTTTGATATCGTTTTTTTGTATTGTAATAACAACGAACTAACTGTAATTTGTCGGGGAAATTGTTTTGAAAAAGCGGGTAAGTGGGAAATAATCACGCAACCAAAAAAAAAACACGTAACATTGTTAGAGGGTTAAATTCATTTGATTGGGTATAATTCGCAAAGCCGTGCTCGTACAACCGATCCAAATTGATCGTTTTACTGGGAATTTTTCGCGCTACAATTGTAGTCCTTTCGACCATACTCGAACAATCTTTATTTTTCAAGACATAAGCTCGGAAATTGGTTATAAGTTAATCCGGGAATCTCTGAAAAACACCCATTCTGTTCACTTTTAGGTCATATCACGCGAATTAATTAGGCCGACATTTTTCGAGTTATGGCGTCGCGAAATTTTCCTATCGCTGCCTATTCCCGCCGAAAAAACGATGGAAGCCCCGCTAGTGCACTCAGATAACGCGGTTTTGTGTGGGCAACAATTTTTGTCCTATTCCGCGAAATACTCATATCAATACTTGTCGAGATATGGCGACGCAAAAGAACAAATTTTTAACAATTGCTTTCGCGGCCCTTTCGGGCGTACTCAAAATTCGCGTTCTTTGCGGGCAACAATTTTGATCCTCTCACGAAATCGATACTTTTCGAGATGTGGGTAACGGAGAACAAGAGTTGGCTAAGTAAACTTGTTTTCCCGGAGAGACCTAATCATCGGCGATGTGTTCAGTTTAAGCGATCTATCCGCGGCCAAGACTTTAGGCACAAACCGGCTGAATCCACTCATTCCTAGTACGCTTTTTCACTGTTTCCATTACTTTCCTCTGCATTTCTCTTGTCAAAGTTCTAACTTCTTTTTGAACGATTTACTTGTCTTCAACATCAGAATCGGTGGCGGTAGTTTCAATCTTCTTCTTCTTCTTCTTCAATTTGTGAGCAGCTGAGACGAGCATTCAAATCCAAATCGTCTTCTTCGAATTCAAGAACATTTGCTTTGTTGCTGCATTCTCCATCATAACTGTGACACATTGCAGTGCAAGTAACTCTGTTTTTTTACAAGTGAATCGCGATTTGCAGTTTTCTGTACAGTTGTACAACATTTTCGAAAGCAGCTGTGGTGCCAAATGCACAATTCCAATGCGTACGAAAGATACGACCTAAAGAATGATGCATTCTTGTCCTAATCCCCTATCTTAAGAAAAGGTATTAATAGAAAGCTCAGCGGAATGGAAATTCTGCCCTAAAACAATACTAAGCCGCTCCCATAGTCAAAAGTTTACTTAACTACATATTTATTATACTCGTATATTTACATTGTTTAAAACCCGGAGCACTTTTCCTACGATATCTCGAAAGGTTGTGATAGGGCCAAAAATGTCGGGCGCGCAAAAATGATTCAAAATAGTCTCTGTGGGAATTTCTCCGTGGCGCTTTGTTCTTGAAGAAAACGCGGAAACACAACTTTGAAAAAAAGTTTTTGGTCCATATCTCAAAAAGTATCGCGGAATAACGCGCAATCTGAGTGCGGTAGCGTGGTATTTCGTTGTTTTAACCCGCAGGAAGATACTATACTCAGTATACTATTGGCGCGGAGTAATAAACCTGTCAGAATTATCGAATCTCCCGTATCGCAGTGACATAGGTACCTGATACGTTTGGAAAATCATATTTTTAGTAGGTAAATATATTATAATAGTAAAATCTACCTTGATATGAATTATTATGTGGTTTCTTTTATTGTTTCAATCCTTACTTTGTGGAATCTATTTTTCATAGTAAATAATTTATTCAGCAATATTCCACCGTTTATCAAAGATATAAATAGATACAAAACTTTTGTAAAACACAGTATTTGAATATAAAATTAAACTCTAAAATCGATAAATGACAAAAGTGTCGTTTCTCAATTTGTCTATTTTAAATTTTAATTTTATATAGGTACGTATACTGAGTTTTACAAAAGTTATGAATCTATTTGTATCTTATTAAACTGTGGAATATTTCAAAAAAATTATTTACTATTATGTGGTTTGTTTCTTATTATTACAATTAAGAATCGATATAGCTAAATAAAGTAATTTTAAAACAATTATTCTTTAGCGTCATAATGTGTGTTGGATTATCTATCATCAGGTAAAGTTAGCGCAGTCATTACGGCAGAGGGGTTGTAATTTCTGCGAAAGATTACAGATAATTAGTTGTTTGACCGAAGGGCTTCGTCTACTTTCTAAATGAAAAATTTGTTTAGTTTGTTATTAGCAATGAATCGGCTTGTTTGTTTGTTTGTGTGTTAGTGCAAATAATTTTGAAATGGAAAACTTTTCACCAGCAAAACGTGTTAAAAGTGGTGCGTTATCTGCTAATGAAAAATTATAATTTTAAATGTGCATGACGCTGTTCGATGTCAACACCCTGCAAAAAGTGTCGATGATATTGTAGGATTATGTTCTGCAATGACGGGAATATCAAAATCCACCATTTATAAACTAGTGAGGGAAAGAAAAAATTTGGGACAAGTGCTTCACCCACTTCCATCTCCTGGTCGGCGCCCGATGGAATTAGATGATGCAATGAGGAATTCTGTCCGTAGAAAGGTTCACTCGTTCTACTTACGGAAAGAGATTCCTACAATCGATAAGAATTTACTAGCAGTAAATGAGGATGAAAATCTACCCCAAATGAGTCGTAGAACACTGTGGAAACTTCTTCGCAAGTTGAAGTTTACTTGGGAGAAGATAAATAGAAGATCCGTTTTAATTGAAAAACAAGAGATTATTACATGGAGGAGAAATTATCTTCGGGAAATAAGAAAATATAGGCGTGAAGGCAGGCGTATATTCTATTTGGATGAAACCTGGATCAATGCAGGACATACCGTAAAAAACATGGCATGATAATACCGTTACGAGTGCTCGACAAGGATTTATAGAAGGGCTATCGACAGGATTTCGACCGCCTTCTGGGAAAGGAACACGGTTAATTATTACTCATATTGGCAATGAAGATGGCTTTGTAGATGGTGGTTTGTTAGAATTCGAATCAAAGAAAACTGGCGACTACCACGAAGACATGAATGCTAATGTGTTTGAAGAATATTTTGAGCAGATGCTAGATTTGATACCCCAAGGATCTATAATAGTTATGGACAACGCCAGCTACCACTCACGAAGATACAAAATTTACCTACCAGCGCTTGGAGGAAAGCAGAAATTATAGATTGGTTATCTGTTAAGAATATAACTTTTGAGGATGACATGGTGAAAAGAGAATTATTGGATATTGTTAAAGTTCATAAGAATAAGTATATACGTCATGTTATTGACGAAATGGCAAAGAATCGGGGCATTGAAGTACTGCGTTTACCACCTTACCATTGTGAGCTGAATCCTATAGAGTTGGTTTGGGCTCAAGTAAAAGGTGACGTCGCTCGTAACAATACCACTTTTAAACTCGACGACGTGAAAAACTTCTGGAAAATGCATTAAACAAAGTAACACCTGAAAGATGGAAGAACTGTGTATCTCATGTCGTTAAGGAAGAAGACAAATGTTGGCAACTGGATAATTTAGTAGAGATAACATTTGAGCCAATTATTATATCAGTAAACACACAAGACAGGATTCTGATTCCGAAATGGAAATTTCAGACGAGGAAGAAAGTTAAATGACCAAGCGTAATGTGCCTGAAACAGTGTTCTACTCTCTAAACACCATTTATTGTAACCATGAGTGAGTATTGTCAGTTATTTTTAAATATACCTATTTTACCTACTAATGTCTTGTTATTTAAATGAACATTTTTATGCCTGTTACTTTTATCTATTCATTTTGATAAGTTTCCATGACAACCACATAATTTTATAATTGAGCCAAATTTACTTTTTGATGCCTAAAAATCGGTCCCCGCAAATTAATTGTAATTGTAATAAATGTACTGACGATATCTGCATTACTATTTTATTTTATATTTATGTCATATATTATTTATGTTATTTATTTTATTTGTATAGTAGATCACATTACAAATTTTACTTCTTACGTATTATATACCATTATTTTTGTATCTTGGTATAATACCCACATCTACGGCTATGATTCTCGTTTCGTCAGTACCTGGGCTGATGGCAACGTGTTTACACAGATTAAACTATTGTTCTCAGACCCTAGATGGGTCGATATGCTGCAAGAGCGGCACAGTGATCGTATTTTGGTTAGAATTTATTGGTTTTACTTAACCGTAGAAGTACCGCTTTCACAAGAAAATAAAGAATTATTTCAAGCAATTATGATTTATTACTCCGCGTCAATAGTATACAGACTTTACGCTATCAAAATAAAAAAAACTTTGGCGAAGCCGTAACTCAAAAAATGTCGGTCCAATTAATTTGCGGGATAGAGCCAAATATGTCGGTCGTCAACAAATGAGCAGAATGGCTGTCTCTCAGAGATTCCTGGATTTCTGACAAAAAAGGTGAGACCCCCCCAAAAGTATTAAAAACCTTTTAAAAATTATAGGGAAAAAAAAGATTGCATATTTTAACATTAAAGATCTGCCAAATTTGTTTTGAATATTCTCATAGTTTCGCTAAAAAACGACTTCTCTCCAACTTTTGGGCTATCCCAATAATCAATGACGTATACACCAAAATAATTCTACCTTTATATCCAATTCGTATCCAATCATATACACAAACATCCAGGTACATACAGGGTGGTGCTTTTGAAAACGAGTCATAGGTTAATGGTTTTGGTATCAAAATGAAGCTAAAATTAGTACGCATAGCTGTTGCTATTAGGAGTCAGCTGAATTTCACGTTGTTTTCAAAAATTTGTCAATAAAAATAAAAGTAAGTTTTGATAATGAAAGAAAAATAGTATTGGGTTGCCTAAACAATCAACATTCCTACGTTTTGACAATAAGGCTTTATTCCCAAGAAACAGCTTCGAATGATATTAGAACTAAATTAAATAAGATGGTTATAATAAATAAACATCAAAAATTACTAATTTTTATTGATGAATTTTCAAAAAGACCGTGTAATTCAGCTGATTTCTGATAGCGAGCGTTATGCGCAATAATTTTAGCTGCGTTTTGATACCAAAACCATTTTTGTCACTTGTAAGGACGAGCAGGAATTCGAAAAAAAAACAGTTCACAATGCTATGACCCGTTTTCAAAAGCACCACCCTGTATATCCCCCGTATATCCGAATAAAATGAATCGAATCAAAAACATCATCAGTAATCTACCCCTGGCAAATACTCTGGGACGCAGCATGGAGTTAGGAAACCCAATTCAAATACAGGGCTTATTATGATGTAGAAGCTTGGTGTCAATAACATAACAAAACGACAACACCAAAAGGAACAGATTCATAATGCAAAGAAGATAAAAATTTAATTCTTTTGGCCCCATCCATACTGGAAGGTTCGGTTTTCATTTCCCAATTTACAAACATGTAATTCGCAAACAATATTTGAATAAAAAAATAAGCCACACACTTTCAGTGAAATTATATAACCATAACATTGATGCGGAAAAAATTAGAAAACAAAAAAATGCTAAGAAAAACCAAGCCTATTGAAAACCAAGCTGACTAACGACAACACATTCCGAGAAAAATAAACGTGGTATTTAGAAATAAGTTAGTAATCACATTTTTAATCAAATATGATGAAAATATTATAATACATTTATTAATTACTACGCACTGAAAAATACATATGCGGAAGGAATTACCATTCGCCCATTTTTTATGTATCTGGTGTATCCTTGATGCTATTGCAACAAACCGCATGCTTCCTTTTAACGACATTGCAAACGAAACTGTAGAATTTGAATTCTTAATTAAAATGTAAAAGTTTCGCAAACTTTTTCAATTAGAAACGAAACTTATAGTATGAAAATAATTGACAGGAAATTGAAGAAAGTATAAAATCTTTAATTATATTTGATTAGTAGTATATTTAGCTAAAGTGGAACTAATGTCCTGATTCAATTATGAATGGGTCGCAATAACAATGTACTATATTTTATAACTTTCTCCATTATTCCTACTATGTAAAACGAATTATTACTTACATGCATATTTCCATATCTTAAATTTTGAATTTTGATACGCCACCAAATAAAATAAAAAAATGGGAAAGAACCGTCACATCGTAAAGCACTATAGAAAAGGGCCAATCCCTCGGGCACTTATTCAGTTAATCACCGCAATAAAAGCATCATCCAACAACTTCACATTCGTAATCACAGTTAGTCTGTCTTTATTCTACCAGCATACAATGAACACTAAAATAATTACGCTTAGTTCGTCCGCTGATTCATGTCTATCTAACTGGGAGGGATCTTGAATGGTTTATGTTCAAAAGAATAATACACTCACATATTTATGCGAATAATAGGGGAATACATACAAATCAGCGTTTAATTTTAAAGCAAGAACTGTTATTACATTCGAAAATTCAACTAGCACGTTTATTACACACTGTTAAAAACCGATTGGAATGTTAGATAATCTTCAAGGCATGATGTGAAGGTTCTATATGGGTAGTGTAACGAAATCTTGTAGAATAACGTCCAAAATTACATAACGGCAATTATATATTATCGTGACCTTAAACGTTTTACAAAATTCACATAAATTAAATTTATAGTTTCGCTATTTGCTCGATTATTAACACGTCGTGGTTGTTAGATAAAGATAAAACTTAACACGTGTACGCATCTAACAATCTAAATTTATACAAATATTTCTACCACACACTGTTATTATTCACGTTATATGTACTGACGACACGGTTTATAACGAAAAAGTGAATAAAAAAAGAAGTATTTTCTGTATGGCGATAATGCGTAAACCGCAAAATACACGGCGTTGATGCTACTAAAAAACATCCTGGACAAAATAAAACGAAAACTGAGAAAAATATTTATCTCGGATGTTTACCTATTCGCAAAAATTTTGGAGTTGTAACCATTCATTTGTTTTGAAGTTTTAAAGAAGCATACATAAAATCCAGCACGCTTCGCTGGCTTAATTTAACATTTCAGAAATTACAAGATTAAGGGACAGTTGTATAAAGCTCGGTTCAATTCAACCAAAGATTAAATACAATTGTATCCAAGACTTAACCATAGCAACGAGTTTTATACAACTGGTGCTAAGTGTCTTTGTGAAACTACATACAAAGAAAGAAGAAGAACCTACAAAACTGAATAACGAAAACGCCGGTAACTACATTTTGACGTTAAAGTTGCTATTTTTTGTACACAGCGGTTGCTATTATCAGCGAAACTAACAGTACTTTTACTTACGCTCTGAGCGGACGTAAAAGTAAGTTGCTGAGTAACAAATAATTTTCGAATCGAACGACATGTGCGTGTTGATATTAAACCATATACTTTATAATATTTTTTCTTTCTAAAAAAAATGCTTGAATTGCATTTTTACGCGGATTACGAAGCGAAAACATACGACATACGCCAAAATAATTTGAAGAAGCGGATAGAATTAAATGGATTGGTATGCATCATTAAAACATATTAAAAATCTGTAATGCCAAAATTTCTGAAAAAATTCACTAAGCGTCTGAACCGCGGTAGCGTCTCAAAGGTTTAAAGAAATTTGTGCCTGAAGAAACATTTCTTATTTTTTAATAATAGTCGAAATTAAAACGAATTTTTTTACGTTACCTGAAATTATCGAGTATTTTTTGTACTATTTACCCTATTTTTTTTTAGCATTAGTATACAATTTTTCAAAAACGCTTCCTTCTTGATTTTTCGATGTGGCGGTTGCAGGTTAATTTCAAACTAGAACCGCCACATGTTTCTCCAAATCACATTAAACATTTTATTGGACAATAAGTTAGCAGCATCCAATAGCCCTTAATTCAAGCGCTATCGGTTTTCTAATATAATTTTTCTTGCTTAGTTTTACGTACTTCGTTCGTCCGATAAGCTTGCAAACTCGTCATAAATAATATTACTTAAGAACGTCAAAGATAAAATTGACTAAAATTGACAATTAGCATAACTTAGTAGTATTCGCATGTAATGACTATTAAGATACTCGCCTTCGGCTCATTTTCTAATGCGGATGCTCGTGTCTTTATAGCAATCCTTACATACTCATTGCATAATATCCTATTTTTAAATAATTAAATAATGTGAACTTGTCATTTACAAAAAACAAAAATTATAATCTAATAGTCTATGCTGACAGTACAAAGCTACAGTACGTAGCGTGTAAGAAGACGAGCCCGCCTATAGGCAAATTACTAGTTTATGAGATTTCTGAAATTTCCGCGATGTGCCGGCTCCTCGTTTTCTTACACGCCACGTACTGTAATTTCAAGAAACTAATAAAATTCAATTAGATTAACAAATATAAAAGACTTTGAAGAAAAATAGCATGTTTTGTTTGGAGTAAAAGGAACTTACAAACTCGTCGTTTATTTTAAGAATGTCTTCTTGTGTATATACAAAAAATAAAAAGAAAAAAAAGCTCAAAAAACGTTATCAATGGCAAAATCAAGAACAAAATCTTTTCTGTAATTTACAAAAACGTGAATTTCAAGAACCTTCTAGTGTGTATAAAAAGGATCGCAAGAGTAAAATAAAAAATGAAAAACCGCAATCGGGAAAAAAATGGTTTGTAGATTAAATTTCAAAAGTATGTACTGGGTATCCCATTAAGAGAGATAGCCGGCCGTATTTCAGATACTAATAATCGCACAGTTTAGAGAGTGGACCATGAGAAATTGCAAGAAATTATTTTAGACCGCTAGGGGGGGGCAATTGTAATTTCAAAACAAAAAACTAGAAATATCTCCAGAAAGACTTAAGTAACGTATGCCTAGATAACACTGTTTTAATCCTTAATGTTTTCTGAACAAAAAGCTTGATGTGACAATGTTGTTACTTGTCAAATAAATTGGTGGGGAAAACTTAGACTTCAATTTTGAAAAGTGCTCATAACTCTGCCCCCTACCTGTGTTTTAGCAACTGACACCTTTTGTCAAATTTTTGGAAAAATTCGTATTTTTTTACATATTTGGATAGGGCGAAAAAAAGTTACTTTATACTTTTTTTAAACTCAAAATATTTGCGAAAATGTTAATAAATTTCCACTACAGAAGCCGAGCTGTGGACGCCGCAGTATGTGTGTACCCGTTGATTTAAAAATCAAGTAAGTCATGGAAAATATGTTGATAAAATTTTCATGTTACAATATTATTTTGCCGAGTTCGCAGTGTTATACACACACTGCCTATTTAAAGGAACAATACATAAAGTTTAATTATTTTGTCTACAGTACACATACTTTACTATTTCTCAGGTAATCTCTTAGCAAGAAGTTAGGCATGCGTTACAAAACTTGTACCAACAGCAACCTGCTGAATAAGAAAATAACTCGAAATTGATAGACTCAAACAAAATACCGGTTTTAAACATAATCAGCCATATGCTATATGCATAGTCACATTTAAAGAGAAATAGTAGCTACTTTGTTACCACTAAATTCTAAAAACCCATATTTTGTATTTCGGATAAGCTAACCTGACATAACCTATGTATTTATTTTCAAAGAAATTTTCAAATATTCATAGTTTGGATTTTCAGATAACCTGACCTGACCTAACATAACCTATTTATTGAAAAGACGTTTTTTGGCGACGTTACAATGAGTAACCGGTTATACATTTTGGTTATGGTTGGTTGTCATTT
Organism: Abscondita cerata; assembly: GCA_030710515.1. NCBI lineage: Eukaryota > Metazoa > Arthropoda > Insecta > Coleoptera > Lampyridae > Abscondita > Abscondita cerata. Next base: position 1,059,250 of record JALBCR010004258.1, read on the forward strand.
TTAAGACCTCCCTCCATGGAGCTGTATTACCGTTTACACTCTCTGCGGCGAAAATTGAAAACGGTACTTACTTTAAAAACACGCCTTGTATATTATTTATATACGACCGGTTATTTCCGGCAAAGTCGCAAAATAGTATATTAAAAAACACGTGTCACAACAACTTTTTGTCGCACTCCGACACCGCACCGCACACCGAACGGTGTTTTCATACTATTTTTTTCTATTTCGCAAAAATTTACTTCAAGAAATAAATGTTAATACATGATCTAGTGTGTGCAAGCAGTTTACCAACTTATTGAGACAATTATCCTGCACATATTCAATACTGTCAGTGGCTTTGCAACACTTTTATCAGAGACATATTTGCTTAAGACTCCTTATTCTATAATTTCACAAACACGTGCATCTGGAGTTTCGCTTCACCTCCAAAAGATTTTTTCAGAAGTCGGAATTTTTACTTTTTATATAGTCTGTATACTATTAGCGCGGAGTAATAAATCATAATTGCTTGAAATAATTCTTTATTTTCTTGTCAAAGCGGTACTTCTACGGTTAAGTAAAAACCAATAAATTCTAACCACAATACGATCATTGTGCCGCTCTTGCAGCATATCGACCCATCTAGGGTCTGAGAACAATAGGTTAATCTGTGAAAACACGTTGCCATCAGCCGAGGCACTGACGAAACGAGAATCATAGCCGTAGAAGTGGGTATTATACCAAGATACAAAAATAATGGTATATAATACGTAAGAAGTAAAATTTTTAATGTGATCTACTATACAAATAAAATAAATAACATATAACCACATAATAATTCATATCAAGGTAGATTTTACTATTCAAATATATTTACCAACTAAAAATATGATTTTCCAAACGTATCAGTACCTACGCCACTGCAATACGGGAGATTCGATAATTCTGACAGGTTTATTACTCCGCGCCAATAGTATACAGACTATAGTTTTGATTTTGTCTTACAGCCTTACTTAAAGAATCTAACTTTTGAACAATGAGTAAATAATATTGAAGAACTACGTGAGAGAAAAGTTTGTAAAATAGTTGAACTAAACACCCTTAACATGTTATTAAAGTTATCATTGGAATGTTGCATACAGTACAAAAAGTCTTAAAAATCACTGTGAACAAATTCAAGATTTATTACAATTGTAGATTAATGTCGATTTGTTATTATTAAAATTTGCTTTGCTACAAATTACGACAGATTTTTATTTATACTTTCATGTTGTAGTTGATTGAAGATAAAACGCCAATATGTATGTATAGTTGCCTATACTAAAATCAATTTTGTTTACATTAATGTAAGTCATAAATGCGCGGTCGATGGAGGAATATTGTTTGTTAAGTTTTGTTTCAAAAATTAACATTAAATTTTCTTTGAATATTAAAATCTACTTAATAAGAACTAACCAAACAAAACCTCACTTAATTTTCTTACGTCAAAATTAAAACTGTAAATTATTTGGTTATACACTAAAATTTATAAAATCCCTAAAACAGTACGGAAAGAGCTTCTATTTCCATATCGTGTACAATACGGAAACAATGCTATAGAAATTGCAAAATAGAAAAAATATATATATTTTGATTTTTCAGATAACCTAACCAGACCTCCAGATCATAGACCCTTCAAAAATAATATTTTAGAAGTTGACCTTATGCGATCCCGGGGGGGTCATTCACCACCCCAATCCCAACAAAAAATTGGTCAGAGTTAAAAATGATGCTCCGTTTATGAAACCTCAAAAAATACTGTTTTCACGCGATCACCTTTCGTGATCCTTGACGGTCACGGGGGTAATATTCAAGATAAATGGAGGGTACTATTGAACTCCCTCCCTTGATTATTATTGGATTAGGTATTAGGCACCTCATGCCACCACTTGTAAAACCTAACCCTACTTTCTCTAGAGAAACTCTAGAGAACTTGGCCACACTGGATATCACCACAATTTTGACGTTCTTAAGCAAATCCTAATCGCCCTACACAATGGTGTCTAGAGAATTGCTAATTCTTCTAGAAAATGTGCCATAGAAAACCAGGAGAACAATATGGCAGTAAAATACTTACATTTTCGTAAATATTTCCGGTTTAAAAAAAGATATCAAGTATTGGTTTGCGCCAGTATTTTGAACTTTTTAGCTCGATTCAAACATGTAAAAAAGTATAAACCGTTGTATTAAAATTTATCCAAAAATTTTACAAATTATGTCAGTTGTTAACATAGTGCTCTCTACCGGTGTCCAGTATCGATTTGTATGGCTAAAAATTAAGCATAAATAGCTCTATTACATGAAGCTAAGTTCACTAAAATTGGTTAATCCAAACCAGAGTTATAAACATTTTAAAAATTACAGTTAAACTCCCCACCAGTTTATTTTACAAGTGACAAACTTTTCATATCACGTGTTTTTGTTCAGAAAAAATTAAGGATTAAAACTGTATTACTTGGGTATTTCTGGAGCGATCAATCTACGAACTAATTTCCAGTAAATTCCCATAGTCACTTTCAATTAATTATAGTATGATTTTTAAGTTCACATTTTTGCCGATAGAAATAAATGTAAATTTAGAATCGCGCATGCGCGGTGCAAACATTTGTCGTAAAAATCAAAACAGCTGATTTCTTTTACTTCTTAAAAAATGTTAAAAAATAGTTCAAATTTGCGATTTCAGAAAAAATATAATATGTACCTCGCCACTAAAGTGGCTATCGCCTCTGCAACTAAAACACATTCGTCATGAAAAATCAAACTTTAGTGCCATGATACATAAATAAGTATTTTTCTTGAAGCGACATTAAATGGAATATTATTGAACGTCTAAACATTAAAAGCAACAGTTTATTTGTTTTCACAACTATTTAGGTTGGTACCTCGGTTACGTCATATTACTACGAACGTGACAGTAAAGTACTACCTGATTCGTTGAGAATAAAAAGTCACTATAACACTCAAGAAACTCGAAAATTTGAGAATAGCACATGAAAATCCTTGAAGAAAAAATAGTATATTTCAGTTGGTAGTTCAAATATATAATTGTTTAGCTTAACTTTTAAGCTCAACAATTATACTCCTAGTAAACAGTAAAATAATCTACTATTTTCCCTAAACTATGCGATTATTAGTTACAAAATTTTTTGTATTTACATAACCCATTCAAAATAATCCAATCAAATAATAATTATTTATGTATCAAGGCAAGTTTGATTTTCCATGACGAATGTGTTTTAGTTGCAGAGGTGATAGCCGAGGCAAATAAACACGTGAGTAATGAAAAGTACTTTAGTGCCGAGGTTATATTATATTTTTTCCCAAATCGCAAATTTGAACAAAATCGGAAAACTTTTTGAAGGTCTTTAAAGAGTAAATGTAATGTTTGCACCGCGCATGCGCTATTCTAAAATGTAATTTGTATTTTTTATTATTTAGTTGCTTAGCCTCTTTTGTTTGATTTACACAAAAAAATTCTGCCGCCAATAAAGTTTCTCATCTTCAATTATTCACTTTATTTCAATTTTGTCTATTACACATGAGTTCGTTACAAGTTAAATGAGCACATCTACCTGAAAGACTAGTAAACTGAGATTTGCAATTATTTAGAATTTAAGAAATAATAGGGTGAACAATTCAGGTAAACCTTTATGCATCATCATAATTGTTTTATTGTATGTAATCCAGTTCAGAGGCTACAACTCTACTTTCGTCATATTTTAATACTTTAACTGTGTTTTGTTTTTTATTTTTAGATTTTTCATCAATGTTTATATAATGTTGTCTAATAAATACCTACTTCAAATGTTCTGAAATTATTAATTTTTTTTATTGTGAAGATGAATAAATGCACGGGAAAACAATCGTTTAGTGAGAAACACATAAGTAAAATTGAATTGAATATTATGTTCAATGTAGTTCTTTAGTTGAATAGTATATTACGTAATAATATAATAAAAATAATGGATTTATTATAAGTAGATATTATTGTTCCGTATTGTGTTAATTTTTCTTTGGTATTGTTCTTATACAGTGTGCCGCATTTAAGATGAAAACACCCTCATATTTTCGTTATTTGAAGGAATACACATTAGAACGTTATTGAGATAAGATTCAGGATAAATAATTTTCTAAATATAGTCGATAAAACACGTAATTCAAGATCGTATTTAAAAAAAAATTTAACATTTATTTCTAGAGCGTATTAATATGTAAATACAAACAAAAGTAAATAAAAAAATGAAAAATTGCAGAAAAATATTTGCGTAAATAAAAAAAAGAAAAGAAACTGAATAATTGAAGATAAAAACGTGCATGCATGCCCCATACGCTACTGATATAATTAAAACAACCCAGTTTTATAAATAAACTCAATATGATTAATGAAAATGGAAAATAACAGCAACAAATTCAACACTCAAAATATTTTTCCCGGGTAAAAATAGTTCTGAAAATGTGACTGACTGTAACTGTTGCATAAAATTAAACAAAATAAAAGAAAACTTCAATTTTAGGGCCATTATTTACAAACGAGTTTGTATTAAACTTTTGCTTTATTTTTAAAAATGGCATGGGTAGTCAAAACATTTTTTAATCCATTTAGATACAGTACCACCAAAGCTATCGTAACCACGGCTCAATATACCGAGTAAAAATTATTTAATCGTAATTTGATATTTATATGCGCATCTTTATATTTTGAAATAATTCACGGTTGCGCTATAACTAAAAAACCCATCTTAAGGATTGATAATATCTTGGATCTAAGACGTTTCGCAGCAAAACCGCAGTATAAGAATAGATATGGTCATAATAAAAATAACAAATGTGATAACGGTAACCTCACAACAAATGTAGTTGACCCACGATTTATTAATAATAAGGATAATAATTAGGAAATCAACTAAATGGAACCGTCTATCCGAGACAGAAAAAAAACTTTGTAAGGTTTTTGGGGTGTACTTTTGTTTTTTAATATACAGGGTGTTTCTGAAAGGTGTGTACATATCTTTACCAGAGATTCTCTAGCTCAAAATAGACCATTTGACACCAATTTACCTATAACCAAAAGTGCACCATAAGGGCGCTAGAGGATGTCAAACTTTCCAAAAAAAAATTGCACTTTTGGTTATAGGTAAATTGGTGTCAATTAAGGTACAAGTTTCATTGAAAAAAAATGTGAGAACGTTTACAGACACTTTCTTGATTATTTACAAACCGATTTTAATTAAAAACAAAAAATGTTAGAAAGATTATTATACAGGTTGATATTAAAAATTTTAAGATTAGGGGTCATTACACTGGACATCCAGTATATACTGAAAAATATTATTTACTTAATTACACAAAAGTATAATTCAAAAAAACTAATCAACCGGTGGAAGTACAGGCTAGTTGGTTGTAAATGTGACTCCTCGTTACTGGTGTTGCGAGAAGTACTTGTCTGAATGTGCGTAACGGTTGTATTCGCTATCAAAGTTAACACCTCGGTTAACATTTTTCGTTGAATTTAGAATTAATAACCTGTACTTCCATCTGTTGACATTCTTAGTTTATGTTATACTAGTTACGCGTTCCTCTAACACGAGATGTCTTTATCGATATAATTTCAATAATTGTGATGTTTAGTCGATCTCGAAAATTAACTTATGCTAGGCAGCTTTATAACGCTACTAGCCTATAACCTACGACACGTTTATATTTCTTCAGTTTTAATTGGAAATGCATGTATAAATCAGCTCGATCGCTATGCTCAGAATCGACATTTACATTCTAATAATGGTATTTGTTCGTGTTTAAACACGAAGTGAGTTAGAAAAAGTTGTAGAAAATGTAATTTTCATAAATTTTTTCTATCATGATAGGTAATCGAACATCTTCTCAAATGAAAGATGCAGCAATCAAATCAAAAAAACTACGAAACATAAATTTGGTGGTTCGTAACATGTTAGGTAGTTGTGTTTCACTATGCTACATTAAATTCGTCACTACAGATTCAAAGCAAGAGCATGCAAGAGTGTTAGTACTGCTACTTAAACTATTAACAAAAATCCATAAAACTTACCAAAAAAATTGACTGTTTTCGCCTTTGCATTCGCACGTCCGGTTCACTCTGCGCAATCCCGCGCTTAGTAGAATTTTGTCCGAGTAAAGTACACAAATCTTGCAAACTCCCATACCCGCACTTTTCGATATCGAACGAATTTAATTCCTCGCAACTATGATTTGGCTTCGACAAGCCGTATACTTTAGGACTCAATTTATAATTTAATAAAGAGTTTTCATAATTTTCGCTCATTAAATTATCATAACTACCCACCATTTTCAATTTGCGTTTTATAGATTTTTTGTCCAAAAATTTGGTACTAGGTGTTTTGAAAATACCTTTTACATTATCGAGTTCCAAACTTTTCGAGCTATGAACTGACACATTCTCAACAGAACTTGCATCCTCAGGAAAAGAATTTATAGATGCCGTCTCGAAAGATTTTTTGCCAGGTACGTCCACTGGACGTTCAGTAAATACTTGTCCAGTATCGATATCACCATTTCGGCACATTTCTTCATGATTTTGATAAGTTCGTTTAGGATCGGGCATGGCTCGAACTGTAAGTCGGTTTTTGTAATAATCCAACTCATTCTTTAAGCAACCATCCGACTTAGGCGTACTAATCTTATTGTTCTCTTTAAAAACAGAAACGTTACTCGAATTATTGGGTTTATTTTCTTTGTCTTCAAAATTGTTAATAGTTTTCACAAATTTAAAGTCGGTATTTTTACATCTAATATTATTTAAATCTGCGTGTCCACCGACACTACTATTTAAATTATGTACAGGTTTATCTAACTTTTCTAACAGAAGACTAGAAGCGTCGATTCCTGATGGCCGCTTGCTAGTTAATGAAGGAACGATTGGTAAATATTGCTGTGCGGGAAATTCAACTAACAGTATTCTATCACTTATATTTCCGCAATCATCACGAAAACCGATACCAGAATCTGAATTACTCGATGCGCTCGGTTGTGGTGAATTTGCCATAATAGGTAACAGATTATCCTCGTTTCGACCGTTGCTTTTATTCGTAGAATCTTGCAATTTATACATACTTTGAACTAGACTTACAATGTAACAGGCATTCTTCGGAAATTCCAAGCAATTTCCCATAACCATATCGGGCGTGCAATTTATTTTAAAATGTTCAGCTTTTTCAATATGCATTTTATGTTCTATTATTTTGGGATCGGTCATAAACACGTGACAACTGTTTGACACTTCCACTTCCGATTTTTCTTCAATGTTGTTGGGTTTTTCAACAGTTTTCGGCACCCAATTATCGTTAGAATATTGACCATTTCTGAAAAAAAAATCAATTTAAATGTTCGATTAAGTAAGTTACAGTAATAGGTGTTGCTACGTTGTGTTTAGGAAATACGTAAATGATAAATGCATAGGGTGTTTTCATAATTGTACAATTACTTTGAGAAATCGCAGTCGAAATTAAGGAAACTCTCTAATTAAGTCAATTGTAATTGTTATTTTATTTTCAAAAACTGTTATCCGAAGTTTTGAATGCAAAATAAGACGATCAAGAAACCGGCAAATAACCTGTTCTTCGATTATCTAAATTTTGTGAAATAATCATTTGATCCATATTTCATGAAGATGCCTACTTCAGCACTTGCTCAATGAGACAATGAGTCACAAGTATAGGTAAAAACATGTATCTTCTGAGTTAACATTATAAAATACTATTAGGCTGCGTTTGTCCGATAGAAGTAAGTGGTAAAAAACTGGGCAAGGTGTCTTAAAAGTGTAGTTATTAAAGTAAAAAAATCAGTAATAGACCATACGTTAGAGTTAGTAATTACGCAAATTCATGAAAAATTGAGAAACAAAATATGTATGTTGGGTGGTTGTGGAGTATTGCATCAAAATGCTTGTTTCCATATCTAACAAATATTCAAACAATGTTGAATGCGAAAGAATAAATAAATGTTACCGTAAAATTCTGCTGAAATAAAACTTTTAGAAAAAACAGATGATGACACTTATTCGAAAGTTTGCAATTTACTTACATTATTAGAAAAACTGATATTTCTAATTAAAGTGATCAATGTAGAAGTAGCAAACGCAAGTAGCAATTATATTAATCTGAACAAATTGCAAAACAGAAGGTATTTATTTATTCGTATGGTACATTTTAAATATTGTATTGTGATGTAAGTGTTATGAATGGTGCCCTAGAAGAACAGTATAAACTTGTATAGTGTGGTGATGAAACCGTGTGCCATAGTGGATTTGTTCGTCTTGGCCAAGTATTTGCTTCAAGGTTTAGGAAAAACACTAAAAGCTAAACATGCCAACCCTTACCCACCTTAGTATTCATATATAATAATATTAATTAAGTGTGTAAACATTATAGAAGGTAAATAAGAACATAAAATATAACAGCACAGCCATTGCATGACGACATATAATGGACCGGTCCAAGCGCCACGTTCAAAAGTACTATAAAACTAGTGTTATCAGAATTAACAGTCAACTAGAAGAACTTGAGCTTAAGAAAAAAAATCTTTACAGTTACACCTAAAATTTTGGTTGTTTTATGTTGATGGTACACTCATGAAATTTAAAACTTGGACACCACAATTTCTGTAAACAAAAGTTTGCACATTGTGAAGCGGGTTTAAGGGTATCATTTACAATTCTAACAGCAGGTAGTCTCAGCAGGGGTTATCTTATAGAAGGACTGTAGAATGAATCATTACACTAAGCACGTTTTAGAAAATAGGTAATTTACGTTGCTTACTTAATTTTTTCTTTAAAGAATATATTTGAAGGTATCGCTAATTAAACACCATAGCTCGATTAATTATCGAATCAAAATTTTGTTTAGGAAATGTTTACAAAATAAAATTAGAAATAATTTTGATTTAAAAACGTCTACAAGCAATAACTTTTAAATTAAATCAAAAACTAAACATGGTTATTTGGGTTGACTGATTATTACTTATTTTTAAATAAATCTAACCTACTAATTATTGTAAGTTATTAAAAAAAATCATTAAACTCTCTATTCATAATATTTAGTCCTTACAAAATGTATATTTTATGACGTTTCATTTTTTTTCTGTAGTTAATATAAAAAGTGAAAATAAAAAACTAAGGCAATTCTTATTGTCAACGTATATATTTAGTTTTTTGACAAGAATTTATTACATAATTATAATTAAGATACCAAGTTATAGTTTAAAATTAAATGAAAACGTTTTTTTTAAATAAAGGTATTACTATATAAATAAATATAAGAAATCAATAATGGGCGTGACCTCCATTATTATTGATACATTCTTGGAGGCGCTCTGCTCATATGAATTAATATTAATCGTTTCCCATGCGGTATCAATGGCTGCAATTAGTGCATTACGGTTTACTGGTATAAAATTTGGCCCTTGTTGTCTTCGGATAACAGCAAGTATTCGAGCCCAAACATTTTCGATAATGTTAAAATCTGGGCTTTTGCTGGCCAGGGTAACAGCTCCAAGTTATTTGCTTGTATCCAGTTGCGCACAACCTGCGAAGTATAGGGTCATCATATCCCGATAGTTAATTATCGAATGTTCCAAGAAAATATGTGTAAATAGTAAATGGAATCTACTAACGTAACGTTAAGTCGTTAATTATAGTTACATAACTCTCCTTTCATAAGATATAGTTCATATTAATATGCTTATTGTAAAGCTTCGTACACACCTGAACAACAAACCGAGGAACAAACAGAACAACGAACCGAACGGCAATCGGAACATTAATTTGGACGGTGCTACGTACGAATTTTAGAACAGATTCGCAAGTCCTGATTGTTCCACGAACGGTTTGCGGCGTTACCGCAACTTGTCGGTTTTTTCTCCGACATCAAAGAAAATGCGCGCGAATGCGTTTGCAGGTTTGGACGAATCTAAACAAAACGGCGAACAAAACTTTATTTTTTGTCCTCCCTTTGTGGGTTTGTTGTGTTTTAGGTAATATTATGGAGTTGACAGAAGAAAAATGTTTTAAATTAATCAGTGTTTAAGAATGCAAGAAAAAAATGATGTCCCTATTAGCATCATTTGGGCGGGAAATTTCCAAAATAAAAAAAGCGAAGTAAATTATAATTTTTACTCTTCTTTGTGCGTAAAAATTTGGTTGGCACTATCTTCTTGTTTTCCGCAATTTTCTTCTCAATAATAAATATATATGAACTGAAAACTACTGAAAATAATTATGGGAACAGCACAAACGTTCCGTTTGTTGTTCGGATTGTGGAAATCATAAAAGAAGTGGTTATTTTTCTGTAAATGTGTGGGGTTGGGTTAGCGCGCGGGGTCCAGGAGTTTGTTGGGCTATCGATGGATGTCTTGATTCTGCTGCGTATTTAGATATTTTGGAAACTATTATGAAACCTTCAGTCGAAGTGTTTTTATTCTTTATATTTTTATTTCACTATACTTTCTCCAAAAAATAGTTCGGGATCTGTTGAATTAACATTTTCATAATGTATTTTTGTTAAAGGACAACGCCCCTATTCATACTTCGCGGGTTGTGCGCAATTGATACGAGAAAATAACTTGGAGCTGTTACCCTGGCCAGCAAAAAGCCCAGATTTTAACATTATCGAAAATGTTTGGGCTCGAATACTTGCTGTTATCCGAAGACAACAAGGGCCAAATTTTATACCAGTAAACCGTAATGCACTAATTGCAGCCATTGATACCGCATTCGAAACGATTAATATTAATTCAATGAGCAGAGGCCTCCAAGAATGTATCAATAATAATGGAGGTCACGCCCATTATTGATTTCTTATATTTATTTATATAGTAATACCTTTATTTAAAAAAAAGTTTTCATTTAATTTTAAACTATAACTTGGTATCTTAATTATAATTATGTAATAAATTCTTGTCAAAAAACTAAATATATACGTTGACAATAAGAATTGCCTTAGTTTTTATTTTCACTTTTTATATTAACTACAGAAAAAATGAAACGTCATAAAATATACATTTTGTAAGGACTAAATATTATGAATAGAGAGTTTAATGATTTTTTTAATAACTTACAATAATTAGTAGGTTAGATTTATTTAAAAATAAGTAATAATCAGTCAACCCAAATAACCATGTTTAGTTTTTTGATTTAATTTAAAAGTTATTGCTTGTAGACGTTTTTTAAATCAAAATTATTTCTAATTTTATTTTGTAAACATTTCCTAAACAAAATTTTGATTCGATAATTAATCGAGCTATGGTGTTTAATTAGCGATACTTTCAAATATATTCTTTAAAGAAAAAAAATAAGTAAGCAACGTAAATTACCTATTTTCTAAAACGTGCTTAGTGTAATGATTCATTCTACAGTCTTTCTATAAGATAATCCCTGCTGAGACTACCTGCTGTTAGAATTGTAAATGATACCCTTAAGCCCGCTTCACAATGTGCAAACTTTGTGGTGTCCAAGTTTTAAATTTCATGAGTGTGATAAGAAAATCAATGTGTTGGTTGCTGGGTGTAAATCCAATATCAGTAACGATAGTTTAATACGATTTAAGCAAAATTTAAATTCTTCCAAGGAAACTGTTAGTTCTATTTAAAAAAACTGCTACCTACTTTAATGTAGGTGATTGGTATTCAAAGTTGTATGTAGAATACTATCCTTTAGGTAGTTAAACGTACAAAGGCAGTAAAAAACATATTGTTCCTTGTTCAATTATTACAATGTTAATTTAAAAAGTAAAATACTGTTACGCCACTGGAGTTACTAGAATAAATTATAATGATTCGAGGCGTTCTCGAACTTTCGTATTCCTGAATATTTGATTATTTTCTAGAATATTGTTCTAAACTACAAAAACGTGAAGTTCAGTTGCAAATTGTCCTTTAATGCGAGTTGATACAAATTATAAAATTGTGTAATATAAACAATACGACTGTTTTTCTTTAAAAAAAATTAGAAATTGTTAATTGTATCGACTGTCGAAGAAAACCAAAAGAGTAAAAACTTTACAAAAAACGAGATAAAAACGAAAACGAGAATGATCGTCATTATCGAATGATGAAAATGTTGTGTCAAGACACCAGCCGATACAACTGACAATGAAGTATTTTAAGAAGATGACAATGATTATAAAATTATTGAACTACATATACCCTGTACTCCAACACTCGAAATTGAAAAGAATTATGCTGTATATTTTAAACTTACAGGGAGATATGATTAAAATTAAAGAGAGAATTTAGAAAACTTTATCTGACCAAAAACCGAAGATACTAAACTCTAAAGAATGTGAAACTTTTCATGAGCCTATTACTATGGCGAAAAACCCATGAATCGACCATGAATATTACAATATTAGAAAAAGCGCAAATAAATAAAAAAAATAAAAGCATGAAACTTAACATGGTCCTCTACCAATAAAACTATTAAAAATCAAAGATCAGGATGTGGAATTATCGTGTTTACAATAGGACGAACTAACATGCTATTGTAAACAGTTTGTTATTTTACTTTTACGACGTAATCTTTTTGTTAATTAATTTATTTATTCATTAACGTAGTCATAGTTTGATGTTCTCTGGATCACCTACTGTAGTGCAGGTCATCAAGAACACCTTTTGTCTTCGAATGCCTCGAAAAGACCGGACCTATCGGTCGAAACGTCGGCAAAACACAAGCACATGGTGTCTTGTTGATCTAGTCAATGATTTACTCCTTAAGAAGGTCCAATAAAAAGGATTGAGAATCCTACTAATAGTAGATTAAGTTGTTATTTGTAGCATTCATAAATGCGAAATTGGCATTAAGTGTAAAGAATATCTATCAAAGTGTTTCCGTTGATAACGAACACAAATAGTATATTACTTGTTGATGTAGACAGACAGGTGAGGAAAAATGTGAAGGATAGAGTTTTCTGTATAGACAAACCATTTTAAAAGATCAAAGGAGCAGAAAAGAAATGTGAACAATTAAAAAATGACACGAGTAGTTTTAAGTGGTGGAAGAAACGAATAGGATGTACAATGAAGAAGAGTCGGCAATTAGGATTTGAAGTGTGATGATGTTAAAATAAGTTGAAAGTCCATAGATACAATAACATCGCAAATGAATAAAAAAGTGCGCTTAATTAATAAAATAAAATGTATGGTTAAAATTAAAGGGACCAGTATAGTTCAAAGAAAGAAAGGTCAAACAAGAAAACTGACGCCGAGAACTACCAAAATAATCAACTTCTGCTGACGTCACCAACATGTTACCAATGACATCACCTAGCGTATAAAGGACAGTTCTTCAAATTATAAATAAAATCTCTATTAACACATAAAATTTATATTAGTTTTAATTAAATGTATTCTAAAGGGTGCACGCGACGCGTTATTATTCTCAAAAACAAGTTTTGGTATTTAAATTTGTTTTGTATGTAACCCGAATATTACCGTATTAAAGTTTTGTTTGTTAATAAATAATAATTATTTCTTCTTCTTTTTATTGGTCAATTCAAGACCCTGAGTCAATTAAAGTTTCATTGCTAAATAAAAATTGTGTATATTTTAAACAATTTCAAACCACCGCAATATAAACGAGGGGTTAATCATTATGAAAATTGCAGGTCCAAAAACATACAAACTCCTAAAAACGAGTCAAAAACATCAACGAAATATCAACGTAGGTACATCCAAATATATTCAACTAGTATATCCACAGATATCCGCGTATATTCAAATACATCCGTGTAAATTCAAGTACATCTACGTACATCCAGATGTTTGACGCATGGGTCCAACTTGAAACGTTACTTTCGTAGGCTTTTAATAAACGTTAAAATCACTTTCGACTGCCGTAAGTGGTTGAAAATTAAAACAAGCGTTACGCGCAGAACCCCACATTGTTCTGATACTAACAAACGTATAAGAGTATCTAAAGTGTGCGGTGACAAAACATTTTGATCGAAAAATAAAATAAACGTCTAACAGCGTCGCAACTTAATAATTTTGTAGGAAAAAAATCATCGTTTAAGAAAGAAGAAAGAATGCACCGTCAGTATCGGCCAACAATTGTTAAATGTATCTAAATGGTAAGCTTTAGGTAAGCCTAAGCGACCCTTTTTAGCAGGACAGATTCTACCCAAAATCTAATCAACTTTTATAAAAAAAACTAGTTTGACTTTCTATAAAAAAATTTGAATTTTCTATGTTTTAGAACTTTATGAGAGTAGAAAAAGTCCTCTTGACGCGACCCCTTAGGGGCAGTAGTTTAGAAATATTTAAGGTCAAACACGGTTGCATTATTATTTGAAAAGTAATTAAGCTATCACGTCGAGTGGCATATCATTCGAAAGCGCTCTAAAAGCTTATTCAAACTTTTTCCATGCAGTATTTCAAAAGTTATAGCACTTTAAAATATTTTTGAAAATTTTGACTTTTTTGTTTATCATTTTAAAAAATCCTGAAATACAGCATTCAAAAGCTTGTGGAAAATTTCAGCATTTTTTAAAATCATAAACAAAAATTCAAAATCTTCAAAAATATTTTAAGTGCTATAACTTTTGAACCCATTGTAGTACAATATTTTAGAAAGCAGTTTTTTAATAGTTTTCAACAAGCTTTTGAAGGCTGTATTTCAGCATCTTTTAAAATCATAAACAAAAAAGTCGAAATCCCCAAAAATATTTTAAGGTGCTATAACTTTTGAACCCAATGTAGTACAAGATTTTTGAAAGCAGTTTCTGAATTAGTTTTCAACAAGCTTTTGAATGCTGTATTTCAGGATTTTTTAAAATTTTTAAAACAAACAAGTCAAAATCTTCAAAAATATTTTAGTGCTATAACTTTTAAAATACTGCATAGAAAAAAGTTTTTAAAATCATGTTTGAATAAGCTTTTATTTCAAATGATATGCCACTCAACGTGATAGCTTAATTACTTTTTAAAATAATAATGCAACCGTGTTTGACCTTTAATATTTCCTAAACTACTGCCCCTAGGGAGTCGCGTCAAGAGGACTTTTTTACTCTCATAAAGTTCTAAAACATACAGAAAATTCAAATTTTTTATAGAAAGCCAATAATAATTTATTTATTGTCTGTAATAACCGAGTAATAACATTTATTCGAACTATGTTCTTATAAAACACGCTCGATACTCTTCTACACGTTTGTTAGTAATGGAATGATGTTAAGTTCTGGGCAAAACACTCGTTTCTTAATGTAACGTTATTTCCGTTATCAAATGATTTTATTGTTTAATTGAACTTGATTACGTTAACAATACTACACGTACAACCAAACACATCCATAACCATACGAATACCTCTACGTTCATCCACATACATCCAAGCATATCCACAAAACATCCAAGTATATGGACTTATATACATCCAAATATGTTCACGTACATTGAAACAAGAGGGACCCAAAACATCTACCCCTCGTAATAGTAAAATCCATTTATAAGAATAATCATGGTATTGGTGTACTAACGTTAATTGATAAGTATTATTACGAACTTTATCGTTGTCTTATCGCAGTTAGAAGCGCAAGATTAATAAACACAGCGGATCAAGTTACACTTATTTTTATTTTACTCGTTATTTAACTTGTATAAAAACACATCAACTATAACATACATTTAATTTATATCAACTTAACATGACGACTAATAACTTCGAACTCATTCCTAAATTTATGATGACGCTTTTATACACAGTGGTCCAACGAAAAGTTTGCACCTAGCTTTTCACTTTTTTGTAATTGAACGCAAAAAAGCTCGGACAACTCGATTTTGCTTTTGAGGGAACACATTTTAAACATATTTTTCGACCTGCGCCTTTAACCCCTAGCGGGGGTGAGTAACAACCCTCAAATTTTAAATGGAAAGAGAAGTCGAGTGATATATCATTTGAACGGGCACAAAATTGTCTTTCTAATGATACCTTATTTGTCGAATTTTACTAAACAGTTAATGCGAAAACGGCTTTTAAGACATTAAGCCAATAATTTTGGTAATTAATGAATAACACAAATAAGCATTAATTATTACGAGTGAAAACAACTGCATTATTAGTACGCTCCAATGTTTGTTATTTTTAACGTTGCTTTGTAAAAAAGAGTAAACAAGCCGTTAAATTGATTTATAGGTGTACACTTTTTTGAGAGTGAAAAGGTCCTCGAGTGCCATTTTGTACAAGTGGTCATTACGCAGTAAAATCGTCAAATACATACGATTTACTTATAAGAATCCAAAACCGTAGCGTATACTAACCTTACATTATCAATTCCTCGATTATCACAAGTTGCACTTGTAACCAACCCGAAATATCTTAAATCCTTATCAATAGAAGAGCTGATATATACGACTCGACTAGTTGGATAAATCGCCAGAATTTGATTTGAAGCGTTCTTCAAAGTTAAGCATGTAGGTAATACAGTCATTAGAATTGTTGTAGGAACTCGTTTTTCTTGCCTTAATTTTCTAATACAACTACAAACTGTTTGCAACCGAGAACTTGGAATTAGTTGTTTTGGCATTTCGATAGTTCCTAAGTAACCTACAAGTGCCTTGTACTCTACCGGATCTCCTTCACCTTCGATAGGAAGTAAAGCAGAAGGGCCCTTTAAAGAAACTTCTTCTACGTTTTCTTCATTTTTGTTACCCACACTATGTATCCTCATAACTTTTTTAGTGGGACTGTTAAAACCCAAGCGTTCATTAGCACTACTACCAGCTTCATGTTTGTAATGCCTAGTTCTCGGCCTGTGCATATACTTCGGTTTACGATTATTAACCATTCTACCTAAATCCATATCTTCGTCGCTACTATCAGAATAATAATTTTCAGCAATAGTCATTTTAATAGGACCGACACTGTTCCCAATAAGGTTAACTACGGAATCGTGAGTACTTTTAGACACAGACATACCATTCACGGAAATTAGAAAATCGCCAGCACGGAGGCCCGCTTGATCTGCAGGCGAATTAGATACAATACAAGATAGAATGCAAGGCTGTTGACCAGAAATGGTAAATCCAAACCCACTGGGACCTCTCATTACTTCCACCGTGCGGATTCCGTAATTGGGTCGTTTTTTCCTTCTCCTACTTGGATGCATTTTCACAAACTTTCTTTAATTTAAACAAAAACGGTGAAAATTTAAATATCTAAACAAAACAAATACCAACACACGTCACTGAACGCTATTGTTGCAATTTTTAAATGGCCGTTAATGCAATTGGAATGCGTACAGTAGCGTCCTCTAGTATGAAATATGCGGATTTTTATCAACCTTTAGAATGAAAGCCACTTTTATAAACGCCCTACTTTCTAAAAATTCAAAGAATTCTAGCCTTAAGGCTTATTTCAAATCTTTAGAGCAAAATTCAAACCATTAACCTTAAGGTTACGCAATTATTCGATTACTAAATAATCATTCTCTCCAGTAATGCTTTGAAATGTAGGATTTACATTTAAATAAGTTTTATAAGATCCATGGTGATTCATCTATTTAAAATAAGCCAATTATTACAGCGAGAATGTTCTACTAATTGAACAATAAATTATAAACACCCTGTAACGAGGTTTTCAATAGTGAATCAATCTTTTATTTAAACCTAAGAGAAAATTTATTGGAAATTATTTTTATCATGAGATGTTAATTTTTTTCTAAAACCTTACATTAAGAAAAAAGATTGAATAAAACTTAATACACTGTATTTAGGTGTATGGAACACCTAATAAAAGTGAAGCTTAACATTTAAGTAGAATTCGAAATGCTATCATATACAGGGTGCTCCAATTAAAAAATCACAACTTTGATACGTCAATTTGTTTTGGTGCATATTGTATATTTTAAAATAATTTTAAATATTGTCGCAATAAAAATTTAACGGATATATACCGTTTCGTCGTAAAACTGCATGGCGTTGGTTGTGAATCACCCTATATTTTTTCTTTAACTCGATCTCAAACATACTCTGTAGTAAATTTACAAAACTCATCACATAATAAACCAAGAAAACTCCACATAACATTGGCCCATGTAATTAGTGGGTAGAGCAATAATTTGAGTATTAAGAGAAGAGTCTATAATAATAGATGAGGATATCTTCGGCAATTTTTTTGTTTGTTAGGTTTTTCTTGAATCGCTTTTGAATTCAGTGGCGGCTCGTGGTCAATCATACTGGGAGGTCAAATATTAACTTAAAAAATAGACATACTTAAAAATATAAATAACTCAAATGCACCGCAAAAATTTATTTAATCTACAATTCTGTTCAAAATATAGCGATTTTTCGAAACATTCTCATTAAAATCTCTAAGGGATTTTCTGTAAGCATTGTCTAGCTGTGTACGAATATCAACATTTCCTACGGTTGCAAAATTTACCGTAAATTTTCATGTGTTCTGCAGACAAAGCATGTTTTTTTATTTCCTCTTTTAAATGTTTTAAATCTCTGACACCGGATTTGGACTATAGCGAGTCTGACGAGTCTTTAGAAAATAATAAACAAACAAAACAGTAAAATACATTTGATACTTCACAACCACATATCCAATTAGCTAAATTGTACATTAAGTTGCGAAAGTTTCAATGAACATTTTTATTTTTGTCTTTGCTAGTTTGTCGTAAACTTCGTTCTGGCAAAGGACGACCATTTGCCTTGAACTCAACTAATTTTGTAAAATTAAGTTTGTTAGCACTTTTAGTTGTTTAATTTTCTGCACTACCGACATTTTTTATTATAGCGCATGCACACGCGAATAAAAAATAGTATTTTTACAAAACAACACAACAACAGTAAAACATATCAATATAAATTCTTAAATTGATTTAAAACACGTGAAAATCGAATAAAAAATCGAGCGTAGTTGTACACCCTATTAGAAGTCAACGTAAACTGCGGGATTCGGCTCATGACCCAAAGTTGATTATTGTTTCGGACGTTCGCGTTTATTCGGGCGCTGCACGTTTTTCGAGTTTTTCCGGGTAGATTTAATTCAATGAGGACAATTCGCACCGCCAGCCCAAGGTTGAAGAGGATGAATTACGAACGAAGGCCGATAAATTTTAAGTTATTGTACTTGCGACTTAATTACCTATTTTAATAAAACACGTAATAATGAATATTTTTTTATATATTGTCAAAATTTTTGGGAGGTCATTGACCAAATGACCATATGGACAAGCCGCCACTGCTTTTGATATAATTATAGACCATTCAAATAAGTTCATTCGACCTCAATATTTGTTCTCAAATTAAATGTCCACATTTTGTACACCTATACGCTTGCCTGATTCACTTTTTCAAAAATGAACTAAAAAGTCAACGTATCAACCTCAGAGATATTTGATTTCTAACGTTGATATCAGCGGGCACAAATTGAAAAGCATACAATTCTGTAACCATTGTTACCATTGTGAGTGTCTTCATTTTTTATGTGACAATGGAATTCTATACAGTGTGCCTCATTGGGAACGTCGGCTATCGTTATACGGAAAACTACATAACGAAAAATTCTGATTATTTGGGTGGTTACTAATATCAATAATAAAGGAACTAATTGGAAGTGTATCCTTATTTTCATTTAAAATTTTTAAGTTTTTGTTGTTTTTTGAATCAGGTTTTGGTTAGTTTTGGCACGTTTTTGATCCGTCTCGGTTCTACAAGCCTTCTATTTGAAACCCAAACCGCTTTAAGGTATCTTCTACGTGTTATCGAAAAATTGGTGTAAGGGCTTGCACCTGTAATTTTTCTCAGAAAACCTTATAAATGTCTAAACTTAGGTATAGGAACTATACATAAATTTGACTTAAAATTTCACGTGGAATTCAAAAATATATATTTACAATAAAGAAGTTGCTACCAACTTCCGGTAAGCTTTAATTCTCACCAGACTGCAAACATTCTTTCTTCACTTAAATGAATATCTTAATAGTACAGCACCGACGTTTTGTAAAATTCAAAGCTTTACACCATCTTTATCTACCTGTATCCTGAAAATTAACGTCTTTTACGTCAACGACCCAACCCTACTTCATGGTCCACTACAGACACTTAGAAAAATCTTCAACTCGCACTTGATTCTCCAGACATCTGGTACGAAGATTGACTGTTCGAAGTCAACTATTTCAAAAAAGCTTTAAACTTTAAACCTATCGGGGATTATTACTACACACGACCAAACTTTGTCTTCACACTCTTCTCGTTATTTTTGATGGGTTGATAGCTATGAATTTTAGGTTGGTCCACTTCTAAAGTGTAGAGTCTCTGTACGGGACAAATCAATTCCTTCTTAAGCGACTTAATTCCTTCCAGGTAATAATTCAATGATTTTTCTATTGACCACTGCGTCGTGTTTTATCATCTCGATTAATGAGAACGCTGTCCTCTACTGATCTAGTATTTCTTTGCTTGCCACATTGAACTACTTGGCTTCTTCCAGAAGCGTATGATCAAAAATCTTTTTTTTTACTGCAAAAGTAGAGGTATTCAGCACGAATATCAATATCTTTTGTTTTATCTATATTGGCCAGTGATGTCTCACAAAGTCCTTAAATAGAATTGACTGGAATTAGCCGCTGCAGATCTTCTCCACCTTTGGTACATGTTGCAGTGACCGTAAGCTCGTAGCAAGGTATGAATTAAAACCATTATTATAAACTAAGTAAATGCCAACAGTTAACTGTAAAGACTAGTGTGCGTTAAAGTGCACGGCGCCATCTAAGCGATGGTTTTAATGCTTAAAACAACACGTGAGTCGATAAAGCCAAGATAACTTGTACAGAAGCATACACGCACGAAAGAACACCTGATGCAGCATTTCGCTCTTATTATGAGCTCATCAGAGGTGTATACTCACGTGCGGTATACAACTGTACAAGACGGCGGTTGGTCTTTTAAACTCTCCTGGAGCAATGAATACAAGTAAAATGTGTGTCTTGCGACATCTCGTGTTAAAATGGACACGTGTAATTAGTATAAACTAAGTAAATGCCAACAGTTAACTGTAAAGACTAGTGTGCGTTAAAGTGCACGGCGCCATCTAAGCGATGGTTTTAATGCTTAAAACAACACGTGAGTCGATAAAGTTAAGATAACTTGTACAGAAGCATACACGCACGAAAGAACACCTGATGCAGCATTTCGCTCTTATTATGAGCTCATCAGAGGTGTATACTCACGTGCGGTATACAACTGTACAAGACGGCGGTTGGTCTTTTAAACTCTCCTGGAGCAATGAATACAAGTAAAATGTGTGTCTTGCGACATCTCGTGTTAAAATGGACACGTGTAATTAGTATAAACTAAGTAAATGCCAACAGTTAACTGTAAAGACTAGTGTGCGTTAAAGTGCACGGCGCCATCTAAGCGATGGTTTTAATGCTTAAACAACACGTGAGTCGATAAAGCCAAGATAACTTGTACAGAAGCATACACGCACGAAAGAACACCTGATGCAGCATTTCGCTCTTATTATGAGCTCATCAGAGGTGTATACTCACGTGCGGTATACAACTGTACAAGACGGCGGTTGGTCTTTTAAACTCTCCTGGAGCAATGAATACAAGTAGTCATGTGCGAATCTCGGTTAATGGTGACATGTAATTAGTATAAACTGGTAAATGCCAACAGTTAACTGTAAAGATTAGTGTTAAGTGCACGGCGACTAAGCGATGGTTTTAAGTAACAACACGTGAGTCGATAAAGCCAAGATAACTTGTACAGCATACACGCACGAAAGAACACCTGATGCAGATTTCGCCTTATTATGAGCTCATCAGAGGTGTATACTCACGTGCGGTATAACAATCCGTACGTCTTGTACAGTTGTATACCGCACGTGAGTATACACCTCTGATGAGCTCATAATAAGAGCGAAATGCTGCATCAGGTGTTCTTTCGTGCGTGTATGCTTCTGTACAAGTTATCTTGGCTTTATCGACTCACGTGTTGTTTTAAGCATTAAAACCATCGCTTAGATGGCGCCGTGCACTTTAACGCACACTAGTCTTTACAGTTAACTGTTGGCATTTACTTAGTTTATACTAATTACACGTGTCCATTTTAACACGAGATGTCGCAAGACACACATTTTACTTAAAACCATTATGTATTGTATGGTATTAGAATAGACCTTATTAAGTGTGGGTATTAAGACGAAGTAAAAGTGGGGAGATATTAGGTTTTGAAGAAGAGTGTTGATGTCAAGATGGTTGACAAAAGAATGAATGTGTGATTTTGTCGTTAACCTTTTATAAAAAGACGGATTAATATGTTCTGCCGGAGCATTTGTAGTTATGCCTGCGCAGTGTAGTTTGCCTGCGTATAGTAGTACACGATAATAAAAATTTAATAGACAATATAATTAATAAAGTGACATTACAAAAAAGTTTATAAACGAAACATCGAATGTAAAAGTAAACTGGAACGACAACGAAAAGAAAAAAGCATCAAAGTTTAAGGTTGCAAGAGCTTGAGGTCACTAATAAACGTAATCAAAGGTGGGTTATTTTAAATTGTAATAAAATTGTATACGAAGAAAGTTGTAACGGAATTTAAATTTAGGTTACGCCCAAACGTGGACGCTTGGTAAATTTGAACTGAAGTCGTATGTGTCATCACTTCGTACTTATTATCTTAGTCTTAAAATGCACGTTTACCAGTTACTATTTTTAATTCATGTTGATATTCTCTTTTAGAAAAAGACTCTTTTTGTACTTGTTGTATAACGATGAGCTTCTCAGCTTCATCCAATTCAAACATAGACAGTTTAGATAAATTATTAAACTCATGATGATTTTTCTAGCTCTTTGGGACAGTATTGCTTCATCTTCTGAAAAGCTCTGTTCACCAACATTCTGATCATGTTCAACGGAAGAAAATTCTTTCGTAATGCTACGTTAATACACGTGATAGACTTTCTTAAATCAACTTTCTTTTTATTTGGGATATCCTCCGTCAATTTCCACGTTGGATACTCCCACCATTTGCACTTTTGATAGGGTTTATTCTTCCTGGTACATACCTTCACTCAAAATTACCTGACAGCTTTCTTACTTCAGTTACCTTACTTTCAACAAAGTTTCTCACTTTTCTTCTCTTTTAATCCAGGCGAATGCTGAGTAGAATCGTGCCATTTAAGTATGAGTAGATCAGTATGTCAGTCCAAATTAAAGTTGATTTTACTCGACTCTAATTTAAGAATATTTAAAAGCTTTAATAGGACAACTCTTGAAATGCTTGTAAAATAGCAGTTGAAGATTTTTCTTTTCTAACATCGTACAAACACAACTGCAGATAAGCTTACTGCAATGCGTCACAAAAGCAAAATAACTCCAGGCGTTCTGAGTTAGGAATATCTTGTTTCATCCATCTTTGAATCCTAATTAAATTGGTTGTTTACATATACTTCTTGCCCATATATTGAACTGTTCAGATATGCTTCGTGGTAGTACATTGTCCTATCTGCCCTTATTTGCCAGGTTTGCTGCAACAATCTCTTTGGAAGAAGAGTAACTGAGCCGAGATATTGGGTTTTACTTGTTGGATCCGTAATACATTAACCTTCCTTTCACGTAACACAAAGATCTAATAACGTTAGTTAATGACTCGTTATTTTTAAGCTTTCATCGAAAAAGAAATCCAACTGATGTCAATCTAAATTAATATGATATGCCATATTAACCCATATTTTAATTTAATATTTTCCCGACGTTCCTTCTCTACAGTCGTTTATTCAATTTTTTTTGTGAGCCACTTTATTTATCCACGGTCCCCTTGGAAGCCGACAAATATTTTCACTTATAATTTCTTGGTCTATGGCATCAAGTCTGATTGAAATTCTACGAGTTGTGTTGAACCACGTCAGAAGCGATCCCACCAAAAACGATATGCTGCAAGTTTTCACGACCAGTTGAAGGTAATTGCATACATACTCGTCGCCAATTCCTTTTTATTCTAAGTACGTTGAGATCCACTATCCAACAAAATCATTGAAGTTCTTTCTTTATCACACACTAGACGACCTTTACAAAAATTATTTGTAGCAGAACATTTTCTGTTCCATTTGCAATAACTTCGCTACCGCTCAGGTTTAACTGTACTATATATTGTCTCCATTCGGACACATGTTTGCATAATGTCGTTTTAAACATATAGATACATGTATATCACACTATAAAAATGCTTTACACTTCTTAGAAGAATGGCCAATCTTTAAACATAGATAGCAAACTTTTTTTTGTTTTATCTTTTCGCGTTTCTTGTTTAAATTTATCTACAACGACTTTTTATGTCGTCCTTCGCAAAAAATACGCATCTTTTTTCATTGTGTCTTATAAGTGCGTGAGCTGTAGAGACGTCTTCTAATTTCACCAAATCTACAAAATATTGCTCTTCTTTTCTGATTTCTTTAGCCCAAGTCCTTGCCTAGCAAGAGAAATTCTTTCTTCTCCTTCTACTTGTCCCCTTGGAAATTCTATTAAACAGAATAAACAAGAAGTTAAAGAATTGTCTAGATTTTCCTTTTTCTTAGACAATAAAATTCTGTGTCACGCTTTTAATGTTTCTCCGGGTTAACATGACTCAACTAATGAAAATAGCTGCACATTTATCCGTAATGACACCCAATGACTCAAGTGCTTGCAAGTGGAACTTTACCTTGTCTTATATACGGATAAGACTGGTTTTCCCCTTTCCGTTAGCTATCTGATTTATAATCTGCAAGAACTCTTGCACGTATTCTACAAGTAAAGATTCTTTTCCAAACCTCCTTTTTTGAGAGCTTAAATAATTTTGACGTAGTTATCGGAATTGTGTTGGTAGCTGTTCACGACGTCGACGTGAATATGAGTCTTATTTATAACAGCACATATTCGATCCGATTTTGAGCATAATTTGTTCACTCAAAAAGGCAGTTAACCTACATAGATTTTCCCATTCTTGGAATATTTGCAAAAATATCTATCCTCAATTTAAGTTTTGTAATTTTGTTATATGTACACAACTTTTGCATAAACTAAATCTCTTCTAAATTTTGTTGCGCCCTAATAAAATCTTACGTCAATGTTTACATCCATGGTGTCAATGACCTTTGGTAACACCAATGCGTTTTTATACTTTTTCTTCCTCGAATTTTCTATCGTGACCATTATTATCGTACCTCTGTTGGTGACTCCCATTTTTCCTTATTAACATTTTCCTTTAAATCCACATTTCTTACGCTCTTACATCTTTATTTTTTCATTCATATAAAATTACTTAAATAAAATTTACGAAATTTGGGTGTAGTAGGTATGGTGCTGAAATCCAGCTATAGAATCACAGATGAGTTCTAAACAACCCTGATCTTAATTGAAACCGGACATTAATTGCGAACATGAAAGTAATCCTGGACTCCCGATCCGATCCGCGATTCACGCCTGCCGCTACATTATCTAACGAAATATAAAATTTTTTACAAAAAAAAATAATCATGCACTCTGGTACTGTCCAAAATATTAATAATCTGAGATTTTGTTTCTTGCAACATCTCATTATTAAACATTTATACCATACTCAGCTTTTTTCAAATTTTCGTATCTTTGATCTTTACTCAACGTCTCCTACATGTCTATTCCTTATTCAATAGTACGCGCAACTTTCCAATGGACGGATGAGAATCTATTTTTTTATTTTGAATTATATTCTAGCACGCATTTTAGTGATGTTAGAATGAAATATATTTTTAAATGATTTTTGGGAACTTTTATTTTCGAAGTTTTGCACAATGACCTTCATTCACAGCACAAAAACATCCAACCTTTGTTAGCAGTAGATAATTGCCTGCCTAAATATTCTAGCGAATTTTCCATGTAGGTAAATTATCAACATTTTAAAAGCAACAGAGGATAGTAGTAACGCTGTATTAATACAGAAAATACTATAAAAGTTTTGCAGCTCGTTGCCGAAACTTGGATTCGTACTATTCTCAATTAACTTATGAAGTGGTATTATTAAATGAGTAAGTCTTTTAGGAGACTCGATCGTCGGTATCTTGATTTTCATTTATAGATATTCACATACAGTGGAACCTTTTTTTGTAGGAGTAGTACTGGTGAGGGATGATTCAAACACCATGTCTAGTCTTTGCCGACGTTTCGACTAGCGTTGGTCAGTCTTTATCAATGCATCTAACTAAGAATTGGTGGATATAAACGGCTGAGACTGGCAGACTGGTCAACGTTGGGGGAATCGCCGGCAAAAGACTAAACATGGTGTTTTAATCATCTCTCACCAATACCACTCTACAAAGAAGATCCCACTGTTTGGAAATACCTACAAATAAAATAAGGAGATCTAAAAATAATATTGATCTTCTTTAAAATGTGTGATGTTGTACCTTACTGAAACGTATCCGGACTGTTTGATTAATCTCTTTCGAGTCATCTCTTGACCACCGACATTTTCTTCCATTGGAATTTTGTTTGTAGGGTTGGCGAAGTATGCAAGAGCATACACGCTTGTGCTCAAGTAAAAGATCCATACAAGTAACCTTAAACCAGCAACACAAAAGAACATCTTTAGTAGATAAATGTATTACCCGATTAAACAAAGCATAAGATCACAATATTTAGTTTACTTTCCCGCGTAATTCTCATATTCTTTATTGTTTTCATTGGTTTATTCTGGAACCTAGGTATACTAATAAAAACACTTCTGGAGGAACAGAACAAAGCACATTACTGTTTATTAGATAAATTATTGTAAGATTTAAATAAGATTCTCTATGTACTAAAACATATAATAAAATTGGATTAGTAATAGTAGCTGTCAGTAATCCTCAAAAATCTGTTAATTTTACATACTAGACTGGCTAGACTTTCTCAATCGGATGACATTGTCATCTATATTGTCGTCATTGTTATCTAAAACATCAGGTTCGTGAGGTGTGTCCCCTTCGTTTTCAAAGGCTTGGTTTTCGAACTCATGCTGAGATGGAGGTAGTGTCACTAATCTTTTGTTATCAGTGTTATTAGCGATACTAGAACTTGATAATGGGAATGGGTCTCTTGAATACAGGTAAATACATATAATCAGTATAAGAATAAGTATTACTGAGACGCTAATTACCAACGACCACCTTAGTTCAGTGCTAGTCTCAGGTGGTGTATATACTGATAATGAAATATGTGTTAAAACTTTATCTGCATGTTGATTCCACATTAATTCTAAATTTTTCGAAGACAACTCGTATCGAGTGGTGCTGGCACTTTGATTTAAAAAAATTGGTAGCGAAAAACGAATTTTGACACAAGTGTCACTCTCTGGCCATTCGTATGGACACGAAATCAATTCTTTAAGATGAACATTTAAATATCTAAAACAAACTAGTATGGTAAAAATCTGAGAAAACATCAAGAAAAACTTACGTGATGTTACCGATAAAGGGAATTGCTTGCGCTATGCAATATTCAATCGCCATTTGGGCTATACTACTTTTAAGATTACTAAGAACAGTTTCATTATTAAAGTCGTTTTGAGGTCTACCAGATACATTCCCAGTAAAGTAGATGTATTCACTTTCAGCTGGAGTAGGCCAAGTAACTTCAATTTCGGGCGTTTGGGTCGTAATGAGTACACCTGTTGTAAAAATAGAACGATGTCTAACAACGAACACATTTACATACCTTCGCGTTTGTATGTAACAGAAAAACCTCGTTTTTTAGCCTGATTTTCTCCATAAACACGAAAACTCATTATAACACTATTTGATTCAACTATATATTTTTTTACATCTTTTAGTGTAAAAAGTAAATACTTTTCCAGTGTTTTGGTCGTTTATAGTAGTTCCTGTAAGCAGTGGTTCTCTCAAAACTATGATAATCAAACAATGTCTGTTTTGTTTCACCTGGTTTTATAATCAAAAAATCTCCTTGTTCACTATCAATGTCCAACGAAGTAATAATTATCGATATCGAGTATCCATTTTCAACTGTAAGTATTAATGTTTTACTACTGTCCTTCGGGTATGGTTCTGGAAAATTTATTGAAGTCCATTTATGATCGTTTTCATCATTGACAAAAATATTCTCATGCTCAGGTTGACTATCAACTACAATAGAAAACAATTACTTTTGCTGCTTCTTCACTAATGTACGTTACCGTAATAAACCAAATTAAATATGCATAATAAAAGAGAAAAAGTTCGAAGCATCTTTAATTGAAACCAAAAATATTTCACATTATCGATACTGACACACTTGTTCTTTAATGTGATTAGCTGTTATCATTTACAAAACGATTAGTGTCATGATTAGATAAAAATTTTGTGCAATCTCTGTTTTTACAATTCTAAATAACTGCACAAAACAAAAATGATTGTTAACTCATTCAATCTATAAACACAAAAATACGAAAAAAGCAAATTTTGAAAATACTCTTTTCACCATTTGTCAAATTCTCAATAAAAACCACGGCAAATGTACCACTATCTCAACAACTACATTTATTTTACAAAAAAAATTTATGTAAAATTTAATTAAGATTTTAAGTATACCTAGAGCAAAAACACTAATTTTTAATTTCAATTCAATCAAATTTATTTGTCTTATTTACACACATTAACAAATGATTCGGCTTTACAAATAATATTTACAATTCTTTCTTTTTTCTTCATTCTGTCCTTATTATCTTCTCTTTTTCACCACTTTCATCCATTCAATCCCCTCCTTTCACTCCCACAGTAACACTCTTCTCATTCTTTCCTCCGCTCTTCTTTCATGCACTCCAGCTTCAAATGCTCTATATTCTTCCACCACTTTCTACACATTCTATACCCTTTATTTTCGCCCTTCCACTAGTTCTTGTTTTCATTTTCTCATTTTCTACTTTGAATCTTGCGGATTAACTTTTTATACTGCAACCCCATTCCGGTTATGTACTTCGGATCTTTCTGCTATTAATTCTTTGTACTTCGTGTTGTACTTTTCCTCTCTAAATCTTTACTCTTCTTTCTGGTGTCTGTATGTTTATACCTGTCTGTACTATCTCTTCTTCTACATTTCTTCCTCTATCTCTTATATCTTCTTTATTTTCTCTCTTGCATATCCTTCTTTCACAACATTTTCTTCTTCCATCTTCATCATATTTTATCTTTTACGTATCAAATTCATACAATACCTTATTGTTCTTTTCCTTGTTCTTTCCAGTTTCAGTTCCTCTTCCATTGTATAACCTGGTGTTTTTTTCTCCAATTCATTCTCATATATCGACACACTTTTCACTATTCTCTCAAATATCCATATTCTTTTCTCTAAATATTCTTTCTCCTATTATACCTCACATCTCTCTTATTATTTTATTTATTTCTTTGTTGCACTAATTCCTTAATATGTTCTTCTTCCTTCATCCTTCACGGTATTTATACTTATCCACTATCTCTACTTTTTCTACCCCACTTCCATTTCCCACCCTTTAATCTACTTTTTCTTCTTTAACTCTATAATTTTGTTTTTTCTACATTTACTTCTAATTTCTTTTTTCTAAATATCTACTCATCACCCTTATCATTCATTTCATGTCCTCCTCTGTCTAAGGTTGTCATATCCTACCTGATATCATTTAATTTCTTCCTCTAAGTCACTTAAATAAATAAACCATTTATTTCCACACGAAAGAATACAAAGTAATAAAATATAAGACTTAACTTACTCTAATTTGTATACAATGAGTAATGAATGAATTACAAAAAAAATAACATAAAATAAGATAATAATAAAGAAATGCTGACATTCAAGCTTAGTAAACAAAATACTAGTTGCTTAAATGCCTGTCAAGAAAGTGTCTGAGAAATTCAAGCGAATTAACACAAACAATTAAAACAACAAAATTAAGAATTTAAGAGATGATTTTGATTTTAGTACCATTTAGCTGTAGTGTGGAGTAATTGTTTAATAGTTGCAATGTAAGATAAATACTTAGAATTGAGAATATCTATCAGTCATGAAAACATTGATCCTTAGAAAATTATTAAGTTTATGAGCAACGTACAGAAAATTATGTTGGGATAAAGTCTTTTTTATAAGAGGTGGATTAGATAAATTTAGCCGCAGGGATATAAATAAATAGGGTGGTTTAAAACTAAGGATATTTAGCTGTTGTCGTAATGTAGATCAGGAATAGACATAAGACCTGAATCAAAAAAAGTATAACTAGAAGAGTAAGAAATTTTAACATAACTTTGATTATAGCTTTTTTGCATAATTTCAACTTTTTAATGTAGGTAGCAGCGGATGCTCCCCAAAATAAAATATCATAACTGAGAACAGAATTAATAAAAGCATAGTACAAAATTTTTAAAGTCCATAAAATTTCTAGCTGAAAGAAAAACAAATAACAACTTCCTTAATTTATTGTAAATCAATTGGGTCTGACTGTTCCATTTAAAATTTAATATTTAATGGAAGAGGTTTTCAAGATCATTAAATCGCAATTATAGGTAGGAATGTGACAATCAGTCTTATGTATTTTGAGGGAGTGATCGAGTTGGTAATTTAGATTGTAGATATAGAAAGGCATGAAAAAAGTTTTGTTGTAGTTAAGAGACAAAGAATTATTATCTAGCTAGTCTTTAATTTTCGTTAAGGGTTTAGCACCTAAATTATGTGATTCTCTCCAGCTGTTACCAGAAATAAAAATAACAGTATTATCAGCGTAAGCAAAAACCTAGGCTTTGAAGAATTTTAATTTGAGTAAATTATTTATAAAAGATTAAATAGCAAAGATCCCAAAATTGGTCCTTGGGGGACTCCTTTAAGGACAACTCCCGATTTGCTAAGATGGTTTGTAATTTTAACTTTCGGGATACGTTTATTTAAATAACTCGTGATTAGGTTATGAGCAACACCACGTATTCCTAGTACTTCAAGCTTATCCAACAAAATTCTATGAAAACGGTATCAAACGCTTTTGCTAGGTCAAGAAAAACAGCAGTTGGATATTGAGAACAGTCCAGTGAGTTGTAAACGAGTGATCCCAATTTTGCCAAAACATCATCAGTACCAAAACCCTTCCTGAAGCCAAATCGATTTACCGATAAAATTTCTGTTTTAGACAGGAAACCATCATCTAATTGTGTTGTAATTATATTTTCAAAAATGTTTGCAAAAGGTGAAGTAAGTGCAATAGGCCTGTAGTTTGATATGCATTTGTTGCTTCCTAACTTTAAGATAGGAATAATAACAGCTTTCTTTAATGATTGTGGAAATATTCTATCTGGAATACATCTATTGTATAGTTGTGATAAGGGCAGGGAAATTGCTGAGAAAATGAGTTTAAGAAAACACAAAAATTTCTGAAGAAATGAATATGTTCACAATAAACTGGGCTTAGAAAAAAGGATAAATTATTTTGAACAATAGTATGTGAATAATCAGGATTTGGGGTCTTGATACCAAATATCTGAGCAGTACTTATATAATAGTTATTGAATTCATTTGCAATTTCAGAAAGATCCGTTATTGAATTTCTAAAACTATGGTTGATTTGTTTTATATTACACCCTTTTTGTTTAACGTTAAGAACAGTTTTCGTATTTAAAGATTTTTTAGAGAAGTATTTATTTTTTGCATTTTCAATTGTATCTGTGGTCCATAACTTTTTCCTTTTTCAGATTGTGTTTGTAACAACTTTCTTTAACATCTTTTCCCAAAAACCGAAATTATCAGTCTGTTCGGCAAATGTGAAGCCCATTTTTCAAGCAAAATAGAAACGTGAGTAATTTTAGATTTAATTTTTGGAAAACATTTTTAAAAAAACAGAGATTTCTTGTTTTCATTTAAGTAATAGAGGAGAACTTAATGTTATATTTAATGAAACTAAACCGTATTTTTAACCCAGTTTATCTAGGAGTAACTGTAGATACGTTTTTTATTTACAAATTTATGAACGAAATATGCACAGTGAAACAATTTGTCAAATGTATTTAAGCACTTATACGAATGTTACCTACTACCCTACGTCAAGACAAAATGAGGTATCGCGTGCTGACGTTCCTTTTAAGGGGCCTCCACATCCAAACTTCCTATGGAGAATTCAATGTATTATTGTCCACTTACA
Source organism: Abscondita cerata (assembly GCA_030710515.1). Lineage (NCBI taxonomy): Eukaryota > Metazoa > Arthropoda > Insecta > Coleoptera > Lampyridae > Abscondita > Abscondita cerata. The sequence goes on from JALBCR010004258.1 coordinate 1,091,404, forward strand.
CCTCAATTAATTTTAACGTGATCCTGGTAAAAAGTATACTGTTATAATCTTTAGAGTAATATTTACAAGATGACCATAGTATTTTTGAAATAAATCGTTGTTGAATGACAAATTGCGTTATAATAAGACATATATTGTAACAAAAAGTAATAATTGACATATTTTCTTTAAAAACCAAAATATAAAAAAAAATCGAAGATCAAAATGTAGCTTTTATTGTGATATACGGATGAAAAGAATAAAATTGATCAATAAATAAACTATCAGTCAATACACAATAAATTTGTAATAAAACAAATGTTGTCTTCGTTACATATGCGTTCCTTATACAGCAAGAGTTTAGGCAGTAGGGACTAAAAAGTTTGAAAATAACAACAATTTTAATAATTTTAGAATTGTCAGGTCTATATGTAGAGGAAACCTTAAGACAACTTGAAAATTGTCATTCAAACAAAACAAAAATAAAAACTGTCTTTTAGAAAAAAATGGTTTAAAAGTTATAGACAATAGAATGTCCAACCACTTTTCTTTCACAACTTTTTTTTGTATATTTGATATTTGAACATATTGTTACAACAATGAATGTCACGAGATTGTTATATCTCACTTATCGAATCAAGAAATAGTTAAACAAAAGTTGTGTATAATTTAATTACAAACAACTTTTATTTGAAACAAAAATATGTAAAATAAATATTTTTCTAAATGTTTTTAAAATTCGAAAACGACTCTTTTGGCTGGATAGATTATGCCCAAAATCTAATCAGATATGTGGTATTATAAGTAAGGTTCATGTGCTAAGTTTCATAAAAATCGGACGGGTGCTTTTCTTGATATCTTATTTACATACTGGACAAATAATTTTTGTTGCTTTATTATAACCAAAAATACATTATCTCCCCCGGAATGTATAAGGTCCAGATGATTCTATATTTGCTTGCATATGAACTTCCCGAAGTTGCCGATAGGTGGCGATACGTGTTACATTGTTATAATATTTTAGTTTTCTGTTATTTTCACACCTAACACTCAATTTAAAATTAAAGATTAATTCAAACAAACTGAATAGTATATCATAGTAATATTTATACAAATTGAATATTAAAACTTTTAAAAAATCTATTTTTAAATTATTGCGTTTGTTCCGTCGTGTGGTAACATTATTTCCGGTATTACAGCACGCAGCCATCTTTGATAAAATATAATCTATTCTGAATCGATATCCATCACGACACTATAATCGCAATATTCAATCAATGACGGAACCCGAAATCCAACGCATAACGCCATCTATCGGTGACTGAAGGGAACACTAACACGTATAGAGAATCTACTGCTTGTATTAATGGGACGTTCTACACTCCGGGGAGATGATGTATTTCTGTTATAACGTACTAACTCTAATTCGTTAGAAAAAGTAAAAACAAGGGGTGTTAAAATTTTTTGTTTGGAAACCGCCACATAACTCCCAATCTTAGAGTAATAAATCTAAGCAGTTCAGTTTAGGGTAAAATTTTATTAAAATTTTTTACTGTATATTTCGACGGAAAATTATCTAATACTAATAGTGACATTAATGGCATGAGACACCGTCTCAGATAAATAAATTATTTATTTGTATACATCAAGATGCATCATAAAAAAGGGAGCGGCAAAATCCATAAAAACAAGCGTTTTGCGCAGAACTCCACATTGTTCTGATACTAGCAAACGTGTAAAAGAAAGTGTGCGGCGATATAAAATTTAATAATTTTGATAGAAAAAGTAAAAAAAACCGACTCGTTGCAGGAGAAAGAATCAACGTTTAAGAAAAAAAAGTGCACCGCGAAGCAATACTAAAATACAGGGTGATTCATAACTATTGGGACATAGGCTAAGGGCGGGTTATTTAGACCAAAATATGACCATAAGACACAATATGCCTTAATTAAATATTGCTGTGGAAAAAGATACAAGGCGTTAGATAACAAATTTTTTTCTTCATTTTTTCTTAATAATTTCACTGTAAATTTATCAATTCTTATCAAAATCTACGGAGGAGCTAATTATCTGACAGTCCAAAACGTACCCTTAATAAATGAAGTAATATTTGAAATCCTCTTCTGACACTACGAGTTGTTCAACTGCGTTTTTCTCGCAAACAGATGAAATTATCGTATTTAAACAGAAGTACCAATATTGTGTAGAAATGATGTTTACGTCATATTCTGTAATCAAAATCTCTAAAAGTTTTTTCAAAAAAGTTACCAGTCGATTTCATCATCAGGAATCTTTCACGTGTCGCCCCCTACAACAAATTGTTAAATAGTGCATAAAATAATGTTCTTGGTCTAAAGTTATGCCTCTCTACCCATTTTGATAAGAATTAATAAATTTACAGTGAAATCATTAACAAAAAATGAAAAAAAATAATTTAATTTAATAATATTTTATTAAGGAATATTGGGTCCTATGGTCATATTTTAGCCTAAATAACCCGCCCTTAACATATGTCCCAATAGTTACGAATGACCCTGTAGAATTATAAATTTCAGTAGCGACCAACAATTGTTAAAAGTATTGGTACACTATTAATACAAACGCTATCTGCTAACTACTACCATTCCAACTTCAGGACAAAACGAAGTACTGCGCGCGCACGTTTCTTTTAAGTTGAGTTGAAAATGAGAAAACAATTAAAATTGCGTTTTAAAAAATAGTTCAAACAAAAGTTATAGACAATACAATTTCCAACAACTTTTCTTTCATAACTTTGTATAATTAATATTGGTGTAGGTGACTTATATTAAGCAAAATGTGTGTCTTACGACATCTCGTGTAAAAGCATTGACACGTATGATTAGTATAAACTAAGAAAAATGCCAACAGTTAATTGTAACGACATGTGTGCGTTTAACGTGCATAGCGCTATTTAAGCAACAGCTTTAATGCTTGAAACGCACGTGTGTCGATAAAGCCAAGTAAAACTTGTACAGAAGCATAACACGCAACGAAAGAACACCTGATGCCGCATTTCGCTCTTATTATGAGCTCTTCAGAGGTGTATACTTAAGTGCGGTATACAACTGTACAAGACGGCGGTTGGTCTTTTAAACTCTCGTGGAGCAATGAACATAAGCAAAATGTGTGTCTTACGACATCTCGTGTAAAAGCATTGACACGTATGATTAGTATAAACTAAGAAAAATGCCAACAGTTAATTGTAACGACATGTGTGCGTTTAACGTGCATATCGCTACCTAAGCAACAGCTTTAATGCTTGAAACGCACGTGTGTCGATAAAGCCAAGTAAAAACTTGTACAGAAGCATAACACGCAACGAAAGAACACCTGATGCCGCATTTCGCTCTTATTATGAGCTCATCAGAGGTGTATACTTAAGTGCGGTATACAACTGTACAAGACGGCGGTTGGTCTTTTAAACTCTCGTGGAGCAATGAACATAAGCAAAATGTGTGTCTTACGACATCTCGCATAAAAGCATTGACACGTATGATTAGTATAAACTAAGAAAAATGCCAACAGTTAATTGTAACGACATGTGTGCGTTTAACGTGCATATCGCTATCTAAGCAACAGCTTTAATGCTTGAAACGCACGTGTGTCGATAAAGCCAAGTAAAAACTTGTACAGAAGCATAACACGCAACGAAAGAACACCTGATGCCGCATTTCGCTCTTATTATGAGCTCATCAGAGGTGTATACTTAAGTGCGGTATACAACTGTACAAGACGGCGGTTGGTCTTTTAAACTCTCGTGGAGCAATGAACATAAGCAAAATGTGTGTCTTACGACATCTCGCATAAAAGCATTGACACGTATGATTAGTATAAACTAAGAAAAATGCCAACAGTTAATTGTAACGACATGTGTGCGTTTAACGTGCATATCGCTATCTAAGCAACAGCTTTAATGCTTGAAACGCACGTGTGTCGATAAAGCCAAGTAAAACTTGTACAGAAGCATAACACGCAACGAAAGAACACCTGATGCCGCATTTCGCTCTTATTATGAGCTCATCAGAGGTGTATACTTAAGTGCGGTATACAACTGTACAAGACGGCGGTTGGTCTTTTAAACTCTCGTGGAGCAATGAACATAAGCAAAATGTGTGTCTTACGACATCTCGCATAAAAGCATTGACACGTATGATTAGTATAAACTAAGAAAAATGCCAACAGTTAATTGTAACGACATGTGTGCGTTTAACGTGCATAGCGCTATTTAAGCAACAGCGGCATCAGGTGTTCTTTCGTTGCGTGTTATGCTTCTGTACAAGTTTTTACTTGGCTTTATCGACACACGTGCGTTTCAAGCATTAAAGCTGTTGCTTAAATAGCGCTATGCACGTTAAACGCACACATGTCGTTACAATTAACTGTTGGCATTTTTCTTAGTAACTTATATTGTAACAATTAGCGTCATGTGATAGTCATATCTCAGTAATTACTAATCGAATCAAAAGTAGTTTAAACAAAAGTTGTGTACAATTAAAATTATAAACACCTTTATTTAAAGAAAAAATGTGTAAAATAAATATTTTTGTAAATATTCCAAGATTTAAAAATCTATGTACTTTGCCCAAAATCTAATCAGATCTGCGATATCTATATATATAAAAATGAATGTGTGTTTGTTTGTTTGTCCTCGAACTCCTCATAAACCGTTAGTGCGATTGGAATGAAATTTTACACACTTCTTCAGGTCGATCCAGAATAGGTCAAGAACGTTTGATTTTCGCGATTGCCCTCGCTGTTTTAGCGGAACTCGCGAAAAACCGCAAAATTTACCAATTTTTAGCAGTCTTTTATCGCACAGTGGGTGTGCAAATTTCTAAAATCGAAATGTATGGAGCGAAGGTAGCCAAAAGATGTACCTTTCCAACAACAAAATATTGCGATCGGACGGATACTTTCGGGGATATGATTTTTTGAAAATCAGTGATGCTTTTTCGCTTCTCTTCGGGATGAAATGGGTTAAAATCAGATGAATTAAATGTATGCACGCAACAGTTCAGAATATCTAACAAGTAACTGCGAACAATTCTTTTATTTGGCGTAGCGAAGCGCGTCGGGACAACTAGTTATAAATAAGATCTATATCCAAAATTTTATAAACATCTGACCGGCGGTTTTCCTGATACCTTGTTTAGATAAGGACGGTAGGCCGGCCATCTGACAGATTTTTTATTATTATTACGTACTAACTCTAATTCGTCGGAAAAACTGAAAAAAAAGTAGTATTAAAATTTTCGGATTGGAAACCGCCGCATAACTTCCTATTTTATTTATAGGGTGTGAAGTAATACATATAATACCTAAAGTATAATATCAACAAAATGCTTGTTCACACAAAGCACAACTGATTATTCCTTCTTTTACTTCAAATAAATTATCTTGTGATGACGTTATTGAAACGCCAAACCTAACAAAGTTTAATTTAACAAAACGATAACTATAATTTTTAGTTTATAGTATCATTTCCAACATAATACACACGAGTATGCAATCCTATAATCGCAAGGTGTGCATAAAAGCCTTACCTTACACATTTCTTTAGAAACGGCATTGTGAAAAAAATTTCACGCTTTTATTTAATAATCACATTTTAGTTAATCTACCTGGAATGATGAATGAATAAATAAATCTTGTGGTGTTTTTACACGTAATTTTTTTTCAAAACTACTATATTGATAAAAAACTATGTTTGTTAAAAAGGAAATCGTTTTAAATTTAGCGCCTTTAACTTCTATCCGTGACGGTAGAGGTCATCATTTTCCGCAACCTCGTCGTTCTTTGATTTCGTTGTTCCAACTTGAACGGCTCAACCGCTCAACCACAAGCAGACATTAGAACACGTGCCGGTTAAATCTTCAGGTAAATATTAGTACTGCATGTTATTTCATATTATAAGTAATTTAACGAAGTATTAGTTCGTATAATCGATTAAACCAATCAGACCCAAATAAAACTGTTAATAATTACGTCAATTTTTTGGCGGTATCTTACACGAAATTACTAACGTGCCAATTTATATTCTCTTATTGTTTGCAGAAAACGAAATGGATGATGATTGGGATGAACCAGAGACCGTAGGGTTTTCTCAGGTTTGAATTTTTTTCATGAATTAATTCTTTGTTCCAAAAATTCGTTCAAACATGTTCAAGGTTAGCTCGTTTGAACGGTTTATTTCGCATACGGTTTTTTGTATGTTCAAGGGAAGGATTTATTTCTGTAGTAAATGTTTGATAATGTCTATCTTCATTATTTTAGGACGTGTGGTGTTTGAGGTTATCTTTCGCTTGTTTTAGTATGAAATTATAAATTAAATTGTTGCTAAATCATCATATTTACTGTTTTAAACGCTAATATTACAATCAACGCCATTAGATTTTGTTTTTATTTCATTTGCAGTTAGTTACCGAGTAAAATATAGAATGTCAACTTTTATTATGTTTCATCGTAGACCCACATGGTCCTTAACTTTTCGATGAGGTTATGTCATTGGGAAAAATCTCTTATCGAACTATACTCTCTGCAAGTAATTGTTAGGTTTACGCTACAACCTAGTTATGAATCACATTATTGTTTAATCGAAATTTGTAAAGGTTAAAAACAAAAGGTTAATGTTTCAGATGACCATTTCTCCAGTCGCTGTCGGAAGCCCTTTCGACTTTGAAAATGTTGAATTAATGTTACAATTGTCAGATTTTTCTTAACTTCATTGTAATGTTTTGACGACAAAATGTCTAGATAAATTCTCGATATAGATAAGTAAATGATAATATTGTCACAGAAAAACATTGATATTTACTCAAACAAAGAAATTCAGTTAATGGGGCTTTATTTAAAAATTTGTTATCTGAAGAATGTACACATATTTGAAATACTATATAATGAATTCATTCATTTATTATGCTTGCCATGGGCAATAAAATATCTGACCAGTATTTCAAATATGCCTGCAGAAGTCTTACATAACAATTTTTTTACAGGACCCACCATTTATTTTCTTTGTTATATGTATGTATTTGCTTATTTCAGTCCTGTTCTTGTATCTGAACTTGAATTATCCAAAAAATGTGGACGTGTTTATTATAAACTTTAATATATCTTGTACAGCGTGTACCAAATTGAGTACGATTGCATGGCCATCTTTGTTATTAATATTTGGTTGAATGGGCAATAATGTACATCATAAAATGTACGTATAATTAACTCTAAAAATTGACAGATCAAACCTTTATTCAGTTTCAAAGCATGTCAACATAAATGCATTTATTTTCACGGCCCATTTGTGTATGTAATAATTTTAAAATACGCAGCAATTTATTACCTGAAACCATCGTTAAGATTGAATTGAAATTTTTTAATTTGTAAAATTCAAGGTTTAAAAAACTCCTTGAATGTGGATTCAAATTATTTGTTAATTTAAATTTAAACCAAAAATCGCCCTAATCAAAATCAATTAATTTGGCGGACTTGTTCAAGTTGTAGCCATTTTAAAAAACGGTTACGCGCGAAAGTGTTCTAAACTACGAATGGTATTGTAAGAAAATGTTTGTTGAAATGAAACATGTTTGGAAAAATAACGGATGTTCAAATAAAAAACTGGATTGGGTGGTCTTAGGATTTTCTTTGATGTCAAAACAATTAAGTGATGAAAAGTTACTTCTTTTTTCTTCAAAAACTTTTTAACACTTAGTTTGATTTCGAAGAATGAGTTCGATCACTGTCTGCTACCAAAATCGATAATGAATTTCTAAACCGCCTTTTTTCGAGTTTTTCCGACTTATTAGATTTGTTTATATTTACAAAAATACTCAATTTGCACATTTTTTTATCAAATAAAAGTGATAGTAATTGTTATAACAATATCTCCAAGAATATTAATTAAACAAAAACATTTTTTTTAAATACCTACCTATTACCTCTTTTTCGAACAAAATTTTAAGTTCGAATTCCAATCTAAAGTGGGAAAGGGTTATCCGTGGTTAAAACAGTTATGTTAATTCTATTGTTTGTTTGTTTTTCCGACGGCGACGCAGTTTCTGTGCGCTTATTTTATTTTATTTTTAACGTTTTGACAAACTTTGGATGTAAACAAATAAAATAAAATTCAAATCGAACTAAAACACTCTAAAAATAATTAAATTAATTCAATTCCACGGCCCTGTCCAGTCCAGTTTTTTTGTTTAAACATTCGTTAGATGTCAAAACAATCAAACAAAAGTGACGAAAAGTTTTACCTTTTTTCTTAACAACGTTTTGACACCTACTTCGATTTCGAAAAATGACAATTTTTATGTCAAAAATTAAAAATTATAGACATTTTTTGAGCAATAATGAATTTCTAAATCGAAATTTTTTTTTCCGACTTTTTAGATTTGTTGATATTGATAAAACTATTACTTTTGCACATTTTTTCTTCAATTAAAAGTTCTTAGTAATTTAATTATACACAACTTCTGTTTAAATTGTTTTTTGATCCGATAAGTAATTATTGTGATGTGGCAATCACGTGATAGTAATTGTTTGAACAATATCTCCAAGAAAAAGTTGTGCTATTTTTTTTCAAATTTCTATTTCCTCTTTTCGAACATAATTTTAAGTTTGAATTCCACTCTTGAAACGGAAGAAGGTTATCCGTTTTAAAACAGTCATATTTATTCTATTTTTTTCACGACGGGGGCGCAGTTTCTGTGCGCTTATTTTATTTTTAACGTTTTGAAAAATTTTAATCTAATAAATACACTGTAAAAATAATTAAATTAATTTAATTCCACGATCTGTCCAGCCAAATTTTTTTGTTTAAACACTGGTTAGGTGTTAAACAATCACTCGAAAGTGACGAAAAGTTTCATTTCTTTTCTTATCAACGTTTTGACACCTATTTTGATTTTGAAAAATTACATTTATTATGTCAAAAACAAAACATTGTACACATTTTTTGAGTTTCTAACCCGAATTTTATTAAAAAAAATTTTCCGACTTAGATTTGTTTACATTTTACAAAACTATTCATTTTGCATATTTTTCTTCAAAGAAAAGTTCTTTGTAATTTAATTATACACAACTTTTGGTTTTTAACTGATAAATAATCTCAGATGTGGCCATCACGTCACAATAGTTGTTTTATAATATCTCCAAGAATATGAATTATACAAAAAAAATGCGAATTTTTTTTCAATTTTGTATTTCCTCTTTTTCGAATAAAGTTTAAGTTTGAATTCCACTCTTGAAGCGGGAGAAGTTATCCGTTTTAAAACAGTTATATTTATTCTATTTTTTTTACGACGGGACGCAGCTTCTGTATACTTATTTTATTTTTAACGTTTTGACTAACTTTGCATGTAAACAAATAAAATAAAATTCAAATATAAGAAAAACACTGTAAAAATAATTAGATTAATTCAATTCCATGGCCTGCTTAGTCCAGTTTTTTATTTGAACACTCGTTAGATGTCAAAACAATCAAATAAAAGTGACGAAATGTTTTACGTAGAGAATGTGTGTAATTTATAACTCATTTTGCTCAAAAATAAAATAACTGTTTAAGAGCGAATAGAAAAGTGAGGTTACGTCGCATCAACGCGATCTTTAGACATTTTTTCGAGAAATACCAGAAAATTTCCTCATTCGAGGTTGAAAAACTAGATATTAAGAAAACAACCAGTCTCTGATTTTTATTAAACTTTGCACATACGAGGTCTTATTTTAAACAGCGCTGACCTGATTAGATTTTGGGCATAATTTGTTAAATGAAAAGGGCCGTTAACACATAGATTCTTGAATTCTCAGAATATTTACAAAAATTGTAAAATTTACAAAAATATTCGTTTTTACATTTTCTTTTTCAAATAAAAGTTGTTTGTAATTTCATTACACACAACCTTTGTTTAAAGTATTTTTGATCCGATAAGTAATTAGATGTGGTAATCATGTGACAGTAATTGTTTTAACAATATCTTCAAGAATATTATTAATTATACAAAAAGTTATGGGAAAAATTTCTTTTTACGAACAAAATTTTAATCTTAAAACGGGAGAGTCCGTTAAAACAGTTTCTTTTTTCACTTTTTCTATTAATTTATTTTGTAAGTTGCAACGCACTTTATGTGCGCTGATTTTATTTTTTGAGCAAAATGTTTTTATTTTGCAAGATTTATATTTCGTTATGACTGACCAGATAGAATAAAAACAGGGAATGGTGATCACTCCTAAATTACTCTTCTTCTTGGTTTTCTTGCTAATTATTTTTTTGTACTGGTTTGAGCTAGTTTGCTTGGTTAACACGATTAGTATTAATCTTAACTTAAAAATTTCTGTTTCTTTGGGTCATCTATAAATTTATTAAAATTTAGGGATCAAATTTTAACTCCGCATCAGATTCAGGACGGACATTTAATAGCCGCGGGCGCGGTTTCTCGGCTAAATCGAACGACGCTGCTCCAGGCGGTGACGATAATGGTTGGGGAAACAATGGTATGATATTATGGAATGTATGCGATAATAGGTTTATTAATATTTTCGTATTGGTAGGGCGCGAAACAAATGGAAATGAGGATGGCGGAGGAGGTTGGGGTGACTCAGATAGTCGCCCTCGTAGAGGTATAATTTTTGTTGTTATAAGTTAGGGTTTGTATATTGATTAAGAACGATTTTAGGAGGTAGAGGTGGTGGCGGTCGGGGACGAGGCGGACGCGGAGGGGGTAGGGGAGGAGGTGGAGGATTTCGCGGCGGTGATGGTGATAATGACGAAGATGACAGTTGGGGGGTGGTAGAAACGATGACGGCGATGACAATGGGAACGGAAGGGGTCGAGGACGTGGAAGGGGTGGGCGAGGCGGTGGAAGAGGAGGTAGAGGTCGCGGCGATGGAGGAGTAGAGGGTGGAAAAAGTTGGGGAAATGATGAAAATGGTGAAGAAGAACAACCGAAAAGAGAAATTTATGTACCTCCTGAACCCACTATGGACGAAGACGAATTATTCAATTCCGGTATAACTTCTGGCATAAATTTTATTAAATACGACGACATAGAAGTCAGGATATCTGGCGAAAACACTCCTCCACCAATACCTTCGTTTGAGAGTTCAGGTTTGAGGCCTCTTCTCTTAGAGAACATACAGAAATCTGGATACACAAACCGACTCCCATACAAAAAAATGCCATTCCTATAATTATGTCTGGAAGGGACATAATGGCTTGTGCTCAGACAGGTTCTGGAAAAACTGTGAGTTCAAAATAATTATACTAGATTCTATTCTTAATCAATGTTGTTGTAGGCTGCATTTTTGCTTCCAATTATACATTGTCTCTTAGCCGACCCATCGGAATTAATTTTTGACGGGGAATGTAGTCAGCCGCAGGCAATTGTTGTTTCTCCTACTCGCGAATTATGTATTCAAATTTTTGAAGAAGCCCGAAAGTTTTCATTTAATTCTCAAATTAAGGTTGCGAAGGCTTACGGTGGAACGTCCGTTGGCTACCAAAAGAGACACGTTGTAAGTGGATGTCACATACTAGTCGCAACTCCTGGAAGGATGCACGACTTTGTTAAAAGAGGAAGTATTTCTTTTGCATCTACTCGTTTCGTAGTCTTAGATGAAGCTGATCGAATGCTCGACATGGGTTTCCTATCGAGTATGGAGGAAATGTTATCACATGCTACTATGGTTCCCACAGTAAGTGTCATCACATCTTATGTTTTTCTTTAAATTCAATTATGATTAACATGCAGCAAATGATGACTTTTGAGGTAATTTTTTTTAACTAACTAAATCCGTTTGCTCGCAAATAGTAGATTAATAACGTGAAATAATTTTAGGGTGAGCGTAGAACTCTGATGTTCTCGGCGACGTTCCCTGAAGAAATTCAGCATTTAGCGTCAAAGTTTTTACAAAACTATATTTTTGTTGCCATCGGTATTGTTGGAAGTGCCTGTTCTGATGTGGAACAAATTTTCTACCAAGTCGACAAATTTAAAAAGAGAAACAAATTGGTCGAAATTTTACAAGATGGTTTGTTTTGACAATTTTTGTGTTTGATGGTATTTAATCGAAAATGATTTTAGGATCGGATCGAACATTGGTATTCGTAGAAACTAAGAGAAATGCCGACTTCTTGGCTACATATTTAAGTGAAAATGATTTTCAAACTACTAGTATTCACGGTGATAGGTTACAACGTGAACGAGAAGAAGCTCTAAATGATTTCAAGCGCGGTTCACGTAATATTCTTGTGGCAACTGCAGTAGCCGCCAGGGGCCTCGATATAAAAAACGTTAAACACGTTATTAATTATGATCTACCAAAAAGCATAGATGAATACGTTCATCGAATTGGACGTACAGGTAGAGTTGGTAATAGAGGAAAAGCTACCAGTTTTTATGACGATTCGCAAGACGGGGCGATTGCTGGAGATTTGTCCCGCATACTCAAGCAAGCCGGACAACCGGTTCCGGATTGGCTTGGTCGGGGCGGTGGAGGCACGTACAGTAGTAGTGCTTTTGGAGGACAGGACGTTCGAGGGGTAAGTACAAATACTGTATACATTGAGTGAGTGTAATTGTGTGTTATTTAAGGATAAATTTGTCCAATCCAAGCCTGTTGAAGTAGAGGAAGAGGAATGGTAAAGTTTTCCTGTTTTTTACCATGTTTTTTGAAAATAATCCACTTTTTATTTTTCCTGAAGACTGAATTTCAATCTGATATATATATCGTACAAACGGAAATACAGTTTGACTTTTTGTGTTATTATACTTAAGATCAAATGTGAAGAGTTGTTGATTTCACATTTATTTGTGATGTTACATTGTATTTACTTGCGTATTCTAGACGAAAGTTATATTTTTTTAAGTATTGTAATGAAGGAGTGAGTTAAGAATAGTGTTTTTGTTTTGCATTAAGTTTATGCATTATTAGTTCATAGATTGTATTTTCAATAACTTTGTATAATAAATTTTTTTTTGGTTTACGATCGCAGGGTCTCGTAAGCAAAAAGAAGGCCTGCCTGTTTGTTGTTTAATTTTTACAAAATAGTGAATGCGATTGAAATGTTGTGTAGCTATTAAATAAAAGTTTATAAATAAGACTTATAATATTAAATCTGGTAAAATCTAAAGGGTAACTCGTATTACTAACTCGACATCGTCCTGATCTAACAAACCCGTAAGAACATAGAGAAACTGTGACGTAACTAATAAATTTTTAACCGAAAACGTAGGTTCAATATCGTTTTCAAGATTCTCAAAAAGGATTTTTTAAATTAAAAATATGCTGCACTTTCCGTTGTCACTTTTAGAGCTTCAGAAAATGGTACCTTCAAATTATTAATCCAACATTTAATTTCTGCAAAAACAAAACTTTTTTTATATAGCTGCAAACAAAGAGGCGTTTAATGATGTATTTTTTACTTTGAATAAATACAGGGTGTACCACTATTTAGGCAATAAAAAGAAAATGAAATTGATGTTTTATTTTCAGGCATGAAATCTTGAATTTTGAAGACAACGAAAATTAAAAATAAAGACAAACATTACGAAAAATTAATGTTGAAGTTTTTCAAACGCCATATACATATGTCCCCCTAAGTTGGAATCATATGAAAAACTTTTTTATTATTAATTTTAGGAAAAAAAGTTATTCTTCATAAAAAGTTCTGCATGATCTAAAATACAGTCATCAAATTTTTTCAGTCGTATACGAGGTTTGTCAAAAAATATGAATTTTACACAAGATTAAATTTAACAATATCGGAAAATGTTATCAAAAAAAGTTGATCAGAAATAAAAACTAGGTTCAAATATGCAATTACATCCATTTACATTAAAAATTTTATTTTTTAATAATATTTCTACTTTGAATGAACATTTATCTCTTGTGATTACGAAACACATGATAACCTTTTAGTTTCTCGATGTTTTCTAATAATTTTGCAATTTAAACGTGTAATAAATATTCATTTATTTTGCAAATAATCAAAAGATTGAAATACTATAACATCATATTAATAATAGAAACGAACAATATTAATTTTCACTCATTCCACTAATGCTTCGACATATCCACCCTCTCGTTCAATACACTTATCGTTCTATCGGCAAATTCACGTAATACATTCCTTATCACTTGTGGAAAAATTTCTTGACATGTTTCCAAAATTATCCTCTCTAAGTGGTCAACATCTTGAAACGGCCCTTTCTGATAAACTTTTTGTTTCAGGTAACCCCATAAAAAGTAATCAAGAGGGGTTAAGTTAGGAGATCTAGCAGGCCAAAAGTGATCAATCTGTGAATACTTTTCCATGGAACAAACATGTCACCTCATTGGAAAAAATTATATGCCTCGCAAAGAATGGGTCCCCCTCCAACTCTCCTTGGATGAAAGAGCAAAAATCAAATCGCCTATCATAATCCCTTTCTTTTTTGTATGATTTTCGGTTTGAATGGTTTGTATTCATTAAGTTTTGAAATTCTTGCCACTGTATTTTTACTTACATTTTGTTGCATTAACGAGTTTCTTTTGCGCAATGACAATTTTGGATTTTCTACAACAGACAGCATTACATCAAACTGGATATTCTCATCAGCAACCAGTTTTCGACGTTTTTCATTGAAATTATTTTTAATACTTCCAGTTCTCCTAAATTTACTTACTATTTTCGTAACAGTTGAATAACTAATATTTTTATTGTCTGCTTCTCTATGCGTTTTATTATTTCTATTTTCTCATCAGTTAATAACGCTACCATTTTTATGTGTCTTATAAATTCTAACGCGGTTTGACAGTCACTGTCAATATTTGTTTCTATCAACAAATCATTTGTATGTCAGTGTCAGTGCAGTGCATCCTAGAACTCATATATCATTATAGTTACTATAGGTACTATAATAGATAATCTAGAACTAATTGTTCTGATCAAAGCTACCATTGCGCAAAAGCAATCCGATGAGCTGTTTAGCTGCTACAGGATGAAGATGTCATAAATTATAAGATGGATAAAAACTACAGTTAATAGTCTAGAAAAACTAAAATTGGGTATTTGGGTTTTTTCTATGGGGCAATAATACTGCATTAATACCGGATGTGTGGATCACTGCATTACCGATATACAGTGTGGTGCTGAAAATAAGGAGCAGATTAATAATAACTCAATCAGATTTTTTTATTTTAATATGTTTTAGTTTGTTAATAACTATTTAGGTATTTGATAACAATAATTTCTAAATCACATTATTTAATGAATACAGGGTGTTTCCAATTTTAATAGGAAAATAATTTTAGTTCAATTCTTCTGGTTTTTGGTATGTTGTGCAGCTTGATAATTTGACTAAAATATTATAATATACTTTTACGATGCTGTGAGTCATTTTAATTCTACAGGGTGTTGAACTTTTTATTTTTCAAAAATGTTCAATAAATAAATAATTGTATCAATGTAAATGGTTGTAATTGCATATTTGAACGTAGTTTTTAATTCTGCTCAACTTTTTTTAATAACATTTTCCGATATTGTTAAATTTAAAGGTACTTTCCTCTTGAGTAAAATTCATATTTTTTGACAAACCTCGTATACGACTTAAAAAATTTGATATTTAATGACTGCATTTTAGAACATGCAGAACTTTTTTACCTAAAATTAATAATAAAAAAGTTTTTCATATGATTCCAACTTAGGGGACATATTGTATATACTCAAAATTTCTTAACTTTTTTGTAATTTGGAGCCACCTGATGCTTAGGAAATGAACCTCAAAATAAGGCAAAACCTTGCAATTTTTTCAAAATGCATTGATTGCATGGGCTCAACTTGCCCTCCACTTCAAAATCATATTGTACCGATGCCCGCTTTTCATTTTTTAGGGGTGAAAACTATCTTTAAATGCCAAAAACTAGATTTTAAAACCAAACATGAGTAAACTTTATTTAGGATTTGTTGAATTATGATTGTTTTTATATTTTGGAAAATTATTTTAGAATATTTAAAATTAATCCTCGTTACACGGTTTTTAGATTTAGCCTAAAAAATTAATAATTTACCAGTGCTTTATTAAACAATTTTATTGCTTAAACAAATCTTAATTATTTCAATTGATGAACCCTAATTTTGATTTGCAACATTTCAACGCTTACAAATCAACCCCCTATCATTGGTCAATTTTCAAAAATGTTATTTCCTTTAAAAAAATGGAGTTATTTAACCTGCGACTTTGTAACCCTTTAAAACTAGCTCTTACAACATTGCAATACATACGACAATAATTTTTACCTGTAATGATCATTATCCTCCGATATGGGCTTTATATCTGTTTGAAAAGCGGTAAGTTTAAAGTTCGTAAATATTGGTTTTAAACGGTCATATGTCAATTCAAAATTTAGCATAAAGCAAAATGTTTATTGAAAAAGCTACAATAATTTAATTCGCTCACATTTTTTGGGTATCTATAGTATTTTGGGGTTATTCAATGATTTTCATCACAATAGTTGATAGAAAAAAAATCGAGGCTTCGAAATCAATAAAAACATAGGTACACAACGCCACAAAAATGTGATGTTAAAGTATTTAAACTTTGCCTCGAATTTTAGTTTCACCGTATATCGCCAACGCGCAGTTAACTGTGCTAAAAAAATTTAATACCAAATTTTCCCATGAAGTGCAACTACTGCATTCGTAGATATTCGTACACTGTGGTATGACGTCATCCTATTCTTAACGTAAACAGACTTTAGAAAGAAAAGTGTCTTCATGTTACTTAAAAACCATCTTATGTAAAATCCATTTATTACTAATACTAATAAATAGTCACTAAATATGAGTCATCATTTTATCGTTTAAAATACTTTCCATAACTAAATTAAATTACTTGATGTACTAGGAGAATTCAAGGTAAGCTAGGAAATTGTCCGTGAGTCCATTGGATCAGATTATGATCAAACATTTGAGAAGCTTGGAAATGATCTTTTAATAGCATCTGCGAAAAGTTTAAGTGTCGTTGAAACGCTTCGTTTTCTCTATTGGGATCTCCGCATAATCGATACAAATCTACAAATACGTTATTGTTAAAGCGGCAGCAATTAAACATATAATCACTAAGTGTCGGTAAAAATAAACAATCTCGAATCGCCTACTTAGTTACACTTACACACGAGTTCCTTCACTCCTGAAGAGTCCAAAAAGGAGAAACAGCTGTCGAAGGATTCTCTTGCAAACTTACAGCAGGCGATTCGAGATTTATGCGAACACTTAGTTGCCTATAATAATCGAAGGATAGACTTATGTAACTGCTTTCACATCTGTCGACAAAGTTGCTTTAATGAACGTCTTACGTTAGCACGAGACAACACCAGAAGTCGCAACCCTTATTGACCTCTAATCACCTTTTAATATAGCTGAAGCCCACAATTGAACGTGCACGTCCGGAATTTTACTGGCCAGTTGCATTGCGGGCGTAACCATATTCATACTTTCACGGCTGTTACCTAACGATAGAAAAATGTGTCCCAATAACACAAGAGAACACGAAGTCAATCGGTTCAAATCTTCCGAATTTGCCATTTTTAATGTTTCCCTAAGATACCTCCTGAAACGATTTAGTTAATTCGAAACCGCTACTTACTTCAAATAATAAATTACTTAGCCTCGTTATATCGTCCTTGGAAAAACGCTTGCAACCCTTGTACGTAGTAAGCAGCTGCCCGTAAGCTATGCGACTGCGATGGTAAGTTTTCGGGATTTATTCTGTCGAGAAGCGCGGTAAATTCTCGCTCACGTTTGGCTCGTAAGTAAACAATGGCTAAATTTAAATTCGCAAAAGTCCACAATTCTCTTTCGCTCGAAGTCTTAAACAAATTACATTATCATACGTACTTCATACACAAATTCCTTACCGACAGAACTGCAGAGAATTGCGCTTCCGCCGCTTCCATGCAATTCATGCTCATTGCGTACAACCCCAATAACGTGTGTAATTGCGGTCCGTGCCTTTCTAAAAGTTGTGGATGTGCTCTGCACAATGCAGTTGCCGACGTAATTTCTTGCAAAGCTTGTGTCTTGTTTCCCATCACTAATCGGCACATTATTATGTGTTCAAGTAACATTAATTGAAATACTGATAAAATCGGCTTGTTGTCGACAACTGAAAAAAAGTTGATTGTAGTAAATAAAATTAAATAAATCGATATTGCGAATACTTTTTAATTTTTCTATTTGTATCAAAGCTTTGTCGGTATACTTTTGAGCCTTTTCCATATACCCAGCTTGCATACTGTGCATCACAGTCACTAAATAAACGAGAACGTATAGATGTTCCTTTGGCATCCACAAGAACATATCGCCTGCACTGGGTCCGGTAACAGCTGCAACAGTTAAATCTTAGATTGCTATTATTGTCATTACATGCAAAATATACAGAGTGTCATAAAATATGTGTTCCAGGTTTAAGGGAGTCATGGAAGACATTAAAATAAACAACTTTTTTAGTAAAACTTTTATATTAAACAAATATAGACAAAATGGCCCCAAATAAAATTCTAAATTCAAAAGTCTTTTATGGTTAAAACTATTAAATTTTATCAAAAGTATCTTACTTGTATTAACTATCCGATTCAAATTTGATAATTTTTATCTATGAAAATTCATAATTGCGGATTCAATTTTCGAGTACTTGATTTAATAATTTGATTTAAACGAAAATTTGTTTTTATCGGTTTCAAAATAAAAAAGAAAATATGGTGCACTTGATTTTTGAAAATTAAAAAAAAATGTGTAATGTTGTCGAGATAAAAATTTTCAACCAATTTTGATATAAATTTTCGAACGTGTACTTTAAAATATCGTATAAACATAACTGTCGAACTCGAACAGATTCATAATAACTTTAAAAATTAAAATTTTATAGGACATCGAAGCAAAAAAATTTTAACATTTCGCCCGAAAATTTTGCAAGAATGGTCTCCTAAGCTCTCCTGAACACAAATTAGATGTAAAACTTAAAGTTTATTCATTTTGTAGGCCAAAAATTTAGCAATGACTAAATCAATATCTAAATAAGCAACCTTAAATAATAGAAATGTGAAAAAGCACATTGAAAATTTTTAATTTGGCGTTTGAGGCGCCATTTGGCGTAACTATTTGTCTGTTTTACTAAAAAGTTGTTTATTTAATGTACTGTATAAACTCTTTAACCTTTGAACACACATTTTGTGACAGACACCCTTTATAATTTTTTCTACAATAGTCATATAATAAAAGGAATTAGAGTAGAGATTGTAAAAATCTAATAATAAGTAATACCGAACCGGAAGTAATAACTTCCCATCTTCGCAATAACAGCACGTGTGCGTCAAACAAAATTTTGTCTACACAGAACCAAAAGATGCAATTAAAATCTGATAGTACAACAAACGATTTATTTTGAGCGATGTTCCTTGGTTGCCAGGGCATCGTTGACAACGAAAACTGTTGAATAATGAAGGTCCCTTTTTCACGCGATTTAATTTTTATGCACAATTATTAATTAATTATATAGGCTAGGAGTAGAAAAAATTTTAGTCGTTATAATTTGCTTAAATTAGTTTTAAAACAACAAGATATTGCGACATCTAGTGCCGCTCTTGCTAACGTAGCACGTCCGAAAAGCAATCTGTAACTGAATCTGGAGTGGAGGAAACTGCCTGTATAAAAGTAGTATTGCCGAAAGTTTCGCCCCAAACAATTGAGGGCTTCTATGAAGGCCTAAAAAGTTAGTTTCGCCTTGATAAAACTCCCATTTGTTTGGGGCGAAACGTCGCAATACTATTCCTATAAAGGCAATTTGATTTCATTTTCACCTCCACCACAAGAAGATCCCTTAAAAAACAGTTTCCAATTATACGTATTAACTGGAAGAAACGAACCCATTTTTTTGTAATCTGTAACTTTGTCGACAAATATACGTAAACAGTTTAAGCGATCAATTATTTTGTGGCGTTTAGGTGTGTTACTCTAGACGCCGGGAAAGAATTCACATTCGGATCGGTTTAGCAGCGTTTATTATTAGACATAGCGTGATCGAGTTATACTAATTATAATTATGAATGGAAACGTTGTAGGTCAGCACATAGTAATTTGCCTACTATATGCGGTGTGGTGTCACCTGATATCGTGGTATTATATACGGGAAGAGCGGTCTTAAATAAATTAGAGCGGTGGATTTTTTTTAAAAAAAGAGGGGGGAAGAAAAGAGGGGGATAACGTCTTTCTTGGTGCTGGTGCTGTGACTACTTGGCTGGTTCTTGACTTGTTGGATTCCCGACTGCCCTCATTATTCGACTGTAACTGCACCGATCTGAACCGAGCTCGTACTTTGAACGTAGGTTCGAACTGAATTCTGTTGTCGTACTTACTTCGTTTTATACGTGCGAAGTAGGTTAGTTTACTTAGTAAGCAAGGCCGTTAAGAAATGCTGACCGCCTTGCTTACTTGCAATGGTATGTTTTGATTTCCGTGTTTCCTACGTAATACGCGGATGTAGAGTTTGTGTTGATTAGAATGGGGTTGCGATGTCAACCCCACAGTTTATAGCCAACTAAGCATTAGCAATCTCGAATCATCTGCTGTAATTTCGTAAGAGATTGTACAATAACAAACAAACACTGAAAATCACTGTGTTACTACTTACATATCTTCGACAGATTAGTTTTAAAAATTTGTCGCAATAGTATACAGTGTGGTCTATAAGACATTGTGATGAAAATTAGTACTCTCCTTATACTTAATTGATTAAATACAGTACGCGGCGCGTAAGAAGACGAGCCCGCCTATGCGCAAACAACGAGTTTATGATCTTTCTCAAGTTCCCTCGTTCGTTTACTGCAGCGGCATGCATAGTGCACTCGCCGTAGTTCTTCGGGATGCGCCGGCTTCTCGTCTTCTTACGCGCGCGTATGTAACTCCACGTAGTAGTCCTTCTTGAGGAGTAAATGAACGGATTCAGAGAAACTCCTTAATTAATTTTTTAATTAATTAATTCCAATACACCTTGATAAAGGCCATCTGGATGGTCGAAACGTTGGTGGAATAAATTAACGCGTTTCTTTTGAGCATCCGTTCCTTTACTCCTCAAGAAGGCCCACTAAGTGAAGTTATTTAATCAATTGTAGTGAAACTACAAATAAATTCAAACTAAAAATTGCATATACAACGTTTCAAAAGTCATCTATGTAATTAAAAACAATGGCATGGTTGTGGCATTTCCAGATGAACAAGAAGGCTCACTTCAGATCACCTCACATAAGTGGTAAAAGAAAAACACACAACGTCACTTAGTTTAAAAAGCTCATAATAACGGCACCTTTGAAAAATGGGCGAAATAACGCAATTATGACTTTATGATAACACCGCATGTCACGTGGTTTTTATAATAGCTATCAAAATGTAATATTGATAGAAATCTGCAGTATGTAAGAGGTCGTCTTTGAACTTTTCAACTGTCCATGAGGTCGTGACACCGACTATCTATCTAGCTGTCGTTTTTGAAGTGCCACAAAATGGAAAGTCAAAAACAAAATAAGTTTAAGAAAAAACATATGCTCGACATGTTCATAGTTTTTCTTTACTTCAAATAAATGTTAAGTGATTACTTCACATATTATGTAAGGAAAAATGTGATAGTAGTAACCTATGAGTCAATGCCGCTGATTTTTTTTAATTAGATTAATACAGAGAAATCTACTGTCTTTTCTGTATTCATGGAAAAGACTGTGATCTATGCAGTTTAGAGTACACTCCTTCTTAATAAAGGGTCCAGAGTTGTGATCCTGACATGACAACGTACTGAAAATTAAAAGATATTTTTTATTTTTATCTAACAATTTGTCTGTCCGTTGGCCCAGGCTATTATCCAAAAGGCTGAATCGATTTGGAAAACAATTTCATTAATAGGTAGACGATTTTTCAAGCATTTCTAAGTTTCGGAGGTGAATTCGGTGTGAAATTTGAAAAAAATGTGGTACAACGCTTATAAGATACATATCTTATTTGAATGAATGTACAGGGTGTAAACACGAAAAGTTTTGATTAGAAGTTAAAGAAGACAGAATTTTATTACAGTTTTAAAATTGCAACAACTTAATCAATAACCCATACAGGGTGTTCTAAACTCAGATGCCAACATGCCTAATTATAAGACACAATAAGTGCAGTAGATCAACTTATGTACCTGCTAAGACACTGTCGACTAAGTTGCTTAATGCCTTTATAAGTTGTTTTTTTTTTAAATATGAAAATATTTCAATAATGGTTAATTTTAGGTATAGCATATGTAAAATTTTTTCGTTGCCATGGTTTCATTCATCGCACATTAGACCAAAAAGATTAAAAATTTAATAAAACGTTATTTTTTCTTAATAAAATCACGAATAACCATATTGTGTAGTACATCGTTTAATTTGTAATGAAAATGCTTTCTTATACAGAGTGAATTTTTTTGAGTGCCATAAGAAAAAATAAAGTTGATGATGGTTTCTTCGAAACAAAACGTTGTAGTGAACATTCGTGAAAGCCATCTTGTAGAGCAAAAAGAGAGGCAACGACAAAGTGCATTCAGTTTTTTGGTAACTTTTCGAATAACTTCAGAATATAATGAAAACGAAATTGCACAATTTCGGTTTTTTTCGAATATATCCGAAAGTAAGCAGAACTCGGCGAGTTTCTCAACAGCAAAATGGCGACCCCTCGAGTGAGCAACTTTTTCCAAATTTAACCGACTTTGTATTGCTCACAGTCCGAGATCCCCATGCTATTCATCCTTATCTTGGACACACTGTATATGCACAATCACTATATTAAATATGTTTTAATAGTAACTAAGTTGAGGACATTGATGAAATAAATTTAATTAAAGTTACCTTCATCTGTAGCCATAATGGTCTGTATACTCTGTTGCAACTGCTTCAAACACGGCTTTACGCTCTTTACTTGTCCGGCCATTAAATAGTGACAAACCTAAAAAAATTCATTAAAACATGTGATTTAACAGATTTACCACGAGTCACCTGCAACACCAAAAAAAATACTTTTAAATATTCCTTTTGATACACGCTTCCCGTCCATGTTTCCACTAAATGCCCGGCTTGATTTAAGACTGGCTGCACTTCTTGCAACTTTTTATCTATTAGCAGCAACTGAAAACAACATTATAATATTTACCTGTATAAATGAAGAGCTCTTACCATTCCCTTACTCAACAAAAATAAAACACGAGTATAACTTGCATTAGATATATGAGCATAATCAACTCCAACACCTAATAAACTACTTGCTAACTGATAATCCTTCTCTGTCGCATGAATTTGCTATAAAAAAAACTTATACATAAACTACCCATTTTACAATTGACATTTCTTACGGCAAGTTGAAAAATTAATCGGCAATGCCAATAAACATTATGTTGAGAGAGTTCAATAGCTTTCCTTAAAATAGGCTTAGAAAGTGCTAATTGTTTTTGTTGCTCGTACAACTCTGCCAAAACACTAGCAGCTTCAAATTTAACATCATCGAACGAATTTATTATTTGCGACAGTAGCCACTAAAAATGAAACATTTATTTATAAGTAAAATTGTACAAAAATTACTATACCGCTTGTTCTAAATGAGTTTTTGCTAAATCTATGTTCTTCGTATGAGTGAGCAAAATGTTACCAAGTTGTAAATGTGTTCGGGCTTCAACTCTAGGAGGCGGTTTAAAATTAAATACCGCTTGAAGACATTGTACGCACATTTTTATCATAGGAGGACTGGAAGTTCTAAAATATTCGGCTAAACCTAAAAGAGATAAATACCAAGCATCTTGCGACAAGCCATTATTTATTTTTGTTTTAAATCTTTTTAACCTGTATTTGGTTTGTTTGTCAGTGTTACCAACTATGGTTACCAAATTTAGATGCCGTTTACGTGTAGTTGGTGGACGTTGTTTTAAGGTTCTTCAACTTTGAACTTGAATTTATTAAAAATTATTCGTTAATTAAATTTTTAATAATCGATACACTCAAATACCCTACTCAATATTAGAGATTATATGTAGAGATTGTAAACTACTCATAAAGTAATGAACGTTTATGTACAGTTCAGAATGAAGGACGAGGTTACCATATAATATTTTTCCAACCCCTATCATTAATTTTAATGCGTTCTCTTAGGACCGTTTAAAAAACTCCCAAAATTTTGTGGTTCAAAGAACTCCAAAGTCATTTTACACCCTTGAATTATTCTTCCGTGCCCTTGAACTTGACCGTTGAATACTTTTTTCACGAGCCCTCGTACGTATGCTATCCAGTTTACATCTTGAACAAATCAGCTTTTGCAGTAAATTTAAAATTTATTTAAATATAAATATCTGTCTTTTATCTATGATCCTATTTCGAAAAAATACTAAGGTTTGAAAATAAATATCGCGATGACAGCTTAACAAGTTTAGGTTACGTTTCAATATTGAAGGTGCTAAATTTACATATTTGACCAAATTTAAGTAAATTAAATACAAAAACTCATTTTATACTTTATAGTTTAAATCAGAATATGTAAATGTATAAATCGCTACCAACGCAACCAACTGATAAGATGGGATCAGAAAACCTAGAAATTGATTCAGCTCGAGACAGGTTTCCGTTCTGTGTAGTGTGGACGCCCATTCCATTCTTAACATGGTTTATTCCAATAATCGGACACATGGGAATCGCCCTGTCTACAGGCGTCATTCGAGATTTTGCCGGTCCTTTCTTTGTTGGAGAGGACAATATGGCATTTGGACGTCCTACCAAATACTGGCAATTGGATAGCAATAAAGCATTAGGCGGTACTGGTGGATTTGATCGAGCAGTTACCGAAGCTTCCGATATTTATAAAAATCGGATGCACAATTTATGCTTAGATAACTGTCACTCTCATGTTGCGATGGCTTTAAATTTAATGCACTACAACAATTCGACACATTGGAATATGTTTAGAATGACAATTGGCATGATGTTGCATAGTAATTATGTTAGTTTTGTGCATTTCTAAAAACCTGGGCACCTTTCGCTATTCTTTCAAGTATTATCGCTGTTACTACAGTTTTAATATAATTTATACCAATTATGTATGTTATAAGAAATTAAATTTACCTTATATTACGTATAGCAATATTTTTATGTAACGTAACAAGTAACAACTGACTGTTTTAAATAGGAATATGGACTAAATGTGATATGTAATCGTAGGGAATAAAATTAATTTATTAAGACTGTACTTTGATAGATTTAGATACAGCTACCATAGATAGATATGGTAGGTGTGTGCAGTGTGTAGCACCGAAATCAGTATTGATTATTGTGCTCCCACTTTTTGAACTTACAGCACCTCCAGAAAGTTCGTTGACGAATCTCAGAAGTGACCTTGGATTGAGAGGAGTAATCTCCTCCAGTTCGAGAGAAACAGTTCTAAAGCGTGGTTCCACATTCTGTGGGAAGGTGAATCGGGGTCTCCCGGGACTACACGCAGCAAAATCTGCATGTTGTTAGTTGTTACACCAATCTTATCATGATGCAGAAAATTAGCACACTTTTCCCAATACAACAAAGGCTACAGGAGAAACTGAGATCCAGAAATACAAAGTAAGAGTTTACTGAGGTAACAGCAGAAGAGGTTATAGAAATGGCGAAACAGCTACCCACAGGCAAAGCACCACGCCCGGATCTGGTCCCTACAGAGGTGGTAAAAGCTGTAGCGCGAGATAGGCCACAAATTTGGACAAAAATCTTCAATAAACAGCTGGGAGAAGGGATTTTTCCGATTGAATGGAAAAAGGCGCGTTTGGTCTTAATACCAAAGGCCGAACAAAAAGCCTACAGACTACTGTGTATGTTAAACGTTGCCGGCAAACTATTCGAAAAAATCATACAAAAAAGATTATCTGAGGTCGTAATCAAAAAAATTTCATCTCATCAGTACGGTTTCCTGAAGGGAAGATCCACCATTGGTGCGATAAGAGAGGTCACAAACGAAATTGTGCTAGCCAACAAAGGTACCTGGCGAACTTGGTGGCGGCAGTCGATGTGCAAAACACCTTTAATGCGTCGTCCAGTAAAGCAAATAGTTGAGGCCTTACAGACAATGGGAACGCCCGATTACTTAACCCAAATAATACGAAGCTACCTCGTAGACAGGAAATAAAAGTCAGAATGCCACAGGGGGATGATATATAAATGGATGTTACAGCAGGAGTTCCACAAGGATCTGTATTAGGCGCGACTTTGTGGAACTGCATGTACAATGCGGTCTTGAGGCTAAAGCTACCTAATGGTGCCAAAACATAGTATAATTCGCGGACGATCTGACCATTATTGTGCGAGACAGAAACAGGGAACAGCAGTAGGTAAACTAAAATGGGTCATGCAAATGGCTTGAAGGGAGGAGACTTAGGTGGTACCCGAGAAAACCAAATTAGCCCTGATGATGACAGGCAAGAGGAAGATTGGGCCGGTGACAGTGAAGTGGAGTAATTATTGATAAGGATTTACATTTTATAAACCAAAATACAACGGAAAAGGCACTTGCTGTATTGAGAACTTTTACATGGATCTTATCAAACAATGACGGAGCACGAGCATCTAAAAGAAGGGTACTGGCACACGAGGTGAACGCAATATATGTCGCAGAAATATAGAAACCGGGGACCAAATGGGGAAAAAAATGCTGGATAGGGTACAAAGGCAGATGGCAATACGCATATGCAGTGCCTATAGAACGGTGGCAACGGAGGATGTGCTGGTCATAGTGGGTCTACCCACACTTCAGCTGCTAAATAGTTAAAGTACGTGCAGGAAAACTTGAAAAGAACAAGATAATTGAAGAATGGCAAAAGCAGTAGAATAGAAGAAAATCGTGGAGAAATCAGATGATTCCAGATATACAAAGTTGGGTTAATAGAAAGTATGGGAAAGTAAATTATTTCATTACGCAGTTTTTGAGTGGGCACGGGCAAAACGGCCATTATCTTAAAAAATTAAAAAACGGAATAGTGACAGGTGCGTGGATTGCTGCATGACGGATGGGAAAGACCAGGCGGTCTTAGAATAATGTGCGAGTCGGAGGCAGGATGGAAGAGCTTAGCAAATGGCTGCATCAAAATAATACAGACAAGGGAAGAAGAAGGCAGGGATGAGCGGTCTAAGGACAGCAGGGTTGCATAGCGAAGAAATACCAAAGTAGTACCCTATGCAACCAAATATAGGAAAGAACGGGAGGAGGGATTTTAGCCGGTAGGCGCCTTGTCAAGATGGCAGGTGAATCCTACACTCTCCGGTAGACCCGGTGGTCTAATGAAGATTTCCCGTTCCACCAAACAATAAAAAAAAATCTTAGCATGATGCCCACCAAGTGAGCATTGTCCCGTCAGAACTCTGTTGACTGAAATATTCTTGTGCTCTTTGCTGGTGAAGTCACTTGGTAAAGTTTTGGACTGCCTCGGCCTGGAGAATATTCCTTCCGTTCTTCAGCTTGAAGTACTTCACGTATTGTGTGCTTGTCAATACCACAGAAACTATAGGGTGACCTTATTGCATCCCTCGTTTATTCAGTTTCTTTATACAAATTCTTACCATCCTTGAGCTGATTAGCACTGAGATAGCCACTTCGGTATCAGACATAATATTGATATGTCTACCCACATACCCTCGATCCAGGTTCAACTGCACGCAGGGTTTATAATTGCGTGTAATTTCGCCTGAAATATACTGGTGTGCTTGCCCTTGGGCTCACTATTCTGTGAGTGGCCCAAATACCGTCAGGAGTTTTTGATATGTATGTAAACCAGCAGATCTGCTTGTCTGACCCTGGGAAGGAAGTTTCACCGGCAGTGCAGTCTTCCTTGTTGCCGTCCAGAAGTTCAAATAGGAAGTGCCTGCTCATATCGTGGTCTCTGGTGAGAGAGAAGCAGTCCCGTTCAAGTGATTGAGCCTCGGCTCATAAGCTTTTTCTAATCACTGAAGCCGCACAGCGCCAGCCTGGCCTCCCTGTCAATGATAAGATATAGAGAGGAGGTCATCGCTCCCGTTATGCGTTTACACCGCAAGTCTCTGATCTGTACTCTCTCGACTTTTTGGTGGTAAAAGCTTTGACAGTTTGCGCCACCAGACGTCCGCGCCATACGCGTAACAATGATGTGAACCATCATGCAGTACATACATCGAAGTATTTCGGGCTTGCAACCTTCATTTCTTGCCTGCGAGTCTACTGGAAACTATAACTGGCTTTCTTAGTATATATATATATAAAACATTCCACCAGGTGTTTTTTCCAGTTCACTATGCGCCATGAGGTTGTGCGAAGAGTTGTCAAAAGCAAAATTCACCTAACCATTTGTCAGGTCGAACCGCCGTTACCTGATGGTCTGACATGGAGGGTTTGGTAGATTTTGTAAGACAAGAGATAGTAGTGTTCTTCCTAAATTATGATACATTATGCACCACATTACCGTCCTTGCAGAACAAACATGTTATCTACCCTCTGTACAACCAGGGTTTCTGTACCAATGCTAGCCCCAGATGTTGATTGGTGAAATGTTTGGTCACCTTGGCCGAGACCGTTGAGTGCGGTGTGGGCTCGTTCTCTCCAATTTGTAGCTTGTTTATTTCCTGAACCGTAATTGACAGATCCTCTAGTGACTGGCACAACAATGAGATTTGAAGGCCATGCTCTATGTCTGCTTCATCAGTCGCAGCTACCCCGGTATCTGTAGCCACCATCACTGTTGGGCTTGTAATGCTTCTCTCCGAATCCCCAGTTAAAAACATAGTAAGGAAAGCCTTTGTCCTACTCTATCGGTTCAGCTGAGAGGAGAGGGGTGTTCCACCGATTTCTCCCTGCGTCGAACATGAGATCTTTCCAAACCGGTAGTAGAGGTGTTGCAATGCTGCCTCATGCTGCTGCCGACACCTTTGTCAATGCTGACGGCCAGAACACTGCCGCCGCCCTCTTTCCTGCAGCAGTAAAATTTCCAGTGGCTTACCTGCAGACCAGCGTTCTGGTGACCCACTAAACAGGAGCATTTTCTCAGCACTTTTAAGTGGTTGCGGGAATGTTGTCTCCCATCTTCACCGCCAACTTTCCTCCCTTCCATGCAATCTCAGGGACATTCCTGGATAACCAATCCACTGCGTCGATGTTGTCACAGTCAGCAACCTACATACCTAATGTTTTGAAATGGATACTTTTAAACCACACCAGACAGTCGTGACCATTCTCTATTCGTTTGATGATGATGTCCTCAACCGTGGATAGTTCATCTGACTTGAAAATGACGTCCGCGTTCTTTTGTACCAGCACCGCCACCTTTGTGTATTAATGCCCTGCTGGTGCCAGCCGCTAGTGTGTACTTCAAAGTTTTCCCAGTTTTACCCGCTTAGCCCTTCCGTGGTTCAGAAGGGGCAGGTTTCGGTGGCCGGTACAGTGTTAACCTTCGTCAAATGCAGAAAATGGGATATCCTTTTCCTGCGGTGCCTGGAGCGTCCTTTTTGTCGGTGTGTCCGTCCGTCGTCGCAGTTAACGAACTAAGGAGGGTGGTCTCCTTCTTCTATGGCCTGCGTAGGTTCAGAGAATGGTGATCTCCTCTTACCTTGTCCATTGCTATTGCCCTTGAATGTGTGCTGGTTCGAGGAGGTATTCTCTTCCAACTAGTCGATGAGGCCTTATCTCGCGGGAGACTCTCATCTGGAGGATTAGTCTCTAGTTTCTATGTAAAGCGGTAGGAAGAATATCCCGCGTGTTAATATTTTTGTTTTGTTTTCTGCTCATTAGAATTTCCACAAGTAGGCGAGACTTAAAGGTCCGCATGTGCAAAGTTCGTATACACTCTGAGAACGGCGGGTATCAGAGGGTTTCGTAACGACAACCAGTTTTCTTTTGTTGCCCGTAGTTATCAAGGGTTTTACCCCATAACTAAGCCTCTACACCGCGACAAAGTGTTTTCCCATCATAGGAGTACAACTAGGTACTGAAAGATCCATATTTAAATTTAAATTGTACCAACATTTTTTTGTTATAATTTGTTTTAAAATACGTTGGTTTGCGCCGGTCAGTTATATTACCGTTACAAAGCCCTGTTAAGGGCGGCATTATCTTTCTTTATTAAGAGTGCAAGAGAAAGTTTCGACATCTTAGTTCTAACTTTAACATTGTGAACAGTGACAGTTTTGCTATGTAATTGTAATTTACTTTAAAAAGATTGCAAACAAATGCGTAAATTTAGTTTCTACCAACAAATGTAATATAACTTGTTTTTACGTTTTTTTTTAATCATTGAGATTTCGGGCTTTGTTGTGCAATGGTTTGGGAAGCCATTTAATGTAGCATTTGCCTTCCTTCCTTGATTACGCAATTTAGTATGTTGAAAGACTCATTATTGCGGCTTCCGGCTTTTAGGTTTGATCTTTGTTCTAAGCGCGATGGTGACCAGATTCGTTTCGCATTCCAATCGGTTTCTATTTTATGTATATTTCGTTCGATTAAATTTATAAATATTTTAACACGTGTCTTTGTTTTGCAGAAACCGTTATCTTTTGTTTGTTTTCTATACAATTGCGAGAATGTAAGATGCTTGTTTTTGATATTTTAATTTAAGATACATTTTAAAGCGCTATGTTTATTAAAATATGATATAAAATAAAGCAAAACCAGTAGGGAAAGAGGGTCGGATGGTTACCCACAGCCTTTTTTTTTTTTTTTTTTTTTTTTTTTTTTTTTTTTTTTTTCTAAACAAAAAATTGATTTAAATTAAATCAACTTCAAAATTCAAAAATTTCAAAATTTCCCACCCAAAATTCCTCAAAAGAAACAGAAAGACAAAATACATTTAAAATAAAAAAAAAGTTGCGTTGCGCAGGTAATGTTGTAGAGAAGAGATTGTTTTTTACACAAAAAGAAAAATTATTTTCTTAATGTTTTTTTTTCAAGAAAAAACAACGGGAGAAAAAAAAAACAAAGGTAGAACATATATATTTTTAAAATTTTTTTTCACACATTTTTTTTTTTTTTTTTTTTTTTTATTTTTTTTTTAAGCCCTTTATTTTTTATTTTATAAATTTTTTTTTTTTTTTTTTTTTTTTTTTTTTTTTTTTTTTTCTACTTTTTCTATTTTAATTTCATTTCATTTTAAAATTTATTTTTTTTTTATATTAAATTAATTTTTAAAAATAAATATTTTAAAATAAAAAAAATTTTTTTTTTAAAAAAAATTTAATTTTTTTTTTAATTTTTAAATTTTTTATTTTTTTAAATTTTAAATATTTTTTAATTTTTTTTTTTTTTTTTTTATTAATAAAATTTTTTAAATAAATATGCTTTACCAACCGGGTAAAATGAGTATTAGTTGAACATTATCAGTTTACTTCATACTAGGTCTATATATTTAGTTTTAAATTAAGAAAATGTCAAAGTTAGGACAGGGAAAAGCTATTAGTGTCAAACTCACAAATTATTTTAATTTTTCAATATTTTAAAAATCCAACAATAATAACATCATAATCTTCTGAGGTTAGTTAAAAGCCATTTATCAGTTTTCCTACAGTGTTTCACAGAGTATCTTTACAAAATTATCAAAGGAAGGAATGACCACCAAATATCCTGAAGCTGAAGAGACCCCAATGTTTTTAAATCTCCAAAAGGAAGCGAAAGAAAAATTTCCAATTACTGACATACATGAAACAGAACTGCATCACATTAGGCGTATCATTTATAATTACCATAAAACAAACAACCAACGGGTAACTCTTAAAAATTTGTTACAAAAATTAAAAGAAGATTTAGATTATGTCGGTGCAGGTCTTTACTACACAAAATTATTTAAAAAATGGGGTTTAAATTTTCTTCGGCTGAAAATAATCGAAAATTATTACAAGAGAAGCCCGATATAAGACACTTAAGAATTGCTTTTGAAAAAAATTAAAATGTACCGCAATGACAATCACCAATCATTTACATGGACGAAACTTACATCCATGGCAGCCATACAGTTTCAAAATCGTGGACCGACAAAACAAGAAATGGTTTATTTGGTAATATTTCTAAGGGACAACGATTAATTATGTTGCATGCAGGAGGGATAGTCATGGTTTTGTGAAGAATCACTATTAATTTTTAATCTGGAACCAAATCAGAGATTATATCATGAGATGAATTTCAATAATTACGAAAAATGCTCACCGAAAAGCTGATACCAAATTTGCCAGAAAAATCGGTGTTAGTGATTGACAACGCGCCATACCATAATGTCCAAATAAATCCAGCGCCCAATTCAAACAGCAGAAAACAAGTGATGATTGACTGGTTAACGCAAAACGATATTCCCGCATCATTGGATTTGACTAAAGCTGAACTTTATTTTTAATAAAAAACAACAAAAAACAAACTTAAAAAATTCAAAATAGACACAATAATGCAGGCAGCTGGTCATACTGTGTTAAGATTACCCCCTTATCACCCAGAACTTAACCCAATCGAGATGATTTGGGCTACCGTAAAAAATTTTGTAGCATCCCACAATGTAACTTTAAGTTAGAAGATGCGAAAAATTAGCGGAAGAAAAATTTGCCTCCATTACGGTAGAAGATTGGAACAAGGTGTGCGCTAACGTCAAGAAACTGGAAGACGAATATTACGAAAACGAAGTTTTTATGGACTTTGTTACAGAATCGTTAATTATTAATGTTGGAATTGAAACTGATAGTGATGATTTCGGGTTCAGTTGCAGCTCAGATGACGATTCTAATACTGCGTCGTTGTTACCCTGGTGCCGCAAATTTAATTGTGTTCATTAAATATTTCTATTTTTATTCGTTCAAAAATTAGTATAAACTTAATGATTTATAGTTTAGGTATTCAAATCCAAAATAAAAGATCGCTCTGTATTTATTTTATTTATTATTGTATTTATTTGTTTATTTGTATTTACCTAATTATTATTATTGTAAAAGCATAATTTGTTAATAAAATGCTTGAATTTTTTGTATATTATTACTACTAACCAGAAAAGTAATAAATTATTGATGTAATAATTAATATTTATCTTGCACCAATTTGTATTATATGCTAGTAATACCTACTTCTGCCCAGTGTGGTCACGCCTTGAAATTCTATAAACAGCTACATTTTTCCTGCGCGAGATTTCTTAAGTTACAATGGATTGCCTGTAGAAGCGTAGCGACGGTGAAATTCGCCCGTTACCCACGGTCTTATACACTGTTAACTAATCTTCTTCAGTTGTGATTGGAAAATGAGCTGAATTGCTATAGTCTGAATCGGAACCATTTTTTTTACAACTACATTCTAACAATTGTAGTTGTTCATGTTTAAATATGAACTGATAAACGGTTTCCCAACAGGATACATGTATTATAATTGTTACTGATCAATAATTACCTACAATGAATGTAAATTATTTCGATACACGTTGTGGTTATGTTGTGTTTGTTTGATTGTC
Organism: Abscondita cerata; assembly: GCA_030710515.1. NCBI lineage: Eukaryota > Metazoa > Arthropoda > Insecta > Coleoptera > Lampyridae > Abscondita > Abscondita cerata. Next base: position 1,124,895 of record JALBCR010004258.1, read on the forward strand.
AAAGCGAAACCTGAGATTTTCTCAGTCTAGGCAGACGGGTACCTTTTGGCTTTAAATATCTATATTCTTGCTTTATCACAATGCTTGTGTTTTAATTAATTGCTGTACATTACTAATCTACATTACTACACTGCACTCTAGATTTTATTTTAAAGGAACAAAATTAAACAGACAACTCTGTAAAGAAACACTGTAACGACAACACACCCACTTGCTCTATAGACAGTTTAACCATTTTCCCGTGCACTATACTACAATTCATTTTGCAATTATTTATCTGCATACCACTCAAAAACATTAGAAATTTTTTATATCGATTGTGGCCGATACAGTCATTTCATTTGTAGATTCTTCAACATCTTGATTATTTTCTTCTGCATTATGTCCAACTACAGAAACCAAATTTACCATTTACAATAAAATGCCTATTTTAGAACTTACCAGCAAACGAGTGAATACCTAAATTTGTAAAATGTGCTGAAAGATTAACCATATTCGTTTTGATTTGTAAAGTCAGTTTTCCAAACTTATTTGCCGAAACAATTAAAGCGTGACTCATGTTTTTCATTCTTTCAACTATGTTTTTGATGAATCTCAGATGCGGCATTTCTATGGATACCTGCAAGTCATTCTACCATATTATTTTAGCATTTCATTTTAATTAAGTAACTAACGTGAAAGTCAGTAAATTGTGGTTCAGCATAATCACTCCAATTTTTTCTGGCTATTACTTCTACGGGAATATCGTGAATTAGTTGTCGACTTTGTAGTCCCTCACTTGTTACCTATATAATCTACGCCAATTATTTAAACTAACTTGAGATGGATGTTACTACATACCAATTCAATCTCTAATGTAAGACATGGTGACTGTTTATTTGTAAGCTTTATCTTCAAAGACTTAGCATTTTGTTTCAATGCAGATAAAGATTTTGCGAGCATTGCTAAAACTCATTAATATAATTATCTTTCTTACTTTAATAGTATATTATACGTGTGGCAAAACACAAATATATTTCATTGTGTTCTTGCGATACACCTTCCAAATTAAATTCTTTAAAGTAGAAATTGATCGGCAACTCACACCAAACCAACGGTTTTCGAGGGCCGGTGTCTTCATCAGGTATAATAAAATATACTTTTTGGACACAATCCGCATTACACAACTCTCGATAACTTAGAAAGATCTGTTAACCGTATCTAAAATAAATTTATGTTAACAAAAGTCAAATTATTTAATGTGATTACTTAGGAGATTTTTCATTGCCCCATTGTCAATTAGTAACGCTCTGAATTTCATTTTAATAAGGAACTTCTTTTAATAATATTTTAAATCTAACCTCAAATTCATTTGAAAATAGTTTAAGCGGTAATTATAACGGTATCGTAAAACAGTTTATATAGGATGATTTAAATTTATTTAGTGTATAGGATGACTAAATAATAATATTGATACCGAACTGATAAAAACTTGAAGTAAGTTTGTACTGGGCAATAGTTTTTATTATTCAATTATAAATTATGAATTAGTTTTTGCTAATCTAAATAAATTAATTTGTCATCTTCAGATGAATAATGTATTAACTAAAATAAAATAAAGTAATCATAAATTTAAGACTAAAAATATATGTATACTTGATATACACTTTCTTGTGGGTTTTAACAAAACTAAGTTGTTTGATAAATTAGTGCACTGAAGACTTTACATTAAAGAACATGTTAAGTACATCAAACATTGTAGTTGCACGTACAAAAGAGAATTGTACTTTAAAAAAATATAGTGTGTACCATTAAAAAATGTAAGTTTATGCTGCCTTTCCTATTTTAACTGCCTATAACTTCTAAACGGTTTAGATAGAAACATTCGGTTTTCACTGAAACGTAACTATATGTTTTATTTGAATACATTTAGGTAAATCGTCCAAAACCGACTATGGTTACAAGAATTGAAGACATTGATGTTCTGTTGTACGATTTTTGATTCCAATCTCTCATTTTAAAAATTAATTTCTCGGTCATTCCGCTAACCGATGTGGAAAAACTTTACATCGCTGGATAGGTGAAAGTCAGTTCTTTCAAACAAAAAAAATATACCGGGTGTTTCATGAAAAAGTTAGCAAAAAATTGTCAAAAATCCGCGCATTTTTATTATGACGTCCTCGAAGTCAATAGAAAAATTCGATGAATTCAAAAAACGTATACTAAAATGTAACATTTCAGTGAAAACCGCATGTTTCTATTCTGAACCGTTTAGAAGTTATAGGCAATTAAAATAGAAGAAAATATAAGTGGACACCCGGTATATGCACTCACTAACTGTATTATCTGAAAAATTTTGAAAGTTATATATTTTTTATCAACTAAGTTTTATTTCGATGTCAGAAGTTTGCGTTTGACGTAAAACTATCAGGTAACACAAAATAATGGTAACGTCCGTAAGAGAAAAATACATAATTTGTGGATCGTTGGTATGAATTGATTTATTTAGAAGATTTTACAACGATGACATTAACATAAAGTGACGAAACTCATAACCGCTTTGAAATTCACTTTATGCAATTTTTGTAGACAGTCTAGCACGGTCGGAAATAAAAATTACAATAAGCAAGTTAATAGTAATTGTAATTAAATTGAGTGTAGGTGTAATATTGACAAATGTCACATTAGAAAGTTTCAAGGAATAGGAAAATAGTGTTTTTTAAAAACTTTGAAAAATCAAGTAACCTCTAAAGGTTACATACACTATAATACTACTAGACAAAGCCAGCATGCTACGCATGCGTTAAGTCACAAATATAAATTAGATTCTAAAGAGCAGACAGTCATGAACAATAATTAGCACTTACATTAACATTCATCAGTTGAGTAATCAATATGAATGCAGAGTATGTACCCATGTGAATTCGTACAAATGAGTCGAGAGTATTCGGGTGTGCGCTCGCAACGAATCAGAGTAGGTGAGGACGCAACAAACGACATAACATATTAATATAGAAGATATGGATGTAGTCCGAATAGAAATTATTTATTAAAAAAATATTTAGAAGCGGATTTATTGGCTCGACCGCTTTAACGTAATACAACAAAGTTTATTTAGGTGAAATTGACTGTTTGGTTCGCATAACGCTCGCAGTTACGCGTGTGTGAGTCATCAAGTTCGTGCATACGAAGATTTTTGGATGAAATTGAATCCTCTACAGTTAAACCATTCGAAAATTTGCAAAATTACGAATATTTTGATTTTTATTCGTGTTTTTACGTAATATGGTTCCGGAGTTATAAAAATTACAGTATTCGTATAACAATGTAATTTTCCTTAAAAAATTTTTAAAATGATAAATTTTTTTAAACATTATGTGATAGGGTCATAAAAGGTACGTTTTTTTAAATAAATTTTTTTATCTGTTATAATTTAGAAATTATGGCCGTTTTAGTTTTCGAATGAAATTTTGTCGGAAACTTTTGAAAACACGCGAGGTCTAACAAAACTGAAACGGCCAAAAATTTTATTTCTTTATCCGCGTATGATGCTTTTTGAATTTTGAAAATCGGTCAGTAAATAAGTGAGTTGTGGTCAACTTACGGCTCAATTTGTTTGAAATTTTTTTGACTGTTTTTAACATTTTTTTTAACCTCGAAGATGCCCTCGTACAAAAAAAATCTAAATCGAAAAATAAAGACACATCTTTCGTAAACTCGAAACTTTTTTCGAAACGAAAATATCTTAAGCCGTTCTAATGTGAGACGAATTTGAAAAAAGGTTGATTTTCGTATAGATTTGAAAATGAATCGAGAGTAGGTGTGCGTTCATACTAACGACATAATATATTAATATAAGATTAATAATAATTGTAGTATAACTTGGAGTCCGTATACTTAAAATTACATATCATTATTAGAAAATGTTATGAGAAAATATTTGAAATATGTTTTCTTTAAAATGTACAAACGTTATCCTGACCGTCATTGTGATCTATCAATACTGCTTAAAAATACAAACAAATATACTTTGCAATAAAGTAGACGTTCAGTGTCGTATTTAATTTTTTACAAAAAACTTATAAATGTACGAGCTTGCTAAAAACACGGTAAACATTACTGTACGTCGTTCATCAAATAGTAGAGGTTATATCATGTTACATTATCCTATTCCAAAGACTATTCACCACTACAATAGTACTTTGATTACTTGTTATAGACTATATGTAACATGGTAAACTTGAATTTTGATATTTTTTATTAAAATTTTTCGTATGGCCCAATTAAGAGGAATTTATTTGTTTTTTTCTCTAATTATTTACTAAACTTTCTAGGACCAATTAGTAGTATACATATAAATATAGTTTTATTATCCGATTTTAGCAATTGCGCTTGACTTTATTTATTTGATATTATATGAATAAAGGATTGTTTTTGCAATAAGTTTGTCCATTATAGACAATTGTATGTCTGTTGGATCTATAAACGCATTATTATTATTAATACTTTTTTTTCAGAAATCGTCCCTAAAGGTTTTTTTGCGTCATGAAAATCAAACTTTAGTGCCTTGTTACACAAATAACCATTGTGCTTAATAGTTGTCTTGAAAAAATAATATTGGTGTGAATTAATAATTCACGTCACATCTAGTCATCGGCGACTTTTCTATGTAAAACAAAAGATGCCGCGGTAGAAAAGCAGGCATACCGGGTATTCAAATAATCTCAAAATTGACCAGTGATGATTGACAATGTGAGTTGTGAATAGAGTGTCATAGAAGAAGGTGTATGTAAAGCTTGTATTACATTATACTTTTTTCGTCTAGAAAACTTTGACAAGTTTGTAAACTAGACGGGATACTAAACTAGAAATCCCTTCCAACTTTTTTCGTGCGATTTTATAATTTGATTGCGCAAACTATATAGAAGTGTTAACGAGTAATTACCAATTTAAGAAAAATAAACAATATTTTGACTGTAATTGTAACGTGCGTTGTAAGACATCCTAAATAAAATTTAAAGAAATTCCGTGTTTTAACGCTATAGCCGTAGAAGCACATGGTAGAAATAAAGAAACATTAAAAACACATAGCTCTTAAATTGGATCCAGTGCGCTAGTGTTGTAAGTGAACTTTGATGAAAACTTGGTCCGGTTCTAGTGTCAAAACTTGGACGGAGTTTCCGTATTACACTATCAAAGTTTTGTCAAGTTCATCAAGTTTACAAACTTGTCAAAGTTTCTAGACAGAAAAAGTATAATGTAAAGACTATTACATTATTGTTTTTCGTCTAGAAAACTTTGACAAGTTTGTAAACTAGACGGGATACTAAACTAGAAATCCCTTCAACTTTGTTCCTACGATTTTATAATTTTATTGCGCAAACTCTATAGAAGTGTTAACGAGTAATTACCAATTTAAGAAAAATAAACAATATTTTGACTGTAATTGTAACGTGCGTTGTAAGACATCCTAAATAAAATTAAAAAAAAAAACTCCGTGTTTTAACGCTATAACTGTAGAAGCACATAGTAGAAATAAACAAACATCAAAAACACATAAGTAACTAATTTATGAGTAAGTGTTGGTAGCTCTTAAATTCGATCCAGCGCGCAAGTCTAGTAAGTAAACTTTGATGAAAACTTGGTCCGCTTCTAGTTTCAAAACTTGGACGGAGTTTCCGTATTACATTATCAAAGTTTTGTCAAGTTCATCAAGTTTACAAACTTGTCAAAGTTTCTAGACGAAAAAAGTATAATGTAATACAAGCTTTATAGAAGCTTAACCAGATAAAAAAATCAATGTTTGGTTTGAATGTAGATGGAGTTGCAAAACCAACATGGTCGCTGCATGTGAAGTAAATTTTACAGCTTACATATTGCGGTGATAGTAATTTCGTGTGTTATAATAATAAAATAATGTGAATATAATGTAAACGTACAATTTTTATATACTAATTAAAGTTAAACGCAACTTAATAATAAACTCCGCTATAAACTTTCTTTTGTGCTATTCTATTCCGTTTTGAAAAGCTACCTGGAGAAAAAAAAATTAGAAGCAAATGTTGAGAAAACGAAAATAATAGAATTTAAGAAGAAAAGGAAGACCAAAAGGAAAATAAATAGTGGTGGGGGAGGAAGAGATAGAGAGAGTAGATAAGTATAGATATTTAGGGTACACTATCAGATATGACAATAAGGATGGGGATCACATAAAAGTGTTGAGACAGAAAGGAAATAAAATAGTCGGGCAAGTATGGGGGATAGGAGAAAAAACATTTGGAAAGGATGTAAGAAAAGAATATGGATTTTTGAGAGGCTAGTAAGAAGTGTGATGTTGTATGGGGCGGAGATTTGGGGATGGAAGGAATGGGATGAACTGGAGAAGATTCAGGAAAAATATGGTAAGTGGACGTTAGGACTTGAGAAAGAGACACCGGGTTATATAGTCGAAGAAGAACTAAAACTAGAAAAAATAAGGATACAAACAGGAAAGAGAGCTTTAAGGTATGAAGAAAAATGGTGAACAGAAAAGATAACGAGATACTCTTTGAATGCTGGAAAGAAGTGGATGGGCAGAAAAGGCGATATGGAGAAGAAGAAAGAAGAAAATATTATGAACGATGCGGGTATGCGAGAGAAGAGATCAAGAGGTTAAGACAAGAAGGAAGGCTTATGGAGGAGGAGATAATAGCAAGGGATAAGGACGTACAAATACAAGAAAGAAGAGTAAGAATAAAAGAAGGTAAATATAACGAGAAGTATAGACAAATTACAACAGAAGAAGTGCCGAAGTACATCACAGACGGTGAAGCCTAGAAGAAAAGAAATTATAGCAAGATTTAGAGCCGGTAATGAAGAGTATGGAAACAAGTATTGGAGGGTGAGGAGGAGAGAATGTGCAGGCTGTGTGGAGAGGAATGGGAGGATATAAAACACACATGAAAGACGGTGCGCAGAGCTGAGACGTGAGGAAACAGAATGAAAGACGCTGCTAGGGGAGAAGGGAGAGGGGATACAATGGATGAGGGAACTGTTGGAGAGAAGGAAATGGATAGATGATAGGAAAAAAGAAATTTGAAGTTAAGTTGATTTGTAAATAAAATAAAATACCGATTCTTTTGTTATTTAAAAAACAAAATAAATATATTGATTGATCTATTCCGTTATTCTTCCAATTTACTTTAATATTCTACACTTCATTTCTCGACTTTTTCGTAATGGCACTTTATTAATTATTAGTTTTTAAAAACCAATGGAAATTTTTAGATATTCATATTAGTGTGTCCCCACTTCCATTTCGTCTTAATAAGCACAACTGATACATGTCTATCCTAATACTATACAATAAATGACATTTAATTATACATCGCTAAGAGCTTATGGCCACTCCAATATATGTAGTGATTAAGACTTCTTTAGCAGTGTTTTATGTAATTAACAATTAGTGACAGTGTGTGGATTTTCCGAGGGAAATGTGCGGAAAGAAATATTTCCTTCATAATGTATTTTATATTGCGTGACGCAGCAATATATTTTACTTTTTGTTTCTCTTGTTACCATTACAATTAATGATAACGCACATGATGAGTAATATAACAAAACACAAATAAAATTTAACACAAACTTTGCAACAAATTCACCTTTTTCACGTAAACCGCAACGTTAACAACCTCACATATATACTAGTTAGTCAATCGTCACACCGTCAGGAATCGTCACCAGGTGGCGATACCATTTGTCAAAATATCATTTCGGAGTCATGCGTACAGTAGGTACAAAATTCCATAAAAAATTTCAACCATCAACGATGCCATTTAGACCCGAATCTAGAGAATCAAATTAAATACGCAACGGAGAAGTGTTATTTACTTATGCAAAAGTGATACCCACACGACCTTGCATAGTAACCTCAATTTTTCCCAAAAAAGCACATCAAAACCAGTACAACCAAGGACACATAAAATTTAATACAAGCATAGTGACTATGCTATCTTGCACACAACTCTTAACTTATTGGGTATATCGCAAACCGACTACTTTACTTGAACATAAGCCCAACATGAATACATCGTCCACTTCAATATTTGGACACTACGTCCACTATGATATTTAATACAATGTGTCCAAGTTAGGTGTAGTGTCCAAAGCATGGCAGCCGCGACGCAAGAAAATTGGGCGATGAATCGTTTTGGGCGCTAAGTGTTCAGTCTTCAAAACTTATAATGGCACAACAACCTAAAACACAATTCGAGACTGGAGTGTTTTCATTTTATTCTGAAACAAACAAATTAAGATGACAGTTATACTAGAATATTCTGTCAACATTTAATTTAAATTTTAACGTCACTTAAAATACAGTCGAAAAACAAAATGTATCGATTATACGTTACGTAAATTTACTAGTGTAACAACTTTTAATTTTGTACGATTTTTTAGAACTGCAATTTTTTTTAAATATTTTAACGTTGATACTGAACTCGTGCCAAAAATTGACGTAATTGTCAGTGCGCTGTGCATTGTGGGATCGCTCGTATTCCGCTCTCCATCTTTGATTTCTGCTGGGGAAAGTTAAAATGTCTCTCCTATCTGCACGTTTAGCTGCTTCTGCAGCACGGCGATTACCGAATGCAGTGTCACAGGTAAGTCTTAAGCAATTAATATTCTTATCAAATTCAGTTTGTTTAATTCGCATTCCATTCTGGTAAAAGTTGATAAAAATTGATCCGACTCGACACCGGTTATGTCATAAGGGCGACCGAATTCGTCGCGATTTACTAATTTATTTATTAAATGCAGTAAGTCAACCACCTGCTTTTAAAGTTTCAGATAGTTTTAGTTTAATTAGAGCATACTTTGATGACATAATCATACTGGGTTCCTAAAAAGTTGTTATGTAACATTACATATAAATCACGATTTTCTTGTAGGTAACTGGTGCTGTAGCCCCAGCAGCTGTAGTTGGTGCCCGAAAAATTCATCTAACAGCTAATAGCCGTGGTGCAGAAATTAGTCAAATATTAGAAGAACGAATTCTTGGAAGCGCTCCAAAAGCAGATCTCGATGAAACCGGTCGTGTACTAAGTATCGGCGATGGTATTGCACGTGTTTACGGCCTTAAAAATGTGCAAGCAGAGGAGATGGTGGAATTTTCATCCGGGCTTAAGGTTAGTTATAACAGACGTACATCCCACATTAAGATCTCGCTTATAGGGAATGTCTTTAAATTTGGAACCTGACAACGTTGGTGTTGTAGTATTTGGTAACGATAAATTGATTAAAGAAGGTGATATTGTCAAGAGAACTGGTGCTATCGTAGACGTGCCAGTTGGAATCGAGTTACTTGGTCGTGTAGTTGACGCTTTAGGTAACGTTGTTTGAGATTGGTGTTGCATTAATGTCACTTTTAATTGTAGGAAATCCCATTGATGGTAAAGGGCCGCTTAATGCTAAAACTCGTTTCCGAGTTGGTGTAAAGGCACCTGGTATTATTCCGAGAGTGTCTGTAAAAGAACCTATGCAAACTGGTATTAAAGCTGTCGATTCCTTAGTACCTATTGGGCGTGGACAGAGAGAATTAATTATTGGAGATCGTCAAACTGGGTAAGTTCGCATTTTAACTTTTTTTATCACTAGTTACTTAACGATTCATGTTGTCTTACAGTAAAACCGCTTTGGCCATTGACACCATCATTAATCAAAAACGTTTCAATGATGCGGAAGACGAAAAGAAGAAATTGTATTGCATATACGTAGCTATCGGACAAAAAAGATCGACGGTAGCACAAATTTTAAAGCGTTTAACAGATTCCGGTGCAGATAAATACACTATCATCGTATCTGCCACCGCTTCAGATGCTGCCCCCTTACAATACCTCGCACCATATTCTGGTTGCGCTATGGGCGAGTTCTTCAGAGATAACGGCAAACACGCGTTAATCATCTACGACGATTTATCTAAACAAGCCGTTGCGTACCGTCAGGTGAATTTTTACCAAAACGCTTTAAAAAAATTGTAATCGAGTTTTTATCTTTTTAGATGTCGTTGTTGCTGAGACGTCCACCAGGTCGTGAAGCTTACCCCGGTGATGTATTCTACCTTCATTCGCGTTTGTTAGAACGTGCTGCTAAAATGTCCGACGCTAACGGAGGCGGTTCCTTAACTGCCCTTCCAGTTATTGAAACCCAAGCTGGTGATGTGTCGCTACATTCCAACTAACGTCATTTCTATTACCGATGGACAAATTTTCTTGGAAACTGAATTGTTCTACAAAGGTATTCGACCAGCCATTAACGTGGGTTTGTCAGTATCCAGGGTAGGATCTGCTGCTCAAACAAAAGCCATGAAACAGGTGAACATTTACAACATTGCCGTTTGAACTTTACGAAATTTCAAAAAGGTCGCAGGTTCTATGAAGTTGGAGTTGGCACAATATCGTGAGGTCGCAGCATTCGCTCAATTCGGTTCCGACTTAGACGCGGCTACTCAACAACTGTTGAACAGAGGTGTTCGTCTAACAGAATTGCTTAAACAAGGTCAATACGTGCCAATGGCTATTGAAGAACAAGTAGCTATCATTTATTGCGGTGTAAGAGGACATCTCGACAAATTAGACCCATCGAAAATTACAAGTTTTGAAAAAGAATTTTCTCAACACATGAAGTAATATTTAATTAAACCACTTTGACACGAGTTTATTTAATTTTTTTCGCAGATCGCAACATACAGTTCTTTTGCAAACCATTGCCAAAGAAGGAAAAATTTCTGAAGACACTGATGCGAAGTTAAAGAAAATTGTCATAGATTTCTTAGCCGCATATTCCGGTTAATTTAAAGGGTATTAATTATATATACTTTTATCAAATAAAATTGCTTATTTATAGTCGAGTTGTATTGTTTTTAAATGCCTTTTTTTTATTTTGTTGCAGTTTGAGGATTCGACTAAAAATAAGTTATAAAGAAACATAGTTTAGGTGTCAAATGCGGCAGTCTTTTATTATTTGTAATTAAAAAACTCGTAAATAAAGGGGAGTAATAAGTTTTTTTTATTACTACCATTTTATTGTATCTGTATAATGCCGGTCATGTAATAAATACTGTATAAATAATATAAGTACTTTATTTAGAAGTGCAACGGTCGTCAATCAAACAAAGAATCCTACAACGAGCGAGTAATAAAGGGTAATAAAAATAAAAGAAACATTAATACGTGTCGAATGCGATTAAACACTCGCCTGCGGCTCTTGTTTTAAACTTCACAACTCGTGCATAAAAGCCTTCACACATCGGCATCATAATTAAATATTTTAGGGATTATATACATTTTATTTACTGCGCCCTCAAGTCCCAATTCGATTTAAAAAAAAAAAGAGAAAAATTGTTGGAATTATTGGTACACAACGTAAACCAACGTCAAATTCAGAACTGATTTTCCGGAAAATCAAAAATTGTTATTTTTGTCATTTTCCTTTTAACTTTTCACCGCTTCAACCAAAACATCAACTTTTTGAAATTCGATAATATTTCATCGAGAAAAAACAATTTACAAAAAAAGCTGACGATGCCAATGCACATTGCAATGAGAATTGTATGGGCCTGAACGTTTGGGTCTGGATAAAAACGTCAGCTTTTTTGGCTTTGGTAACTAAACCATACCTTAGAAACCTGTCTGCAAAAAAACCGACGTACAATTTGAAAAAATATATTGCATCTAATATTGTATAGTAACGGTGAACTTTTTTGGGCCTCATGTCGGGGATCTGCACGTTTCATAGCGTTCTACACCTAAGATATAAAAAGCTGACATACATGTTTCCCGATACATTATGTGACGGGCCCACGGACTATATACTCAGCACATTAATTATTAAATAATTGTGTGTGAAAGGTTACTTTAAATAAAATCGTGTGCAAATCTTATATTAATATGTTATGTCGTTAGTGTGAACGCACACCTACTCTCGATTCATTTTCAAATCTATACGAAAATCAACCTTTTTTCAAATTCGTCTCACATTAGAACGGATTAAGATAAAAGTTTCGAGTTTACGAAAGATGTGTTTTTATTTTTCGATTTAGATTTTTTTTGTACGAGGGCATCTTCGAGGTTAAAAAAATGTTAAAAATAGTCAAAAAATTTCAAACAAATTGAGCCGTAAGTTGACCACTACTCGCTTATTTACGGACCGATTTTCAAAATTCAAAAAGCATCATACGCGGATAAAGAAATAAAATTTTTTGGCCGTTTCAGTTTTGTTAAACCTCGCGTGTTTTCAAAAGTTATAAGCGAAAAACGTTTCCGACAAAATTTCATTCGAAAACTAAAACGGCCATAATTTCTAAATTATAACAGATAAAAAAAATTTATTTAAAAAAAACGTTCCTTTTATGACCCTATCACATAATGTTTAAAAAAATTTATCATTTTAAAAATTTTTTTTAAGGAATTTTACATTGTTATACGAATACTGTAATTTTTATAACTCCGGAACCATATTACGTAAAAACACGAATAAAAATCAAAATATTCGTAATTTTGCAAATTTTCGAATGGTTTAACTGTAGAGGATTCAATTTCACCCAAAAAAATCTTCGTATGCACGAACTTGATGACTCACACACGCGTAACTGCGAGCGTTATGCGAACCAAACAGTCAATTTCACCTAAATAAACTTTGTTGTATTACGTTAAAGCGGTCGAGCCAATAAATCCGCTTCTAATTATTTTTTAATAAATAATTTCTATTCGGACTACATCCATATCTTCTATATTAATATGTTATGTCGTTTGTGCGTCCTCACCTACTCTCGATTCGTTGCGAGCGCACACCCGAATACTCTCGACTCATTTGTACGAATTCACATGGAGTACATACTCTGCATTCATATTGATTACTCAACTGATGAATGTTAATGTAAGTGCTAATTATTGTTCATGACTGTCTGCTCTTTAGAAGCTAATTTATTTTTGTGACTTAACGCATGCGTAGCATGCTGGCTTTGTCTAGTAAGTAATTGAAATAGGACTTTGATTATAAAATTTCTTGACTACGATGCTTAGCAACCCAGCAAAATGCAACATTCGAAATAACTGTTATTAGTCCAGGGAAAATGTCATTTGAGTGGGAAATAATCGCGCAAACGGTAAAAAACCACATGCTTATAGGGGGTCCTTACTAGATATAAATTTGAGTTCTCGGGATAACCCATCCTCCACCCTGAAACTATTACATAATCTCGAAAAGGGTTAAATTCCTTTGACCAGCTATAACTGGCGATGCCGTGCGAATATATAAGCGAATTCAAAACAATCGTTTTACCGAGAAATTTGCGCGCTACAATTTTAATCCTTTCGATCAACTTCGAAAAATCAATCGAAAATGGGTTTTTTAGAAAAAAAATAGATTCGCTTGGATTGGCGGAAATTCATGGGTCTGGAGAACTGACAACAGAGATTCCTCATTAGTCCATGAGTTCATTAATCAATTTAAGTTATTTTCATGTGATCGGGGATAAATGGTGTTGGTTGGTGGGTTACAGTTATTACAATAGACGTTACAAATCAACCGCGTAATTCAAAATTGTAGACGAAAAAGTGAACCTTAAATACAAGTACTTAAGGATTATATTAAAATCTATATACATAAAATCGAGTTTTGTTTTTCTGTTTGTTTGTCCGCCTTCTCCTCCAAAACTAACTCTACCGATTTTGATGGTTGATGGCTCATTTTTTCAGGAGGTCAAGGCGGTGAACTTAGGGCTATTTACATGTTGCCTGACCTTTCAGCTAGTGAGGTCAAATCTTAAAACTACTCAACCGATTTTGATGGTTGATTGTTCATTTTTTCAGGAGGTCAAGGCGGTAAACTTAGGCTATTTACATGTTGACCTGACCTTTGAGCTCTGAGGTGGTGAGGTCAAATCTTTGAAAATTGAAGGAAATATAGACACAGTGAACTTAGGCTATTTACATTTACATAAATAAGAGAAATCGTTGCCATTTTGAACCTTTATCTTTCATCTAGTATCAATATTACATTTTCAAATAGCATATTTTTATTATAAATTAATATTAATTTTTATACTACAAATACAACGCAGAAAGATTCGAAGTTAGAAAAGCTACATCCTTGGAAACCACCATAAGATGAACGGAGAACTGACAAAATGAGATAAATGCTCAGAAGCACTAAATACAGATCCTAAAGAGTAAAAAACACGGCTTAAGAAAATGAAGATGCAATTGAGTTGAATTTAATACCTAATCATCCAAATTTTAATTATAGCTAATGATACCTCGAGGTGGAAGGACGTAATTGAACTACCACTACCCTGGTTTTGATGAAGCTCACGCAGGACTGAGCAAAACGTCGGCTCATTAAAACCAGGGTGGTGGTTTTGTAATTGCATCCTCCATCTCGAGGAATCCTTACAAGGTTATGTAGCTATAAAAATGAAAATTTTCATCAATAAAAACCAACGGTGGTATGTGTGAGTGAAGAACGGACCCTCAATGAAGGTATGGGAGATAAATATTGAAAACAATAAAATCAGACAAAACAAACCAAATACAAAACACTCCGTATTATTAGACGGTTAGAGTAACAGTTTTTGAACGCAGACTTGATAAAAATATCACAATAAGAGTTGTTGACGCAGCGAAAACAATGATCCAAGACATAAAAACAGAAGGAAATGGACAAAGATCACTAAGTTATGAATCTGAATTGCTTTCATGTATTAAAAAATAACAAAAGAGTATAGAAAATGGAATTCTGAGAGGAAAATTAACATGACGTCACGGCTCCGCCTGCTGTCAGCTGCTCGAGGACAAGCTACACGCGTGATTAAACGAGGTTTTAGTGATTTTGTACGTTTTGCGGGTTTACAAGTGGAAATTGATAACTTTTGAGACAAATATAGTGTAGTGTAGTATAATATCAAGCTGTTGTGCGATTATTTTTAATTCAGTTTTAATTAACACAATAATTACCTAAATGCTATAAACAAAACTACTGAACTATAATAAACTATTTCTTTAATACCTAAACTAGCTGAAATTAAGTAGGACACAATTTCTTTAATACACACATAAGATTTCTAACAATGCTTGTCCTCGAGCAGCTGATGGGGCGGAGCTTATGACGTCACTTGGAAAAGGTTAATTACTACTCTACTGAAGAAAAACATTACTATCATAGTACCCCAAAGTAAGTCAAGGTTGATAACATTTTTATCATATCGAATCAAACTTTTATTTAATGGAAAATACGATTTTAGCAAAATAATCATTAAAGGTATAATTAAAAAAAAAAAACACAAGAAAATTATTTTTTTACTTAAAAATTTCAAACTTTAGTTTTCTGTTCTTTCTTAGCCGCCTCTGCTGCAGCTTCACTTTTTTCAAATTCAGCTATTAAGTCTTCAACTTCCTTACTTGTTAAAATGTGTATATTTGTTTTATTATTTTCACGTGAAAGGGTTGCCATTTCCACTAAAAATAAATAATAGTAATGTTAGACATGGTGTACTATTTTTGAAACCTTTCTCAGATGTTAACTTGGTCATATCAAGAGTTTTGCTTAATACTTTCACAGCTAAGGACTTAGCTTCTTTTAGTGTCATATTTCCTTCCTTGTACTCTTGTTTTAAACTAGAAACGGCCGCCTGAAAATAGTGATCAAAACATTTCATAATAGTAGCTAGCTTAACTCATACCGAACTATTGTTTCCAATGCATGTTGCTTTCCACCCGCTGTAATTACCACTAGGATCTGATTGGTATAACTGGTATCCATAGTGTTTATCCCAACCCATGTACAAAATTGATACACCAAAAGGCCTTTTACCTAATTTTGAAATATAGCATGTAAATTAATTCAAACCATTAATCGATTACCTCCGTATTGAGTATACGCTTGCTTAACATCACAAAGCCAAGAAACTAACTGCTCACATGGTATTGACTCTCCGTACTGTATTAAATACCGTTGACCAATTAAACGAAGTTCGTTAGTTAAGACATTAGCATCTGACGTAATACCAGCAACACTACACACCATATCCCTTAAACATACAAAACATAACCACTAAATCACAAAAGCAATTTTACACTTACTCGTTAAGCTTATAAATCTTTTCAGACAAAAACACTTCATCCAATAACTTGTTGGTGTTTCGACGTTCTGCTGCCAAGAGTATTCCATCGGTAGCTAATATTCCTAAACATGTACCTGCGTGGCTAATAGCTTCCATGGCATATTCCACTTGGTACAACCTCCCTACAAGCAGAATTATCAGTGACGAATAGTTTTTTAAGTAAACCAACCTTCTGGGGAGAAGATTGTTGTCCTTGTATCATAACGACGGGCCTAAAATTGAATTTAAGTTAAAGATGACAGTGCATTTATAACCTCAAACGAGAAAAAGTGTTAATATGAATTAGCGTGTTCTATGTAATGCAAGAATAAAAGAGAGTCTCTAGTTCTTTATTTATTCAAATAATTTAGAATAAAACTTTACCATTATTTTACACAATTTTTGAAAATCTTAGTTTCTGTTTGTCACTGCTATGTAAATATTGGTATGCGAGAGATGTCGCTTTAACTTGTATGATAAGCAACATTTACTTCTGAAAACTTAAAAACTGAAAATCCCTAGATTTCCTAAGCACATTGGCGTTACAAATTAAATTTTCTCACATTAAACAATTTAAATACGAAGGATAAATAATCCGCTACGTATTGGACACAACGCCCAACTTGAACACATCGCCCAATTTGCTTTATGGACACAACACCCAACTTGGACACATCGCCCAATTCGCTTTATGGACACAACGCCCAACTTGGACACATCGTCTACTTTGTTTTGTATAATAAATCATATACTTAGCATTGGAACTTGATAATTAAAAGCTGAAGGGAGCAATGGAATAATTGAAATTCGAAAAGTAGCCATTATTATGTTCTCAAATTATAATAATCTACCTAATCAAAAGTTACAGAACTGTAATATACAGCACCTAATAAATACTAAAAACAAGTTAAATATGCTTATATACAATAAACCAAAGCGTTTAGTCTTTTAATGTTCGCAAATATGTTTGGAGAATAAGAACAGCTTGATTTACATTGATTGAAATTTTTCAATGTACCGGTAAACTTATTAAAATGGAGAAGAACCTGTGACGTTGTAAGTCTTAAACTTATTTCCAAAATAAATATCTAAAATATTAAAGAAAATTGTTTTCTCTTAATAAAAGTTTATTTGGAAGTCATTGCTCAATAGTCAATAAAACAAATTGTTAACAAAAACAAAAAATTAATGCTGCGTAATTTGTTCCGGCAAGGTATATCACAAATCACGAGTAAGTTTCACAAAGTGAGAACGGGTTTCGGTAATAAAATAAAATGAATATTGTTTCAATTTATACCGAATAAGTTTTTAAAGAATTTTAAAGAAAAGTTACTATCATATTTGAGAAAATTTTTGGTGGGAGTAGAATTATATAGTGTTGCAAAATTAGAATGTATGTAGAAAACGCAATGTGTCGCAGAACCTTTTCTTAGAAACAAATAGTTTGAGTAAAAGTTATAGAAAATATACTTTTAAAAATGTTTGGTTAATAATTTTTGTGTTAATTAATGTAATTGTATACTGCATATTATTAATTCAAACTTAAAAAGATTTTTAATTTTGGGTTCATTGACCAAACCAACGTTTGTTAGTAAACATTATAAAGCAACTAAAATTTCCATACAATAAGTACGATCTGAGTTTTATTGATTTTTTCAAATCTAAAGAAATTCTTATGTAAAAACATTGAATAGTACATTAAGGTCTGTATGAATAAAAGTAGTAGAAAATGTTATTGTAATTTGTAATGTAATGTAATTTCATAAGAAACAAATGTGTATAAAAATAGTTTTTTCCAACATTAATATTTATATTGTTTCTATGGTATACATTTAAGCTTATGATGCCGTTAAAATCGTATATCTTATAAAAATAAAATATACTTCACATTATTTAAATCATAGTTTATGACTATTACCACAGTATAAAGCAGCTCTACGTGCTTCATAAGTATCATAATGATTATCGAACTATTAAAATATTTTATCTAGTATTACTGTTACAGAAAATCTTAAAAACAACACGGATTTTAAGGTGTCTTAATAGCTATAAAAACAATTAACAAAATTGACAAGTTTTTTCTGCGAAGTATTGTTTTTGCTTTGAATTATGACTAAACACTAATCAGATCACCGCATGTATAAATGACTACTATGTGTCAAGTTTCACCAAAGATATCTTTGTTTTAATACGAACAAATAGACAGCCGGCCGGCCGGCCTCCAAACAGTAAATTATTTTTGAAAAAAATTGGATGTTAAAATTTTCGGTTTTTGAGCATAACACACACATTTTATGTATAAGATGTAGAGTAAACAAGCTTCTTGTGTTGAACTCCACATTGTTGTGATACTAACAAACGTGTAAAAGAGTGTCGAAATAAAATAAACGTCTAACAACGTCGTAACTCTGAACTTAATAATTTTGATAGAATAAGTGAAAATAAACTGGTTCGTTGCAGGAAAAAGAATCAACTTTTAAGAAAAAAAAATGCACCGCGAAGCAATTTCAAAATCGAATTATACATTTCAATAACGGCAAACAATTGTTAAATATGTATCTAAATGGTAAACCATTAATACAAACGCTACCTTCTAACTACTACCATTCCTACGTCAAGACAAAACGAGGAACGCGGGCGCACGTTTTTTTAAGACAAATTAAAAATGAAAAAAAATTTGCATTTTATAAAAAAAATTTAAACAAAGTTATAGACAATAAAATTTCCAACAACTTTTCCTTCATAATTTTTGTTGTAAAATTTATATTGGTGGATATATGTATATGTATAATTAAATTATAAACAACTTAAGAAAAAATGTGTAAAATGAATATTTTTGAACATATTCTAAAATATACAAAATGTATGTAGGTTAACGACCCTTTAGTCTATATAGATTATGTCAAAAATTTAATCAATTTGCGAATTAAATAAGACTCATTTGCAAGATTTTATAGACATCTGAGCGGTGGTTTTCCTGATATCATGTTTAACTACGGATGGATGAACGGAAGGCCTGCCGGTCATCGGCTTTATTATAACGTATTAACTCTAATTCGCCGGAAAAAGTGAAAAAAAAAATGTTAAAATTTTTGGTTTAAAAACTAATTAGTCAGAAAAAGTGAAAAACAAGCGTTTACAGCAGAACTCCACATCACACTGATAAGCAATAATAAAATTGCGTTTTAAAAGAAATAGTTCAAACAAAAGCTATAGACAATAGAATTTACAACAACTTTTCTCTCTCAACTTTCTTTGTAAAATTGATATTGGTAAAGATATTCTTAAACCAATTATTGTCATTGATTGTTATATCTCAGTAATTACTTATCAGATCAAAAAATGGTTTAAACAAAATTTGTGTATAATTCAGTTATAAACAACTTTTATTTCAAAAATGTGTAACTCAATAGTTTGCTAAATATTTTAAAATTCAAAAATTCGTGTATTTTAACGGCCCTTTTGGCTAGATATAATATGCCCAAAATCTAATCAGATCTGCGTAATTATAAATAAAGTCTATCTACAGAGTTTAATAAAACTCGGACTGGTTTCTTGATATCTTGTTTACATACGGAGGGACAGACGGCCGGCCGTCAAACATAATTTTTTTACTTCATTATAACGTACTAGCTCTAATTAGTCGAAAAAAGTAAAAAAAAGGGTGTTAAAATTTTTAGTTTGGAAACTGTCGCATAATTCCTCATCTTATTTCATAAGATGTGAAGTAAAAAACTGTCAATTTTGGATGCTTCTTTAAGTTCCGCTTTCTTCTTCCGTTTATTTGCACCTGGCAGATGTTTATAATTAAAACTCATTTTTTAATTTACTATGCTATCAAACATATTTAAATGAAAAATTACACCGATCTATAATCTATAATGGTAAACTAAAAGATTGAGCACCAACCGAGCAAGTACTCAGTGTTTCATACTTAATCCCGTCTTAGTAGTATGTGATTTGTTAAAGATATTTAGGTAAGTATTGTCCGCCGAGTTTCCGAATTTTACAAATTTACAACGAATCAGTGTGGTATAATGTGTAATATATTAAAAATATAAAGGGAATTGGACGATGTGTCCAAGTTGGGCGTTGTGTCTATAAAGCAAATTGGGCAATGTGTCCAAGTTGGGCGTTGTGTCCAATAATCAATGTGGGCGAGGTGTCCATGTAGGGCGTTACGTCCAAACGTTGAAGTGGGCGATGTGTCCAAGTTGGGCGTTGAGTCCAACTATAGAAGTGGGCAATATGTCCAAATTGGGCGTTGTGTCCAAATAAAAAGTGGGCGATACGTCCAAGTTAGGCGTTGTGTCCAAGATAGCGGCCGCTACAGCAAAAATTGGGCGTTGTGTCCATTAGGCGTTGTGTCCAGTGGGCGAAGTGTCCTGTACCTTAGATGAGTAACGCCATTTTCACAAATCGCCATATTAGCATAAATTAATTCACCGTCAGTTTAAGCAGCAAATTTATGTTTTTTAAACTTACCAACATTCACCTCATGAGGCAATTATTTATAAAATATATGGCACAGGCGGTACCTATCCTACTTTTATTTTTGTCGAAAATGTATCTCTATTTACTGCACTAAAAATTAAGTTATTCTAAACTAATGTAGTTGTATTTTTTATCTATTTATTTCTTTTTCAATCGAACATTGTATCCTTTACAGCTTTATTAGACCAACTTTAAATTTTAGCATGTTGTTGGTACGAGTAGTAAATTCTTCTTAATCTAACTCTGTACTCGTCGCTTGCCCGTATCAGTGTTGACCGCTGCGTCAGATAGCAACGTATCTTGATCTACTAAAATAATTATGCAAATGGTAGTCCCATCGGTTTAGAAGTGGTGGGAACGATATTAATCCGCCCGCAAGGATCAAACCGCTAACAAACATTATCCATTTATTGAATAAAATAAATTTGATCCCAAAATTTTCCGTATAAAATGTTTTGGGGTACATAATAATCTATACGACACCATATCGACGCCACTGGAGAATATCTTAATCTACATCTACTATAAACCTTAAAAGCAATTTATTGTAACAAATAAAAAACAATTCAATTCCAATGCCGTATCAATATCCGCTGATAGCCCCAAATACCTAGACATTTTATACCGATTGAAATGATTTAATTTTGTTGAACTTTGGAACCTGTATTTGTCCTTAGTACCATAGTACACCGAAAAACAGTATCAGTGTTGCTTGTGCTCTCTTGTGCATTGAGTCGGTAGAGATCGCAAGTTTTTTGCTAAAATTTTCGTCAGTTATTGTAGTAGTTCTTGCTTATAAAAATGTCTGCATCAGTAAAAGGTATTATTTGGTTAGGTCGCTTAGTAATACTAGCATACCAGGAGAAACATAAACACTATATGTACTTTAGTTTAGTTTATGTAGTTTTTTAATTAAGACTCGCTCAAAAAAGTTCAAAACTAAACTAAAATTTTGTACAAAAATGCAGTTTGAAAATTTTATTTCATTAGCCCATGTTTCTTTGATAGAAAGTTATGTTTGCCAACGAGCATATTTTATAAACATATGTTCAAAACAAGATAAACAAAGATTAAGTATAATAATGCGTATTTTTTTATAAAATAAATGATTTTGATTTATTCGTTTGAAAGATTATATAAAAATAAAAATGACCTTCATAAATGTCTAATAAGTATCAGTTAAATGATGGCGTCATTCGATAGATGATCTTGATTGGTTCGCAAATGTATCAGCTTGAATCAGATTTGACGATTTAAAAAATTCTACGTCTAATAAATATCCGTTAACTGATGACGTCATTCGATAAAGGGTTTCCGTGATTGGTTCTGTATTCTGATTTGTCAATTTGAAAGTGATTCCTTTCACGGTTGATTTCTTGAAATTTAAAAAAAATTAACTTAGAGCTGAGAAAATTTGTACCTACGTCTAATTATTTATTATGTGAAGTCGGACTCATTACTTTATTTGTTCTTAGGAGTAGTCATTGTTGGTGCAAAACGTACTGCTTTTGGCACGTTCGGCGGTAAATTTGTAAATACGGGAGCATGCGAACTTCAAGTAGCAGCAAACAATGCCGTACTGGCTGCAGCAAATGTAAAACCAGAAATGATCGATACCGTTAACGTTGGTTTCATTATACCGGTACCTGTTAATGTTGAGTAAATGCCATGGTTATAAAATTGTCGTTTCTAGCACTCTACACCTTCTGGCATTTACGTAGCGAGACATTCTGCATTAAAATCTGGAGTACCTCAAGAAGTGCCTGCACTACATGTAAACCGATTATGTGGTTCAGGGTTTCAAGCAGTCGTTAATGGAGTACAGGTACAAATGTTAACGACTTGTTTATTAATGGTTTTAATGTTTTTTTTTAATTCAGGATATTCTAGTTGGGGCTGCAAAGATATCACTAACGGGCGGTACAGAAAACATGTCTCAAGCACCTTTCGTTGCACGTAATATACGCTTCGGTACTCAACTTGGTGTCAATTACCAGTTAGAAGATTCCTTGTGGACTAGCCTTACCGATACGCATTGTAAATTACCCATGGCTTTGACTGCGGAGAAACTTGGAGGACAATGCAATATTACAAGGGAGGAGGTCGACGAATTTTCGCTGAGATCTCAAATGCTCTGGAAAAAAGGTGCGTATGTACGTGACAACGTAGGATACTCAGTCTTGACATGACGTATATCATTCGATGAAATTTGTTTTCATATATGGTTTATTGTTATTTTAGTTTATACATTTCTATAACTTAATCCTAAATGGTACAATAAGGCTTACATAACCCCATTCGATCGGCTTTCAACTCTCGAGTTTTTTTTCATTTATTTCCGCTTGTGCCTTAGCATGCCATCGACATCGTAGTCCCAGAGCATCTTGATAGGTGAATTGGGGTGGATCACAAAGACTGCGCCTGAAGCGCAGTTGCGGATGCGTGTGGAATCTTGACTTAGGGACTTGAAGTCGAGATGGAACAGTCGTTTTTGGAAGAACCAGGAGACGTCTGCGTTGATTTAGATAATATTGTTGTTCAGATATTGGTTGCGGGGGCGTATAAGCAAACTTCTACCCCGTACGTCTTGAAAGGGCGGATTCGATGAAGTCGATTCTTCACTGACCTTATGAGGCGTTTCCACCACCCACCCCATCATGCAGCAGTACGTGGGTTGAATCACTGCGTTTATTTTGAAGGTTTCTACTGGATCAATACAGGGCATAGTTCACAATAATAACACGAAAAAAACATGATACCTCACTCACCCCTACTTATTACAAGATAGAGGAAAAAGTACTTGAAACTGACGTAAAAGTTACGTACTATTACTGTGCATTTATGATACTTTGTGAACTACGCCCTCTATTGGTGGAGTAGGAAACTTGATAATAATTTCCAGCAGTTATCTGTAATACAGATTTTTTTCCTTAAGTTGTACGATAAATAGTTTCTGAGATACAACGGGCCTTGACCTTTTCATTATCTTTGTCCCAATTATTGTTCTCAAATAAATTATATGTATTGACAAAGTTGGTCTCATCGCTATATACTACTTTCGGTAGTTTCTGTTCGGTCCACAAAAGAAAAAAGAATGGATTCCGTATCTCCAAATAGAAAGCACGGTAGATGGCGCAGATAAAAAGTACAAACCAGACTTTAGCTCTTTCTCTGGTAAGTGTAGAGGTTCAGAAAGATCGATTCCTACAATCTTGAAAACAACGTCGTCTTTATTTCTATCTTGTGGCAGAGCAGAGCACGCACTTTGCAATCACCCTTCTAATAGCCTTGATGTTCAAGTGTTTTCCGCTTAATTTCGGCATCATTAACTGTACCCCACTGCATCTACTCTTCAGATGGTCCTCCAAAATAAGTGTATCCACACGAGGGTGCTTTTGGGACAACGAGACGGGCATTTTCAAACTTACTAAATCATCCCTCATCATGAGCAGTTTTGACACATCAGAGTCCACTTTCTCTCACCGCTATACGTAGATTCTCGATGTTACCCTAGTGACAATTGTGGTGACTCTTCTTGGACCATTTTCAAAATCACTACTTTCGCTCTATTGTTTCCTCAATTGACAACTTCTTTCCTCCTGAGCGCCATCTTACCGTATCCACACAAGAGCTGTTGCACTATGAAGTTAATAAATAATTCGTTTTATTAATTTTGCAGCGAATAAATTGCTTGTTTCCACCCGTATAAAAATTGCTGCTCCATAGGCTGCTGCTGGAACTGAATCTTTCCGTCTTGTGATTTGAATTTCTTCCTGGAATCTAAATGTTCTCTTTTAGGAATTACGAGTGAGCGACACAAAAATCTAAGAGAGTCAAAAAGTTTGGAGGCAAATGACAACACATCACGCTTTTTGTCAACTTTTCGTCGCTTGAAACTCAGGGATGATATAGCCTAAAGTATCGTCCATCTTGTTCCACTGTAGAATAAGCACATTAGTAATGTGATCCTTCTTTAAAATAGGTTGATTTCCAGATGGCATTATGTTTGTTGAACACTATCTTCCTCCAACAGAAGCGTACATACCAAAAAGCTACACAAGGCCACCAAAACAAACATATTGTTCTACCACAGATAATATAATCACGGTCATCATTTTTCATTTCAATTTGAAGAAAACCTGTGCGAATGTCAAATATGACCCCAATTGGGCCTTTCGTAAACCTTAATAAAACGTTCACGATCAGTTCTAAAATGTGGGACTTCTTTTACGATCAATACGAATTTTGCAGCTGGCATCAAAACAGGACGTATTGGTATAGTGCGGCTATCTGACTTTATAACTACACGATGAGTGAGATAGTGACTATTATCCTTATTCTCATTTGCTACTCCTGAATTACCTCCTCGTGTAAACAGTTCTCAAAGACCTTCTCATATTAATC
The DNA here is from genome assembly GCA_030710515.1 of Abscondita cerata. Taxonomy (NCBI): domain Eukaryota; kingdom Metazoa; phylum Arthropoda; class Insecta; order Coleoptera; family Lampyridae; genus Abscondita; species Abscondita cerata. Next base: position 1,149,907 of record JALBCR010004258.1, read on the forward strand.
GAGTAATCCAGCTTTAATTATTTTTGTGTAGACGACTCTAACTTTTTGTCGATTGTTGTCTTATTGCTCGTAAGTTGAGGAGGACCATCTTTTCAGGCAAATCCCACACAATATTGAGCGTCCTGCAATTTGATCACACTTTGTGAAAAATTACGATGCAAATTTCATCGGGATCATTTTTCGACAAATGTTCTGTCTATCACGTTAAGATGACATCCTTCAATGACCTCATGAAAAGTGACGTGATTTGCAATGAAAATCCTCTCTATCGACGCGACCACCTATTGACCAGCCAAACACATATTGATATGATTGTTTTCACGGTCACTAATTTTTCATAAAAATTAATTTCAATCAGAATTTCGATTTCTGGAGAACTTGATTCGAAATCTTGTGATTTTGTCACTCACTCAACCATGGTTCACGTGGTACACGCGAAATTTTCTCACAAGGATCTTTTCTGTTCAGCACTTCCACTGTATTGCCCGAGAATTTGTTATAACACTGGATACAATAATCTCTTACTACCTCTGGTGCAATGCAGGTTGAGTTACTTTCCCCCTAAATAGAACACTATTCATATTCTTCTCCAGTATTTTTTAACTTCATCTTCTGAACTGTATCTGTCTTGATAAAGCCCCGTTGACTCCCCGTATCATAAATAAGATTTCCTATTCTATTTTCTCCGTTTTACATTGATTCGTCATCGCTCCTTGAACAGGACAAGTCTTCAGCCTTCTTATAGTGGGGTAAATCAGGAGACATAATTGAGGGATGCTTACTTTCACACGTCACACATGGTTGAATTTTTGAATTTCCTTGCGTTCTGCCGTACTTTAAGACACTTGGATCATTCTTGTCCTTACGGTTTTCGTCGATTGAAAAATCATTTCCTTTTGTACACTCATTACTGAGATGACACTTCTCGCAAAAATAAACCCCTGTTCATGACCTTGGCGCAAGAGTGCTACAATTTTTGGTTCAGTACTGATTCCAAAAACACTCTGTGCTATAAGGTTCCTCTGTTCGACTCCGACCTCTATACGAAGGAACTCCATAGTCTATCCCTCAGAGTTTCATCTTGCCCTGAAATTATCCTTAATGGACTTTGTTGCTACACTTATTAACTTTCTAGTGGCGACACCAAGAGATTCTAAGGAGCGTATATGTGACTCCAATTTTTCAAATGTATCTTGGTTGGTACGTTTTGATACTAACGGACGTATGCTTCGAACAACAGACTCTTTAGTCCAAATATCGCGTTAAGCTTGCCCACTGCCATTCAGTCAGTTCTCTAGAAAACTTCATAAGTTTGACTTTGGTGTATTTGCACTTCTTGACTTTCTGAGGACTTTCGATTACACAAATTCCACTTTGGGAAAAGAACGCTGAGCGTTCACTATTTCCTACTTGAAAAATCGACTCAGTTTCTAATCCATATTTATTTTCCTACGGTAAATATCTATTGAGTTAAGTTTCCTTCTGTCACATTCGCATCCAACAAGTTATTGTCGAGAATCTTATATCTTCTAACTTTTCCTTCATGCGTGTGCATGAGAAGTTGACAGCGGACTCATCCGGTTTCTCACGGTCCATCTCCGTCTCAATCGCTTTGTATAGCTTAGCGAAGAGCGTCAATCTAGGCGCATGACTTCGTTTTATGCGATGCACCTTTTCCATCTTGATAACTCACGTCGGGATTCCAAATGTAGCGTGAACCTATCAGAAGAATAAAGCGATACCAAAATTGACATAAAAGATTTGCTAAAGGCATCGACAGGTCAAGCAAAAAATAATATGCTCTTCGAATAGAAATGCAATGTAATTAATTTTCAGCGCAAGACCAAAACTTGTTTAAAGAAGAAATGGTTCCGGTACAAGTAAAAGGAAAAAAGGGACCCGAAGTTGTTGAAATCGATGAGCATCCAAGACCTAATACTACTCTAGAAGGGTTGAAAAAATTGCGTTCACTATTTAAAGAAAACGGGTTGGTTACGGCGGGGACTGCTTCAGTTAGTATTTTTTGTAGTTATTTCATTGTGATATTATTTAATGTAATATGTTAGGAATCAGCGATGGTGCTGGAGCTGTCATTGTAGCAAGTGAAGCTGCAGCAAAGAGCACAATTTAAAACCATTAGCGCGAATCTTAGGATACTCGACGGTAGGAGTCGATCCTTCTATAATGGGAATTGGTCCGGTGTCTGCAATTCAAAATGTACTAAAAGTTTGCGGATTAAATTTGAATGATATAGATCTTATAGAGGTATTTATAAGTTGGTGAATAACTTAACAATGCTCCAACAAATTTGTTATTGTAGATCAACGAAGCTTTCGCCGCTCAAACTCTTGCCTGTGCTAAAGAATTGAAACTTGATATGAATAAACTTAATGTGAATGGTGGCGCAATTGCTTTAGGACATCCGTTAGCAGCATCTGGTGCTAGGATTACAGCGCACCTTGTTCACGAATTAAGGTTTGCGCTTAGTTTGTACCCTGTCGTCTCTAACGTAGTTTATATATTTTAGGAGAAGGAAGGCTAAATATGGCATTGGGTCGGCATGCATCGGAGGTGGCCAAGGCATTGCACTTCTTTTAGAAGCTCTTTATTAATGAGTTCAGATAAATGGTCAATGTGTGTAATTCTTTATAAAACTATTTTGATAATCCCATTCAGTGAATTTTTTTAAAGCACATTTACAGACTTAGAACGCGGTGTTAGGGAGTTAAATTATAAAAAAAAGAAATCCATTGGTTTCATCATCTATCTACGCGAACTGCTTTAATATAAGAGATAGTCGGTGTCACCACCTCATGGACAGTTGCCATGTATTCAGATTACATACTACACAGATTTGTACAAGTATATTACATTTTGATGCATTCATATTTTTTATGGGTTGAAAATATTTTTTGCTTGCTAGATCAACGTTCAGTGGCGCCGTGGTGATTGCTTTTCTCCCATAGTTCTGTGCACAGTCTCTGATTTGGAATATGTTGAAAAAGAGTTAAATTATTATAGTGTGCATAGGTACTCTGCGTCATTATCACTTCTCAACCTAAGCGTTTTCTGATAATCTGAATTTTCCAAGCAGCACTCAATTGTTTATTACACTTATGGGAAACAGTAAAGAAATTGAGCTGATAGTTTCGTAAGTTTTAGTAACTAAACCCAAAAAGAGAGGAAGCAATAAACAAACCATTGAACCAAGCTAGAGTGTGACATTTTGAAGGCTATGAAAATAGCTGAAACACAGCTAAATTTCATTTTTAAAGACTTCGGAAAAATTCCAAGCAGATGATGGGGCTATGAAGATCCTTCAAGCAGCAACTAAACTGAACCTATCATTTCTGCTGGCATTTTCTGCTTTATATATAATTATTTCCCAAGAAAAATAGTAAGTAAAAGCAAAAGTTTTTAAGTCATAAAAAGTTGCTTTTACTCGGAATAAAACATGTTATTTTTTAAACTATACCTTCGCGAAAAAAAAAATATAAACGTCGTTTATATATATATAAAGAAGAAAGAAAATGTTCTATAAATTTGTTATAAGCAGTATTGTTTAATATTGATAAGACACCTATCGTTCGAATTTGAAGTTATTTGTTGCATAGCAACTTACTTTTAGGTCCGCTCAGAACGACACTATATTATTTTATACGGAGGAAAGGTGATGCTTTTCATGGCGCGCACGTGTTTAGCAGTCCAACGTTTGGAACACTGTAAATGGGGTATGAGTAATATTTAGGGTAACCTAGTTGTCAAGTAAACACAGTCAATAATGATATTTATTTATGTAAGATTACGTTGATGCTATGTAACCTTTTTCTTAGCGCCGGCGGAAAAGTGAAAAGCCGAAAAAAAATCAATCTTCGCAATCGACTATGAGTGGAAAAATGTCAAATTTACTTTTAGTTCCGCTGCTAATAGCAACCAGATGTTCAAAGTAGCTGTTTAGGTCATCAATCCAGAAAATAGAAGCGTTTTTATTATTATTATCATTAATTTTGCGGCACCTTCTCGGAAAACTTATAGTTTGAGTATGATGTCCCCTCCAGTAAGGAATATAGTTGACAGCACGCATTTGAACAATAGTGAACTTATACTCGAGTTCTCTCACTCCTGAAGAGTCCCAAAAAGACGAAACAGCTGTTGAATGATTCTCGGTGTTTGTTTGCTATTGTACAACTTCTTGCAAACTTATAGCAGGCGATTCGAGATTTTTATTTTTGCTGACACTTAGTTGGATTATAATTATTGAAGGATCGACTTATGTAAGCAATAAGTGATTTGGGGTTTCGTTTTTTTGTAGTTGGTACCCATATATCTACTAAACGGGAAAATTCTTTTCACAGTTTAGATTTTGGCCGACAAGAAATTCAGTACTACGCTGGTACTCAAGAATATTTTATATTGAACATTTGACACTGGAGATGTAGGGAGAGAGACAACAAATAGATATCATTACAGTGCCGTTTTGCTTCAACAAAAGCAGGAGTAGGTATACGCATCATGATACAGTACTACCTGAGTACCATTGCTTTTAAAATTTATGTCTCCATCAACATATGGGAAAAGAAAAAGAAACCAATAAATCAATAAATTATGGTTCCTATTTTGAAATTTAAAATGTAATAGTCACAGCAAAGTTAATCGAATAGATTATAATAAAAATCGTTGCTAAATGGACTTCGCACTTAGTGTGTAAAAAGTTTATAAATAATCTCGAGAAAGTAGTCTGTAATGAGTTAGCAAATTGTGTGTGAAAATAACGGTGAATGTGACAACTTGTGATGTCTGCTGCAATAAAAGGTTTGTTTTAGTAAACAGAATTACATACATACATAGATTTAGCAGTAGAAAATAGTATTGAAGTAAGTAAATATTTTACGACTTTCTGAATCAGTTATCCGTATTAGCATTTTACAAAAATTGATTTCATAGTAACGTTAACAACCACAAAATATTTGAGTTTTTGTAGAAAATGAAGACTCGAGCTTTATACTAAATTTACTAAAATAATTAACATATAATAAATTAGTTCCATGGAGATTTCGATCATTAATATTTAGAACACCATATTAAACAGTTTCTTATGTGGTCTTCCAAGTTGGACATAGTAATCAAAATTTTGCGAGCTTTCATAAGGAGGTAAAGGTAAGGATCTTCCTTAGTTTACAATTTTAGTTTTCTTATCGTTCACAAACTCGACCATAGATAACACATTTTCAAGATAATTTGAGCTGTATAAGATTACAATATAAACCGCTCCCTCTTGTCAATGTGCCAAATAAATGATTTTGTAAATATTCTAAGATTTTGAAAATCTATGTAGATTAACGGCCATTTTGGCTAGATTGATTTTGTCCAAAATCTAATCAGTCTGCACTATTATACAGCGTCATTCCTGAAGTCCGCACCAAATGGGAAACTTCTTTATTATGGGTTTTTCGATAAAAACTTATTCTTCACAAAAGTCTGTGCATCCTCTAAAGCTTAAAATGCACCAACACAATGTGGCCAAATACGCTTAATATACGAGGTGCATTCGAAAATTGGATTTTGAAGTCCTTACCCATTTTCGAGATGTTGCGGTTTTTAAATTCCCGTACCAAAAACATAAATTTCTACTTAGTAGAATTTATTAAGAAAAGTTTATTCTACTAACGTGTCAGTTTTTGCCGTTTTTAAAAAGAATTACTTTGGTGCGACTTCTCGTCTTCGTTTCCATTGTCGTCCGTTCCGCCACAACAACCTATGGTTTATCTCAGCTAGCCCGGGTTCATAGTTATGGCCATCTAGGAGAAATTTTAATTTTTTCCAATTTTTTAAAATGGTGGCTATAAGAAAAAAAGATTTGCTTTAAATGATAATTAAACGACATCTTGTATACAACAGTTTATTTAAAGAGCTTGTAATTTACAAATTGCCCAATTATTGTGCTAATTATGGTCAATTTTTTTATTCATTAGAAAAAACTTCAAAATTTTTGATGCTCATGAATTATGATGATAACGGTCCATTAGGATTTTCGGAATTATTTAAGCTTATCTAAAGAATCAATTAAGTTTAACGATGCGTGATAAGCAGATAGTACATATAAGCTTCCATTGTTTTTAATTTTAGTATCGGTATCGCTGATGATGACAGCTTAGCTGTCGAAACACGTGTCCGAGTAAAGTTTTTGGTGCAGTTTTTGGTGTTTTTCTGTTGGTTAAATAGACGCTGCAGTTGGTGTTCCTTTCCTTTAACGTTAAGATATTTTCGTACATTTGTAACGTCGCGCTTGACGTCATATACTGTCGTTACCTTTGCAGATATAGCGCTAAAATTGGGATGGTGCGCAGCAGAAGTATTATTTCTTTATCGCAATTATGCAAAATGATATAGTTTCTACAGGGTGTCCGAAATTTAATTTCCAAACAAGACAATTTCAAAACACAAAAAAACTCGATTTTTTCAAATACGATGCTCTACTTTTTTCGTCGATTTCGATACAAAGGAATCAATCATTAATAGCATTTCCTATACATATCTACCATGGTTTTCGACTTTATATTCCAAATATATATAGGACAAACTAAGAGACTTATTAAAACTCGTTTAAAGAGCACTTAGCTCATGTCAAATATATCGCTCAGATAGGTCCAGTGTTGCCATGCATATGCTTGAAAACGGCCATAGAGTAGGCGACATTGAATTAATTAAGAGGGTAGATAGTAAAAACGAACTAGATTCTCGTGAAAGTTTGAAAATTTTTAAAAACAGAAATTTGCTTATGAATTATGATTTATTTATTTATTCGTATGATGATCATGGTCCATTAGGATTTTCGGAATTATTCAAGCTTATATAAGAATCAATGAAGTGTAACGATGCGTAATACGCAGATAGTATATATCTTCCAATTGTTTTTATTTTTAGTATCGGTTTGTTGATGATCATAGCTTAGCTATTGAAACACGTGTCCGAGTATAGTTTTTTGGTGTTTTCCGTTCGTTAAAATAGACGCTGCAGTTTAGAGTTCCATTCCTTTGATTAGAATGAAACTATTGAAACAGAAACTATGTTTGCCTTAAATTTTTTTTTGTTTCAACGGAAACCATATATCAAAGTAAACTTGTTCATTTTCATTACTTTCAATAAACTTTGAATTTTGAACAAACGCTTTTTATATTCAAGCAAACAAATTCAAATTACGGGGTGGCCCTAATTTGGTGACGCGTCAATTGGACGTAATCAATAGGGCGCGCGGCAATTGGATGCACGACAATCGGACGCGTGCAACAATTGAACGAGCGAAAATTGGACGCGGCGACAAATAAACGTCCGACATTTAGACGTTTATGTAATTATAATGAGAAACTATTTTAAACGGTGTTAGTTGGTAGATGTGATTGGAGGTGAACGGTGTTGGTTGGTAGGTTACAGTTATTAACATTTTTTCTTAAAAAAATTACATGTTTTCATGTGATTTGGGGTAAACGGTGTTGGTTGGTAGGTGTGATCGAGGGTGAACGGTGTTGGTAGGTACTTAGAGTTATTACAATTTTCTATTTTAAAAAAATTACGCTGCAGTAAAAAATATTTGTCACGCGTCCGATTGTCACACGTCCGATTGTTGCGCGCCCAATTTTCACGCGTTAAATTGATCTCGTCCAATTGATGTATAATCCCTAGTTTTATGCTCTACAGTGTTCTTTTACTTGAAAATGTGATAAAAAATTCTACATTAACCAAAAGTACAGTAAGTTAAGTGCCCTTTCGTTATCCAGATTGTTCCCAAAATCTAATAAACCTCCTGTATTACAAAAACATTTATATACCAAGTTTTAAAAAGTAGTTCAAATAAAAGTTATAGTTAATACAATTTCCAGCAACTTTCCTTTTATAACTTTCTTATAATAACTATATTCTTGGAGATACTGTTAGGTGATTGTCAAATCTCAGTAATTACTTATACTGAAAATGTGTAAAATAAATATTTTTGTAAATATTCCAAGAATGAGAAAATCTATTAACGACCCTTTTGGTTCGACACTTTATGCTCATAAGCTAATAAGATCACGGTTTTATAAATAACATCTATATTCATAAAAATCAAACCAGTGGTTTTCCTAATATAAAAATTTTTATTTAGAAATTATATATTATTATATTATAGCCAACTAAGCGTTGACAAAAATAACATTTAAAAAAAGATGTTTACTTTTTCCTTCTTTCTCATTAAATAAATTAAAAAAATGTTGGAAAATGATAAAATATACTAAAATATATTGATAATCGTCTTATTAAAAAAATTTTACATTACAATGGACCTTTTCAAAGAAAGACATCCATGACTATGCTCGCGTCGTCACTGCACATAATGTGGGTTTTTTGGTTACTTTGTGGGGATATTTTTGGTTTGAACGTCGAACGTCTGATTCGACAATTGACAACTGACAATGAATAAAGCAGAAACTAGAATATTACCTCAAACTACTGTCTTTGACATTTTGACGTAAGGAATGTCATTACCCCTGTTTGAATATAAGCACTAATCCGATATTGGAATTCTACCATAATTTCAATTGTAGTAGTTGATTCCACTCAAGTTGTAGAAGATAAAAATACGAATAAAATGAGCACTAACGTGACTCGACCGGATAATAATTTTCCGATAAAAATCGAAAAAGTAGAATATTTGCGTTTTTCTTTAAAAATTTGTAGATCTGTCATTTTTTGATATATAGCTTAACTCTTTTGGGAAATAGGAGGTAATTATGCGTACTAAAAGTGTAGATCCGTCATTTTTTGATATGTAGCGTAACTCTTTTGGGAACTAGGAGGTAATTATGCGTACTTAAAGTGTGCAAAACTCTGCAATTGTCGGATAATTAGTTTATGCATAATTATGACTTAATTTTTTTAATGCAATATATTCAATGGAGGCTGAATGTCCGATTGTTAGAAATAAATTGAAATTAAATGGAAACGAACAAAACGTTTGTCCTCATTTTTTGATAAAATGAAGGTTAAGATTATAAGCGGGCCGTATTCCCACCACTCCGCCGTTTACTCCGTCTCAGTCAATTTCAATCATCTTTGCATGTATTTTTTGCGTGTTAAATGTGACAACCTGACCACCACACGAGCATTTAGCTTCGATTGAATATACTTTTTGCATTGAAAAAATTAAATGGCAATTATGCATAAACTAATTACCCGAGGGTTTTTCACACATTAAGTACGTATATACGTATAATTATCTTCTATTTCCCGAAAAATCTACGCTACATCTCAAAAAATAACGGATCTATGAGTTTTAAAGAAAAACGCAAATATTCTATTTTTTCGGATTTTTCTCGGAAAGTTATTATCCGGTCGAGTCGAGTTAGTGCTCTTTTATTCGTATTTTTATCCTCTACAACTTTTCTTTTTTACACAATTAATGTTAGTTCATTACTTTTCATTCAACATAAAAAGAATGGAAAAAGCACGTTTTTTGCATTTAAATGTTAATAAACAATGTAATGACGATTCATTTTTGGTATAAAATATGACTAAATGGTGCTTTATACTATTTACAGTTACTATTATTTTTGTCAAAACTGTATCTCTATTTACTACACCACTAGATTTTGATTTGTGAAGAACTTTATTATTTAAAAGAGAATCATTGTAGGCAAACACAGTATTTTCATATCTGTCGTGTTTTGTTTCTTCGATTGACTCTTAACTCTGAAATACGTTGAGATATTTTATTGTTTGAAGTTAATATAAGCGAAAATGACGTTAGTTACGTCGGTAATACAGATTTCTATCAACTTTGATGGAACAATCTAAAAGTGAAAGTAATTTTTACTACTAGCAATGAAATGGCACTTTCACAGAAAGACAACCACTAAACGGAAAGTCTACTATCATTTATATAAAAATGTATTTGCAGGAATAGTAATCGTGGGCGCAAAACGCACAGCTATCGGTACAATTGGAGGAAAATTCGTAAATGTGTCAGCATGCGACTTGCAAGTAACATCTAACAAGGTCGCACTAGAATCTGCTAATATTAATCCACAAATTATTGACACCGTGAACATCGGCAATGTCTTACCTGTAAGTAAAATCACCTTAAGAATGACCGTTACCCGAAAATTTCAGTACTCCTCTTCGGACGGAGGTTTTTTGGCAAGACATGCATTATTAAAATCGGGAATACCACAAGATAAACCAGCCCTTCACATCAATCGTCTATGTGGCTCCGGATTTCAAGCAATCATCAACGGAATACAAGTCTTATTATATGTACATAAGAAAGCTAAATATTTATTTATCTTTTTTAGGATATTTTACTAACTGACGCAAAAGTATCTTTGACAGGAGGCACCGAAAATATGTCGCAAACTCCGTTTTTCATAAGAAATGTACGTTTCGGTACCCAACTAGGTACTAATTATCAATTGGAAGATGGACTTACATCTAGTGGTATGGATTCGTTTTGCAAATTGTCTATGGCGCTTACTGCTGAAAAGTTAGGGACTAAGTATAATGTTACGAGAGATGAAGTTGATGAATATTCATTAAGGTCACAAATGCTTTGGAAAAAAGGTATGCATTTGGTATTTTCTCTCAACCTCTACAAAAACTCACTTATAGCCCACGAAAGTGGCTTGTTTCGAGAAGAAATTGCGCCTGTTACAGTCAAAGGCAAGAAAGGCTTAGAAGAAGTTAACATAGACGAACATCCTCGACCAAATACAAGCATTGAAGGATTAAAAAAATTAAAATCGATATTTAAAGAAAATGGCTTGGTTACAGCGGGTACTGCATCAGTAAGACAGTTGTTCTTAATTTAAACAAATGGAAATTGTAACACTATTTTAGGGAATTTGTGACGGTGCTGCCACGGTAATTATCGCAAGCGAAACGGCTGCTAAAAATTACAAATTAAAACCAATAGCCAAGATACTAGGTTATGCTACCGTTGGAGTTGATCCAACGATAATGGGAATTGGTCCAGTTTCAGCAATACGAAATGTACTAAAAGTTTGCAAATTAAACCTCGAGGACGTTGATTTAATTGAGGTTCTTTTCAACACTTGTGTATTATTTGTGAATGTACTTTATTTCTTAGATTAACGAAGCATTTGCTGCCCAAACTCTTGCATGCGCAAAAGAATTACAATTAGATATGAACAAACTCAACGTGAATGGTGGCGCAATAGCTTTGGGACATCCATTAGCTGCTTCAGGAAGTCGAATTATATCCCATTTGGTTTACGAGTTGAGGTAACCTTTTTTTGAGCTTGTGAATGATGTTCGAAATCATTTTTTTTATTGCAGAAGGAGGAAAGCTAAGTACGGGGTTGGATCTGCCTGTATTGGGGGTGGTCAAGGAATTGCAATTTTGGTGGAATCAGTTTATTGAGCGATGATTGTTATTATAACAAAACCAAACTAAAAGTTGTTATTAAATGTTTATCACTTTTATTACAATAAATCAGAGTGACAGCAACTGTTGCTGTTATAAAATAAGTTTCTTAACGTAATTAGTTGCAAAAAGAGTCTTTTAAGAACGGGACGTGAAATTGGACCCAATACATCAAAGGCTTAGCTTTGAGAACGTATTGCATTTAAGATTTTTTGTTACAGCTTTTTATAAAAAATAACTGGACAGTAAATAGACGACGGTGTTGCTATAGTGTAATCATGCAGTCTATCCGACCACAAATACGTGGTCGCATCTCAGGAACTGTGGTTCTTCATATAAATACAACTACACGGCATACACTGACGTTTGCTGCAGTCGAAACGGAAAAAGCTGCGGAAGCTGCATTATCTACGTTGAATCCCAAAATTTAATAATCGCGGATGTGCGTGAAGAAAAATGTTAGATATTTTGGTAAAAAAAGAATTTTGGCCCATTTTTTTAAATTATCTGTATCAGTAAAATTAAAATAGCTTGCCTTTCTAAAAAGTAACGCCATCCTAAATATTCACTAAGCAAAAAGAAATTACGTTCTTTAATTCTTATTGAAAGAAATGAAGATTGTACAAACTTTTTAAACTGAAGAGTTAAGATTCCAAATACCAATGAGAAAATTTCACGAAATTTTACGCTCAGCTTCAACCTCCCCTTACTTAACATGCAGAAGTGTTGTACTCGTGTTGTACGCTTTCTGTAGGTATAAAGACGGTTAAAAGTATGCCAAAAATTAGTGGATTGGATTAGAAATCGCACCCCATTTAAACAACATATACTTGCATTTTGAATGGCCTGTTCTTATGTGATTTTACTTTTAACCAAATTTTTCTTTTTTGATCAAAATTTTTTCCACTCTTCAACTTCAGAAAAAGCCGTACTTAAGTAGTCTTGCAATCATATAGGACTTTGAGATTTAAGTCTTTTAGCAGGAGGGTTGTCAATGTCATTCCAAATTGGTAAATTTTTGTTAAGTTAACATTTATCCCATTCTCGTTTTAACGCAGCTTTTCGTCGAATGTTCGATGGAGTAATATTACAAAGAACAGGAAGCCAATCAAGAGGAGTAGATTTAATGGTTCCACTAATTATACGTATAGTGCAATTCAACTGGGCATCTATTTTTTTTTGTATGATAACTATTCAACCAGACAGGAGCACAAATATTCTGCTGTAAAATAAACTAATGTCAATGCAGCTGTACGAAGTGTCTTTCATCTGTTCCCCACGTTGTTCCAGCTAATTTTTAATGACCTAAATTATATTATCTTATTCTTGACCGTTTTTGACCTATGTCATTTTTTTAAATAGTCTTTGTAGTAGGTACTTAACAAAAAAAATTATCTCGCAAATCAGTTGAGATTATAAAATAAATTTTGTGGAGTAGTGGGCTGGAAACCCAGGCTTACTCCTGGTGGTTCCATTTTGGTCCATATAGGCACAGGTAATTTTCAAATATCACAATCAAAAATGATCAAAAAGTCAATTTTTTAAATGGCACCTACTGCTTTTTTTACGTCATTCGAGAGCAATTGGTGCAAAAGTTGCCATTTAAAAAAATTGACTTTGTGATCATTTTTGATATTTGAAAATTGCCTGTGCTATATGGTACCAAATAAAACCACCGGTAGAACTTCAGGAGTAAGCTTGGATTTCCAGCCAACTGCTCCATTTTTAATAGACTAATATGTAGCTTATTCTGTGGGGTATATGACTAAAGTAAATAACAATTCAAGTTTTAAAGATCATGTCTTCCAAATGCCCTCCTTCGACTTCAATGCATTTTGAATTCTAAGTTCAAAATGTATCATCACTCGGCGAAGCAAATCTTCATTACCAAAAGCCTCCACAGTCCAAAAGTCGTTGTTTGGTGCGGTGTAGCATCATTCGGAATTATCGGTCCTTATTTTTTTGAGGATGAAAATAACCGTTCTGTTACAGTTAATTCCGAACGCTACATAAACATGTTGCAAACGTTTCTTATCCCAGAACTAATTAGACGTGGACTAAATGGCGCCAAATTCCAGCAAGATGGAGCAACGGCTCACACAGCCAGAAACACTATGAGAATTTTGCGAGATTTATTTGATGGCCGTATAATTTCCCGATTTGGAAATTTGAATTGGCCCCCGAGATCTCCCGATTTAATGGCCCCCGATTTTTTTCTCTGGGGATACCTAAAGCAAAAAGTTTATGCAAGTCGTCCCGCAACAATTCTGGAGCTGAAGGAGCAGATTCGAAATGAAATTGCAGGAATAAATGGAGATTTGCTTCGCCGAGTGATGATACATTTAAACTTAGAATTCAAAATGCATTGAAGTCGAAGGAGGGCATTTGGAAGACATGATCTTTAAAATTTGAATTGTTATTTACTTTAATCATATACCCCACAGAATAAGCTACTATTAGTCGATTAAAAAGTTAATTTACTTTGATTAGAAAGTTTTGGCCTAAAAATATTTTAGATAGAACGAAAATAATCAATTATGGCCGTGTACCAAATTTCAAGTTTTTGATTTATCTGCAAGTTAAAAAACTTTTAATGCACGCTTTACGCAGATCACCCTGTATAGTACCAAATAACGCCAACAAAATCTCTCGGCACGGCAGCATCACAGCATTACAAATACATGAGACGCTTCTGCAATGACTTTTAGTACAACAACTTTTATGGTTCAAGTAACGACGTCTATAACATTTATTAAGCGTATTTATACATCAAAGCAGGTTTTAACGGCCACGTAACCTATCATAAACTGTGTACAGGGTTGCCAAACTAAAAATGCGAGATACTGTATCTGGGAAACTATCCATCGTAGAGACTTGGAGCAAAAATAATTATTACTAAAACGCCCAAGAAAAAACCTAAAATAACCGCTAGGAGGTGTAACTGCAATCTTGAATCTAATGTTTCTGTAAATTTCGCTAATTAACCTAACAAAAATACCTAATTTTTAAAGTCGAGGATAATCTAAACCATTTTTGGGTGGACATCGATTTTCGATGCGAAACGTCGCCACATACTAAAAAAGCAGTTTTCCAATGAAAAAGGCCCGTGGACAATTTCTACGTCGAAAATACTGTTTAGCTGTTAAATTTCACAATCACGCAAATATATAAAATACATACCACTAAACATAAAAACATCACGTAAACGAAACATCAGAATGTTACATTGTATAACGTTTCCATTTAAAGCAATTAACATTTATTAAACTATTCTTGATTCGCTATGTAATTACTGAGACACGACAATCATGTGACATTATAATTATTTTAACGGTATCTCGAAGAACTTCAATTATGCAAAAACATAAAGTAGTTGGATTTTTTCACTGTTTCTCTCAAAATTTTGTTAATTGTAACGCAACGCTGTTATACATTTTTTTTATTTGTCGAGCAAAATGTTTTGTCACTGCACCCTTTTGATACTCTTTTACACGTTTGTTAATATCGGAACTATGTGGGGTTCTGCATTAAAATCATCAAAAACTTTCAAAACTTAATTTTTAAAGTTTAGTTGTATTTGACAAAGGTATGACTATTTATGTGAGTGTCACTATGATTATGTCATGAACACCTTTAGACAGAATGCTAAGTTACTTTATTCTGATACTGACAGCTTAATTTACCATTTTAAAGTAAGTGACATATATGAATATTTCAAAAAAGACAGTGATAGAATTGATATTTCAGATTATAATCCTCAAGATGTATATCAAATAGAATTAAAAAACAAAAAAATTCCAGGTATCATGATAGATGAGAATAATGGTAGAAATAGCATAGTGTTATAGTTGGTAGGTTTTAGATCTAAAATGTATATTTATATTGTTGATGATAATTTGCACACAAAATTATTTTTAAAATCTAAAAGGAAGAGTACTGATACAAAACTGTAGGGTTATCTACATCAGAAGTAAATAAAAGTGGAAGTGAATGATTCAAAAGAAGTGAATCGCTTCAATATAACGAAAATGGATCCTTTTCATTGCAAAATGGAAATTAAAAGGACAACCACATTCACTGAGTTGTATCTGCGGTCTCTATAGTGTAAGATAACCATCCAGTAATTTAAAATGTTATAAAAGTACATTGTCTGTTTAAATGAACAATAAATGTAAAAAAAATAGTTATTAACGTCATTAGGCCTATATAGCAAACGAGACTGATTTTGACGTTTATAATATCGGCCGTAATTGTACATTCAATGTAATTTCGTTCTAACTCAAAACGATGAATGAATTGAATAACCTTCGAGTCGCAACACGCTCTCCCCTCTGCTCCTTTACACCTTCAACGTCCGTATTATCTTTTTAACATGTTTTTAACCCACTTATAGTTCACTTTCTCTCATTTCAACACATAACAACAATTAACCGTAACCTTTCAACATTAAAACTAGTTCGTTTCACTCGTATACTTTTAACCCTGGTGAATTTAATGCACGTGTCGTGTCTTTGCACACAAAGTATTTGTTTTCTTTCACGAAAATTAATTCCGATAACTTATTCTACATAATGTAAGAAATATATTTAAATGGAAATTATTTATTTAAAAAGAATAACTTTTCAATTACAATTTGTTTTGTGTATTACGCACATATAGACCGGCAGATAATGACTGATTTTTCAACATGACCTTATACCGTCTGCCTTTTTGCATATACAAAGTATGGTCCTAGAGTATTTGTTGGTGGTCCTACGTGATATAACGTTTGCAATTGCTCATGAAAGAAAATTGCTGGTTTTCTTTGCTTTATCCAATCTGCCCTTGTTCACACATTACAAATTAAAATATGCAACAAAAACTCAAAAATTTATTGACAAACGGTTTGAGATTCCAACGAAGTTTTTATCTAGGACCGCCAACAAATTCACTTTTCAAGTCTACTTTGAACCATACGCAAAGAGGCAGACGGTATAAAGTCATGCTGTAAAATTGGGATTCTTGTGATTTCGGGAAGGTTAGCATCCGCCCTTGCAAGACCGTCAGAACTTAGTTTCGTAAAATATTTGTGTATACGTTTCTTCGTATCTTCTTTACCTCTTGCTCTCAGCCTTCTAAGTAAGCTTGTGCTATTCTCAGACAAAAAATTGTTGTGGCCTTATAATCAACTGATCAAGACGTTTCGACTCCGTACTAGGTAAGTAGGAGTATTTCTATCTACCCCCTCCGTCACTAAGCTACCGACCGGTGAATAATCACCACTGTTCAAAACGGCGCAGTAACAATATTCAATATTTTATGTTGAAATGTTTCTTTTTTTTATTTAAAATATTTGTAGTAAAATGTAACATTAATAAATACCGAAATTATTACTCGTCGCAGGGCTATCTCGATGTTGTTCATATTCCCAAATTTTTAAATCGTCTTCGAAAAAGCTTGCATCAAACCACTAGTTGAAGTCGAGTATTAGTATTGTAAAAAGTGCTAAAGGTTCACACATAACATTTAACCGATGGTTCAAATAAAAAACTAAACTGAGTACGTTTTGAGAATTTTTTGACATTTGGTAATTTTTTTTAACAAAGTAGTAAGCTGAATAAAGTTTGAATTAAAATTTGAGGTAAGAAATCATTCATATCTGTCAATTTTTAGGTTATATTTCTGATGCGCGCGTTGTTTTTATTTATTATTCGTAAAGAAAGAAGGCCAAAGTCAATTATATTTGACAGTATTTTTAGATATTTTTAATATGCCACTCCATTTAATGCGGTATGAGCACACCCATATACAATTTTAAAGTTTTTGGTAAGAGCTTCCAGCAGGCAGAACAAATTTTAAAATACATTTTCCAGTATATGACGAAATTTTCGATTTTCGCACACTTCACGGTACAACCATGAACAATAAACTAAAGTAACAAAATGCAAATGTAGTACCGAAATAATTTTTTTTTCTAGGACAAGGTCTAACTCAATTTGCAAATGCGAAAAAGAAGAAAATAAGGTAAGAAAAGATTTCGCAACAAAAATTTAAAAAACCGAAACCACGGTCTAGAACCGTGGATCCACGATTTCGAAGGTTCACTTGTAGGTATAGAAGAAAATTCAAATAATTGCTAAACATTTAACACAGGTCACGCTCACCAACACTACAGAACATGAATAGTCAGTCAACAAATACGGTCAATAGATCGTTTAAACCTAAAATTATCTCAAACGCCAAAGCTTTTTCTATAAGTTCGCCTGCGATTAGCAATCAGTAATTCAATTGCTGTAAAATAAACAAATCTTTGATTTCAAATTTGCAGAAATTGTATTTGCAAAGACGTTTATCAGATGAGAAGAAATTGCAATAAAATCGAAGTTCCTAAAAAAGTGATAACCAGAATCCTCCAGATTTTATTACCAAAGAAGAATTAAATTTTATAGAAGGAAACGCTTGCGATTATCTCTCCAATAGGAAAGGCGTTGCTAAAAATGAGTGCGATTTGTATGTTAGTGAATTTATGATTTTATACATTCTAATTGATTTATTAGTTTCAGAAAAGATGAAGGATCGGCAAATAAAACAGAGGTTCTCAACACTGTTAGTTGGTAATTATCATAAAGATTGCGTTTTGTACTAATATTGTATATAGCAGGTAGTTTTTAATCTTTTTAAGCAATGACTAAAATTTCAGAAAGCTGATCCAAATTTTTGGTAACCATTTTCTGTAGTATTGCAATAATTTTCTTCAAATTGACTTTTTAAATTCAGATAGTGTAAGCAGTGTCCAAAAAGTCGATTCTTTCATCATTAATGCTAACAAAACTTCCTATTACAATTATTTGTTTACAAAAATTAAAAGGTGAATACAAAAGCAATATTAAAATTACACTTTTATTTTTAGCGAACAAAGCGATGTTAAAGCAAATATTGAAGAACTTGACTAGTAAGTTTGAAGTTATTGAAATGCACACATTCATTCTTTGATATTGCAGCAGTGAAATTGTTGATGCTATAAGTGTGGGCGAAACAACAGTTTTCAACATTTGCCTAAAGTAAAGTAACTAAACAATATCAATATATTATTACGTATAATTTTAGGAAACCTTATTGGGAAGACAAACGATACATTACGAACAAAGTTTTGAACTAGCAAAATATTAGCTCAAAAAATAATTTTTGACGAAGAAAAAAATTAAAGTTGGAAGTGTTTACTGCAATATTTCTCCATACACGCTAATAGCGGCCAGTGAAATTACTACCTACAAATGATCAAGGATCTAGAAGTGTGCAGTTGTTCAATGATTCATGATGAAGATATCCATTCGGTATCTTTAAAACAGGTGGGGTGAGTAACTTTTCGAATTATTGTCTTCAGGAAATATATTTTAGAAAACTATCTATTTAATGGTATACGTAACATTTTCTGTTCTATTATTGGAATATCTTTGGTTACTTTCATGGTTTGGATGATTTTGAACTTTAATTTGGAAGTGGAAAATTCAAAAACAAAGCAACATGATAATATTGTTATGTACTATTACAACCAAATAACTGAGTATTTAGCTACCAAAATCAATAAAAAGGTGAGTTTAAGAATTAATCCAAAACTATTAAGACACAAAAAATAGTGACATAAATGAAGCGAATAGCAAATAATATGTTGGATGAGATAACTACAATGTCGCCTCGTGTAAAAATCCTCTTAGCCTTACAAAACATTCTACATTGAAAATTTGTAAGTAGATGAAAATTTTGCCCCAAAATATAAAAAAAAATAATAGGAATTGATGCCCGAATCGAATGACTGATTAATAGTGGAGACTGTTGTTGCACTGTGTTACTGAAAAGGTAAACAAATTTAAAGGTAATGACCGAGGTATTGATAGAAGTAGAAGTGAAATAAGAGGAAAGACATTTAAATCTATGGTACGGTCGGCGAGACTTGATCGGTAAAGATGGCCTAAGATGAAAGACTGGAGGTGACTAGCAATGAGTTGAGAATGCAGAAGTGAAGAAAATCTCAGAGGTAGAATTTTGAATGATGTGGCAAAGAAAGTGAACAAATTCTAAAATAAGTGGAAACATGTGACCAAAAAAGAGTGGGTCCTAAAGAATTCTCTGATAGTGTACCTAACAGATGAATTTAGTAATTAAAATCATAAAACGATTAACTTCCTCACTCAAGGCTAGGGTTTAACACTTAAGACATTCTGAACCCACAAAAAGGCACAGCCGTTACTTCCAAACACGCTCTAAAATGTGTGTGCCTCTTTAGGTTTTATATAAAATCTAAAACCGAAATAGAAAATACGAACAAACAAAAACAACAATTAACTCATGTTTTCTTCTTTTCAGGTAACACACCATCATAAAACCAAACATTGGTTGGAATAAAATGTAATTATTTTATAAATATTTTAGAATATTTCTAACTTTATAAATATACGTTATCTATTGTAGTATTTTTGCAAACATTCGGTAAAAATTAGATCTAATTAATTTTAAATAAACACTGTGTCTACATTCCGATATTGACCATTGATATCTCTAATTACAAGAAGAAATACTGGGTGTCAAATAAGAATGGTGACAATATTTTTGAAACTTGAGTAAATCAGGTTTCTTAGAAAAGTATCACCGAAAAATATGTGCAAGCTTCTAAATTATCGTTGGGTTTATGCACTAGTGCATAATAAAAGTGTTACTTCACACAGTTGTATCATAAATAACTATAGTATGATTCATCCACTTTTTTTAAATACAACAAACAGCGTAAAAGAAAAACGAATCAAAATTATGTTTAAAAGGTTATAAGGAGGTGAGTTTGTAATGGTCAAAATTATATTAAATACGAGAAACACCCGCACACAGAGCAAAAAGAGAGAAAAATTTTGAAAAACGATACTTTTTCAAAATTGTCTTGCATTAGAACCGTACTAGTTATTTAAATTTTAAAAAACACTTATTTAGATTTCTTAAAACTAAGAGATTAAAATTTTCATAGAGATACGACTGTAGTGATAATTCCAATTTTAAAACCGTATACTACCAAGCACCTATTTACAAGAACTTTTAGCATATGAAGAGACGGATTACACTGTAAAGCAACCAAAAAGATTAAGAGACATGTGGCTTAGAGTTCATGTAACAAACACGTGTTTCAATAGCTAAGCAGCGAACTGACACTCTTTTTGTTACAGATAGACGATGCAGTTTAGAGTTTAATTCCTTTGATCTATAGCTCCTATAAAAAATAACGATAATCCGTGGGCCAGAGACAACAAGCAAAAGTCAGAGTTGTTTGTAGAACACTTGGTTGAGATATTCACTCCCAATCCAGAGCAGCGATTTACTCCTAAAGAACTAGCAAATGAGGTAAAAACCAATATGAACCCAAAGAAAGTTCCAGTTCTCATAACTGGAAAAATACTGAAGCGCATGCCTTTTCAACGCAGCCATTAAATTAAAGTTGTGACCTTCGTCGTAATTTGCGTTCTAAAATATTCGTCGATGCATAATTTAATTGCGTCTAAATCTCGTCGAAATGAAATGTTGTTTTCATTAATTGATTGAAAACTCCTTCTATAGGAGTGTAAAAGGGGTTTCGACTGGATTATTCCAATCTTTGTCAAGGCGTGTAACAATTAATGGATTAGAACCTGAACAATTTTTTCAAGGGTCCAGTTCAACATCCACAACGGTAAATAAATAAATTAAACAATTACACGACGAACAAACAAATTTTTCTTACGTTTGTTCGTCCTAGTATACCGTGTGTCTTTTATCTATTTAAAAAAATTATTAATTAATCGACGTGTAATTGTTTAATTTATTTATTTCCTGTTTTTGATGTTTAACTAGACCCACGAAAAAAATGTTCAGGTTCTAATCCATTAATTGTCAGATGTTTGACAAACACTAGACTAATCCAGTTGAAACGATGGCTTATAGTGTTCATCTGAAAGCCGCCTTTACAGTCTTATAGAAAGCTCAAGATATTTGATAAAATATCTAAAAGTTGTTTTCTTTTGTTTTTGTGTACATGACGTTTCGAGAAATTTTTCTAGTAGCTGCAGTTGTTTGTCTTTAGCTAGAATTGAAATTAGAATTTTGCTGAATAAATGGGATCATTGTAGTATGATTTTCACGAATTTGCGTCGCCTAGGAAGGGGGTTTCTTCAATTTGGTTCAGACTTTTGCTCTAGGAATTACTCAGTTAGATAGATGTAACGAGAGGTAATTAAATAAATAAAAGTTTCGTATCGTCAAGTTTGTGGCAATGGTTATTGATTAATCGATTCGCAAGTGCGGATTATAATAGTGCTTCAGACAGAAATATTCAGTTTTTAGTCGTTTTCGGGGATATACAAGTAACCAACTCCATGCCGTATAATAATGATTTGTATAATAAT